>CM017560.1:41706444-42306444 GCA_007844125.1 Sinonovacula constricta
AACAAGAGTTTATTAAGAAACTATATTGATTCGTATCAATGCATTATCCCAATATAAGTACAATGTGCAAGCCATATGCTCAACAAAGACTGTGTAACTACCAAAGGTGGTGGGGTTTTTTTCAATAAGGCGATAACACCATGCGGAAAGGTACAGCGATCGAAAAAGTAGTAACTACTTTCCCAAGTAAAAAGTCGCGTGCGTGCGTCAACAAATTATTGACAATTTTATTATTGTAATTATTTAAAAACAGGCGTTTTTGTAATTTTCCTGTAGAGAGACGAATAATGGGTACTGCATGAAATAGTGTTTATATTTTTTAGATGACAATAACATGGGGTCAATGACTTACTACAAATTAAGTTCTTGTTTAAGTTTATGACAAAAACACGTATTTTTATGCATTTGTTAGTGGTTATAAGTTGAGAAAGTGAGGACGAATTGTGGAAAAGAGTATCTCTTTAAACTGCTGTAATCCATATAATGATAAACATCCTCAAAATCTGCAAAGAAGAAAAAAAGATTTTAATGTTGGTTTATACAATACATCATAAAAAGACTTGTTCTACATAGAAATGTAGTAATGCGATATACATTTTAAATTAAAATAATTACATGTTTAAAATGCCAACATATTTCTACGTCTGACATATGTTTTGCATCACTTGTTTAAACATAAAGATATATTCCAGCTAATTTGACGATCGATTTTCGTCAGGATATTTTCTTGATCCGATTAAGCATGTTTATTGAAACAGCCATCTCGAATGTACAAGAATAAATATAAATACTCTATGTATACAAACGTGGGATTGATTAATTTTACAGTTGCTTACAAGAACGATCATAGTAACTTGATATCCAAAGCGTCAAAGATAACATTCGGTTGAAGAAATAATAAAAATGGCATGGCTCTGCGGTCACTGAAATGGTTTTAGAATTAACTTGTCTTAAGACGCTTATAAAATCAATGCCTTTGCATATTTACCTCTGTCCCTTTTTGATTTATAAATACTGTTTTTCTAAAATAAATTTTGTTTTAGAATGATTTTCTGCTTTCTGCTTGTTGTCTGCTACACTCGAATGTTGTTATTACAAGATGCACTGCATAATTAACATAATTTTCACAGAAAACATTATTCAAGACATTCTAAAACAGCTGCATATTCCTGTTATTTTCTCCATTCACAAATATTTAAAATAAGAGACCCGCTTTGCTGCTGAAAGGCAGCAGGATAGCTCATGTGAAAGTAACAGCCCAAATTCCTAAGGCCGACGTGATATAATTCTGCGAATAAGTATTTAAGAAGAATTATACTTGTTATAAATTTTAGCATAAAATAGCATCAAACAATTAATGTTCATCAATGGCAAATGTTTATGTTCACCAACGCCATTGACTTCACGAGTGTATTGCTACACACAATAAGACGGCCATATGATATTTAAGTAAAGTTATTGTATGACCTTCAAATTTGCATTGGAAAGTATACCGATGTTAATGAGTGTCAAGACTGCATGTTCACAAACTTTACTTGGAATACTGATACACAACAAGACGGCCATATGATATTAAAGTAAAGACAGTAGACAGTCTGAATTTTAAAATTCACTGAAATTTGCACTTGGAAGAAAGTCTGTTTTGCGGACTTTCAAAACCCTGATAAAATACGGGTCATAATTCAGTTCATGAAGTTTTATTATATATTTATTTATTTATTTATGTATGTATTTGAATTAATATATCGGATATCATCTGTAATTAAGTTTTTAAAAATGTATGTCACAATGTTAAATTTGTTTTCATCTTTTGCGTCGCCTTTGATGCTTTGCATCAAAACATTTCTTGTTCGTGTATTAACACACCAAAGTGCTGACTAGTGATCGTGGCCAAGTTGACTGTGTACACAATTATAACAAAATTAACAGTTATTTTAGTTCCTTGAATTCAATTACGATAGTTTTCAGTGCAACTTGATTTTCTCAATACTAGTGATATTTTCTTAAAAAAGATGACCTCATTGAAATATTGTCTCTTTGATTTATTTTCTGTTATAGGATTTAGTGTGTATTTTACAGAAAGGAACATATCCAGCAAATATTTATAAAATGACAAGATGGTGTAATTAAACCAAACTGTATAAAAAGTTGGATATGTAAATTATTTTCCAACACATCTTCAAACAGACAAGACATTCTGTTTGCCTTTAAAGAGTTACTAATGCGTGCATCTTTGTTTGTTTGCTTGTTTGTTTATTTGCTTGTTTGTTGGGTTTAACGCCCCATCAACAGTATATCAGTTATCTGGAGAAGGTGTTCACTTGAAGTAGAAGATGCCTTCGCTGTGTATAGCATGCCGCGAATACCTGACATGATTCCACACCCAGTCACATTATCCTGACACCGGGCCAAGCAGTATTGTAACTACCCTTATATTCGCTGCCCGAGATCGAACCCGGGTCTCGCGTACCTGCAGTCGACGCTCTACCGATTGCGCTAACAGGTCCGGTACATGCATCTTTGACTAAATGATCACACATTTAAATAGTCAATTTGTCAAGTTATCCTATTGTTGTTTTTTTTTTTTTTTAATTTCATATCTGATGAGGTTAATGTGTTTTTAGATTTGGTACCCTGTTATAATAAAAACCTTGCTTGGGAGATAAATTGCAAATATTTATGGAATTGATTATAAAATTGTCCTTGAAATCTTTAAACACAGGCCACAGACCATGGTTAAAAATGTATAGTACAAAAAACAACAACACTAGATTATGTAAATAACTCGAATATGCTTCTACTGGATAAATATATGACCACCGTTATATGAAATATGACGACGTTCAGTTTCACATAAATGCAAAAATTCTTATACTGCGTCATATTGTCACGGTTTCCTGGGAATAATACGAAACAAAAAATGACAGTAACAATATAAGCTTTCAAAAAACCTATTAAAAATAAGGAATAAAAGTTGCAAGAAATCGCATAAAATCAAAACACAATAATAAAAATTGAGTTTCCTGAAAAGGTGGAGTGTTCTGATATAATGCTTCTTAAGAGGTTTATTTAAAATAAAAACAAAACAAAAACAACAACAGACCTCTAATTTCCAAGCTTACTTCTCGCGCATAATTGAAGCACATTATCAGATTAAAGAAGAGAACTTGCTCAAATATTGACATCAACACATGTTTTTAAATGATATTTATGCTATAAATGACGGTCAGGATAATTTTAAAATAATAATTAAAACCTCAAATACGATAAGGTTTATAAAGGTTTATAGATAATGAAAATACAAATGGTATATCGAAGTCTAAAGTGAGGAGAAATAGAAGTTGTTTTGTAAGAACGACGACTAAAATTAATATCAAGCTATTTTGATAATTTCATTTACAGATATCGTTCTGAATTTTCCTAGACTAAATGCTCAAGTACAAAGCCTGGAAAAAATGTGTATATAATTTACACAGATCTATGAAGAAACACTTATCAGTCTTTAAAACGTGAAATACGATAAGGAAAAGACAAATTATCGAACTAATTGAACGTTGCCTACTTAACAAGCTTAAATTAATAACAGTGGAAGAAAATATGACGCATTTATACACCTTAATACCTCCCTTTCCTACGTCGCCGACAAAACATTCTAGATGAAATGTTAATTTTGCAGGTGTTTATTCATTCACTTTTTAATTAGATACAGGTGACGTACATCTCTCTCCAATATATATGATAATTGTAAATGGAGCCAAATATGCTAGCTATGAAATACTAAGTTTTTTTATTTTTTCTTCATAGCTGTCTAACCTCGCTTTTTACCTTCTTCAAAATTCAAAATTCTTATTTTCAAATCGCAGGGCTGCGCTTATTCAATCGCAATCTCTTTACTTCCATACTCATGGTAAAGCATGTCTTAGTATAAAATATGTATTGCTTTCTTTTTTAATTATCAGTAATCGCAGTTTTGGTCTTTTATTACAGTCCAACAAAAAAACTTTGGGGGTTGATACGCGCAATAACAGCTGGATTAATATTACAACAATTAGTGATGGTGTGTTTTGGTTTAGATTGCACAAATTACTAAGCACATTTGCCAGAACAATTTGGTAGACACATGTGTAACAAATGCTCTTTATTCAGTGTTTGTTAAGATTTAAACTTCATGGTTTTACGTTTGTTTTAATGAATATTACTTTGGAAGACATTGTGAAAAAGAACTTTGTCAGCAAAATACAATCTTTTTGGTGCGTGTTGAAAAACTTTCCCGAACTGAGGTGGATGTCGCTGACTTTGTACCATTTCGAAACTCGTAACACGATTTTTGTTATTGGGAATTAGTTTGTTCGAGAGTAGGTGTTGTTCATAGAAGTTGTTGTGTTGCCCTGGGAATTAAGAAAGTGTAATTCACACTTACAAATTGACTCAATTAACAACATATTAAGTTCTTTAAAACATTTTATTGCATAAATGAAGCAAATAAAAGTGGTGATAAATGCTACTGTATTAAATATGCTTAGCTTTCGGATATATTATTTCCGGCGACTTTAATGCACTTCATCAACTTTTTTCTGGTTGTGTTACTTGGATAGGACCTTTTTTGTATTCATGACGTTAGGTCGACTAAACTTTAAGTGCTGTACGCTGATGCAGCTGACACAACAAAAACTATTTATAGAGCGGCAAGAAGTATACTTGTATGTAAAACGTAAGCAAAGTCATGAATGTCAAGTCTCGGAGCGGAATCATCATGTTTTTCATCAGTATGCGTGACATTTTTAAACTAGATGCACATTTATTGTAATGTAACACAGAATGTAGATCGATTTGTTTAATAAACCACGTTCTAAAGACTAAAGATCATAGAAATACAACATCAACAGCAACGTCGTACGTTTGAAGTAACAAGTGCTCGCCTCTCTCGCCCTTCTACACGCACTCATCTCGTATTGTCATATGTCCACAATCGGAGCACCTTGGATAATTCACGAATTAAATCTCGGATGTATGTAGGTAATCAAATCGCCTCGGCCAATTCCCTAAATGGGACTTCTTTTGTGACAGACGTCAAAACAAAGATGGCAGCTCGGATGACAGCTCACTATAGTTCGATGCCTGTAAAACTTCACTTTGTTGCTGCTTCAAATTTAAATCAACCAAGTTTAATTTACCCAGCGCAGCAAAAACACAGCTGTCAAAAGATGCCATTGTTTATGTTTTGTGCAGTCTACATTTTAAGCATATTCTTCCTACTTCCGACGAACAAAACGATCGTGATTTCTGTAAGTGTCATTGCACCAGATTCATCCGAGGGATGATTGTCATGAGGACGGAATTACCCGAGGAGTTCCGATTGCTATTCGGCGATGACTGCCCCCACTTTCTGCCACAACAATTCCAGGATAATCATGAATAGATTGAAAACTATATAGCATATAGCTTGTTAGGAATTTAACGTCGTTGGGTTATAAAAAAGTATAGAGTAAAGTAATTTCATAAGTTTCTGTTTACCTTAATTATTTAATAAAGCAAATATATTTTGAAAACATCAAATTGCTTTTTAGCTTTTGTCGAACGTTTTGTGGGTAATATACAACGTGCGTTTAATGATTCAGACTGGGTACAGTATTACTTATTTGAGTTAGTGGTATTTGTTTGACCACTGTATAAATTTTGCTTGTAAAATTTGCAATCATTTAATATCTTTGAACGCATAAACTTTGTTCTTTGAAAATTAACGATCGATACTTTTGTTAACTAAAGGTTTGATAATATATTTTAAGTGTATTTCCTTTTTTACATATTTGCAGTTCCCTTAGAACAATGTCGTTGTTATTTGTTGTTTTTTTTTTAAGATGGTAATTAGAATGCATACACATATGATACCTTTCGATTATTTCAACATGCAACACGCAATCGATGTTCACTGCCAAACAAAACATAAATCTTTTTAAAAATTGTTAGCACAGTTATGGTGTGTGCAGGTGTCGATCCGATTACTCGCCTGGTATGCTCTGTATATGTTTTCAAGTTACATATGTAGATAGTAATGTTAACACAACTTAAAGACAACTGATTGATGTGAATATACAGAGATTCACCAAAAACAAGCCGGGGGGGGGGGGGGTAATTTTTTATAAACCTTAAAATGATGGGTTTAAATGTTGAAGCGTAAACGGTTTTCTCAGTCCATCTCAATATTATAGTTTCAGATCTATTTCAACTGATGTTCTTCAAATATAATTCAGCAAAGTATACATTTTTTTTAAATTATATAACTAGTGTTCAGTGAATTTAATATACAGATAGATTTGCCTTAGAATGTCACATCTCTAACTAATATATATATTTTTTTTAAATCAATCAGGGAAATCGCCTGAAATTTTAAACGCTTTCTGCTGATTCAGAATCCGCTTGTTAAGAAAGTTGTAGGCACACAGCAAAACTAAACCTGAAAGGTTTGTTATAGTATAAAAGTGAATGTCTTTACCTATATCAGAAATAAATTCATCATTGCATGATACTTGTTTGTAAAATTTAATGATTTGATATTAAAAAAGTGAATTTTATATAGACTTAACACATGCCGTCTACAAGATGCCCTCTTTGATTTAAGTTGCCGCCTTACGTCGTACAGAATCATCGAAATAATTTAAACATCATCGACTGGATTAAATTAACTACAATTAATACTTAAATATTGTTGTATTATTATTTCAATAACGTTTAATATATGCTGTTAACCGAATATGTTGTACATCAATAAATAACCTAAGATCTCGTGGGATATTTACTTAATATGCTGGTTTCGATGCTTTTTGTCTGTTGAAGAATTTAATGGATTTATTTTATTTATTAAATAAGTATTTTTAATGAAAATTGTCCAGAGAAATTATATTTAAATTGACAATGACTTTATTGAAATGAAGGGTAGGTATGCCTATTTTCAAGGGGCTGTGGGTATTTCAAATTTCTGGCACATTTTTTACTCTCTGTTTCTTTTTGTTTGTTTTTTAAATATATTGCAGCTTCCAATTATGATCATCTTAGCAACGTCCAGCATTTTGGTGGAGGGAGACCACTAACCACTAACTCAACAAATGTCTGGGTAGAACCACCGGCGCACCGCAAATCCGCTGAAAGACCTTCCCACATTAATTCCTTCGCCCCGGACGGGACTCGAACCCACGCGGCGAAGGGCTACAGTAGTTACAAATCGACGACTCTACCACTACGCCACGGAACCCTGCCCCCCCCCCCCCCCTGTGTTTCTTTAATAACTGAAATAGCTCTGCATCAAGACAACAACCAAGACAGCTTTACAGCCCGTAGGATCGAGGATTTGGTTTCGTAGCGTCTCCATATCGTGAAGTACTACCGATAACAATTTTCGCATTTGAAAATTAGAAAACGTGTGGCCCTGCTATCACGTTCGGAAGAAAAGTAAACATAAAAATAAAACGAGCATTAATCACTGGATAAATAGTCCACCAAATTCTTGAATAACGGCGTCAATGCTTAGCAAAACTACATCGTGCAGATTTCGTTGCTTATCCGAGTCCCTGTAATTTATTTTTTCAAGAAGAACCATAAATAAAACATTATATTTAACATCATAGGGCGATATCACTTCAGCTAATTTCAAAACGTCATAAACGTGGCATAATAAGTGTATGTAATCGAGTTTTGAGATCTTAATTGAAATTATATTACTTACATCAGTTGCATCTTGAAATACTTATAAAAGTAATTAACTATTTCAAATGTTACTTAACCTCTTTAATTTAAATGAAACAATATCAAATTTAAATTGTTAAAAGGTGCATATTATAACCACCATACAAATGAAAGTATCAAACCATTATGAAAAATTAAATAAACAATATTAAAACGAAAAGGAAAATGTATGCAATTATGTAATAAATACAAACATTATGTCATGCAGTGTAAATTATTATAATTGTAGTCTTTAAACGACTGATTTACATTTATTTTACAATAAGTATGATATTAAAACTGCAAATTTCTGTTGATGCACACGTTATGATAGACGAAAACTGTGCTGGTGGCTATTACATTTTTATTCGCTCTACCTTTTTGCTAGGTGCTTATCGCCTAAATAAAAAACACAATAAAGTAAACTAAAGTACTTGTGATGAATATTCTTTGTTAAACATATTTCTGAATTATCGCACTGGTAATGGAGCAATCGGTTTATAATTTCCTGGGATAAAACGAAAACCTCTAAATGGATTTAGAGTTGTGTTTTTGTGTTTGTAATATAGTGAATTTCTAAAAATATAAAGTTAAATTTTAGACTCGCCGAGCTACATTAAATGTAATTCACATGCATATACTTATTTTAAGAAGTCAATGTATATAGAAATAACTTCAATTCAAATTTGAAAAACTGGATAGCTCAGTTACATATTTGTCTTGCATTAGTTTTAAATTTTACTTGACTTCGTTTTGCCATGTTGAAAAAATATGAAAGAATTTTATAAGGTACTACGCTAAAGAAATGCAATTACAGGGACTCCACAAATCAACAAAATATAAAAAATGCAATATTTATTTTTTCAGGATACCATGACAATCTCCACATTAGACAGTTTAGAACAATCGAGATATCAATTTTGGTGTTTTTACTGCTATTACGTGTCTCGTATTTTGTGTGATTTGCCGAATTGTGATTTGATCGATGATTTAGCATCTTCTAATGTCAGTCTTTGGCGCTTTTGTGTTAAAATGACATTATCATATTCTCAAGTCATTTTATTTTGCTTTTTTTACAAATAATTTTGAGAACTTACAAGTTTCAGCAGCATATTCTTGATTTCTTGGTAACAATAACTTAAATTTTAAAAAAATAAAATCATCGCCATTTACTTCAGACATATGATCACATAAGGAGTATTACGATTGCTTTCTATAAAATGCTTTAGAATACTAACATACTTGTAAAGTTGTAATGTATTTATTGTTATATTAATTGTCGTTATATTTTTGGAATATTTAATAATTCTATATAAGCAGATCTCTATGTGCGCGAAATAACATAAATGATATCACCTTAGCCTTATAACGCTTCCTAAGCCTTTAAGTATACTTACAGAAAACACCTATGTTCCAATCAATCGATTTGTTGATTTAGTTAGTTATTTAGTTAGTTTTGTTTCATTTTTAACAATAGTATATGCGGGGTACATATCACAAACAGGTAAAACAAGTACATAAATAGTTAAACTAGCGCAGACCAAATTCCATCTTAACCTTGTATAACGGAATTTCAACGAGACGAGCGATTGCAAGTGATTTCGAACATTTTAAAATACGATAATTATCAAATGGCTCTATATTGGAAATGTTGATGCCTATATCATTTTAACTTCATGCAAGAAATCGACAGTTTAAGAAATTAAACAAACAACGACTTGTGTTGAGGTCAATATATAGTTTTAACGACCTAGGTAATGTGATATTGACTGAGGACGCAGAAACGTAAGTCTTTACTTGTTATATCACATACCCTATTACATTACGTTATCATTGTTATATTTATACAACAAGCCATTAGCGGTTCTCATTTCAACATAAAACTTTCACAAATGTCTCTCCAACTCGCCAGCGTTCATTTCCTCAGTATGTTCTCACATTTTCCCTAAACAGATAATTACAAAAAAAAAATCACTGCTACATTTTTGTTCTGTTCTGTGTTACATTTTCCCTTAATGATACCAAATCATCATCAGGCACATTGACAAACTGTCGATTACTTTAACCAGACGCCATGTTGTTGTAACAATAGTGCGCGTAAAAAGAACACGACCGTCAGGATTATGTTCTCGGTGCTCACGTGATAACATTCTTGAGTCTTTATCACTTATTGACTTACACATGACTAGCGCCCGACCAATCAAAACGCTTTAAATTCAAAGGGTATGTGATATAAGATTTTAAAACATATAACTGGAAGACAAACACTTTTGCGTTATTTCCCAGGTATAGCAGCGTGGATGGGCATATTATCCGAAGCATTCAAAAGGAAAAATGTAAAGTAGGTTAATATTACGTGATCAGTTAATGAAAATAAATCAGCTTATCATAATGTTATTTGCTGTTTGTTAAACAGATAGATTTTTAAGTAAACATACATAAAAAATCTTTGGTCTTTCGTGGACTGTTGAAATGGTACATTAAACAAAGAAGGTCGCATGCCTGAGTTACTGGAATTTTAGCAGCCATCTAGGGTATAATTGTCAACAACCAACGGACGACAGAAAATGTAACTATTAGTAGACGACTGTTCGATTTATGTCCGCAATATTTAACTGCGTATAGGAAAATAGTCGGGCTAAGTAGTCGCAATTATACTTTCTACCATTTATGCTTCCTGGTGAATAACTTCGACACAAACTCGAAGCGTACATATAACAGTAATAAATTCCAACTTTTGTAAAATAATCACGGGAACGACATTTACTACAACAACGCGCATGCGTTATTCTCAACATAAGCATAAGAAAATGTAACAAATGCGATTCGAATCTTCTGTCAATCGATGTAAATATTTCATAATACGTTACTTCCATTTACGAAGAAATCAAATATAATTTTTCATTCAATTAGCGTATAACTGTGAATTGCTCACTTCATAGCAATTATAATGCGTGTGTTAAAATTGTTTATTTGATAATACAAACAAACTTCAAAAGTAATTTTGAATGTAATGGTAGGAATTTAGACCCAAATATTTTAACAAGCTTAACTAACTGATTAAGCAAGAAAGCAGACGATATTTACCTCCATCAAGAGCTGGCAATAACATAAACAGTTTCGGGTTAAAACAGATGTTTGCAATTGAAGAAACAAATTTACTCTTCAAGCGTTTCGATAGAATTTATCATATAATCTGTCAAATACAGTATTTCAATCGCGTGACGTTCATTTCTAAAGGATGCTTTATTTGTTAAGGAGCGTGTTAAACAGAACAACTAAGATGTATGATTAACGGTAACGTCGCGCATTCATTTTATTTACATTGTTTGTTTGATAGAAAAACCTTCAGGGAGTGCGAGGTTGGAGCGCTCCACAAACCAGGTTTAAGTTACCCAGTCGCTCCTTTTGCCGACTGACTGTTCCAAGGCGGTAACTACTGGCTTTTCTTTTTGTGTGTTATATCTCGTCTCTTTGTTTTTGTCACATTTACATTTACCTTGTATGCCTTTGTCTAGAGGTAGTTTAGATTTAAATATCTGTGGAAGTTTTGATAGGTTTTTTTCTTTTTTCCTATTTATTTCAAACTTAACATTTGTCAACAATGTGGAAATTTTTAATAACAGATAACGGATGACTTCATCATATCATGTAAACAATTTAGCTGTAACATATATACACATAAAACAGCGTTAAGAAAATCACACTTATTTATGCATAAATTCATCAACTTGATTGCTAGCTAGGAGAATAAAAGGATCTAGAATGACAAAAAAATATGACAATTAAATTAACAGCGCACGTACATTTCAGTGGAAAAGTCAATCATACTGATAGCAATACGGGTTTCTATGCGCGACATTATCACGCATTTTGCTTTTGCTATGGATTTGCAATAAATAAATAACAAAACAGTATTGAAGACCAACCACACATGCCGCTGTTTATAATATCATTGTCATTTAGGTAGAACGATGTTTGTATCGGGTAGCTTAATAAGAGGTGCGACATGGGTGGAAACTACGTAATATTGTATTTTATGTGCGTCTGTTATTAACAGGCAACAATGACGTGTGTCAATTTCAATCATGAAAAGAACTGAAAACATATTTAAGAAGGATAATTACGTCATAATCATTTAAAGTCTTCCTGTAAAATAAAGGCTGAGTGTATGTTTACTTTGTTATTGTGCTAATTGCGTTTACTGCTTTCTCACACGCACCACGGCCCAGCAAACCTGTAAATATTGCCGTACATTTATGCGTGCAGCTTATACAAAAGCTTATACACTCAATTAAGTTATTTAAATTTAACACTGGCAGTCAGAACAAATGAAGTGAAGATAATCAGTCTCATTGTAGGCGCCTACGCGGTTTATGCGTATTACATTGATTTCCAGCAGACAGTGTAATACATCACACATGGAAGCTACATGTCACCTAATGGTTTCTGCGCATGATTTAGTTGCATCAGCAGCAACAGGTACGGTCAAATAAACAAACAATGTACAATATCGGCCACACATTGTCTATGCTAATCTTAGCTAGAATAATGTCCATAAACATAATTTTCACTCTGCAATTTCTCGTGATTGCCTTAAACATCACTTTCTTTTTTGTTTAACTTGCATGGTAAAAGACAGTATGCATACAACTGTCTGTTTGATTTATATTCACGGAAATAAGTCTAATATTATTGCCAATAAGCACGAAACCAGAGCTCATATTAAAGGTCTATGTGACATCATTTTTATCGACAAATGTTAATAAGAATATATAAGACAAAGTCCTATGAGCATTGCAACATATACAAAAATTGAAAAGACACAGGACCAAGGTATTCACAGGCACGCCAGATGTAAAAGTGAGAAAAAATCTGTGATGAGTCATTTAACAATAAGAGCAAACCCGACAGTTACCGCCTTGGAACGGTCAGTCGGCATTATGGAACGACTGGGTTGCTTAAACCGGTTTTACAGAGCTCTAACCTCGCACTTCTGTAATTTCATCTTGGAAACAAATGGTGTTTATTCGCGTAATCGGAAAGGAACAGAAATCTTACTTTTCACACAAAATAAATAAATAAAGCCGCATGGACAAGCATGCTAGCTTAATCTTATACTTGCCATGCAAGATGTATTACACCTACAAAAATTCTTTAAGTGTAACTACGAGCATTTACAAAATGGTTCATTGTAATTAACAGTCCATAGAAATTGTTTAAGATAAAAGTAAATTACGGGTAAGAATTGAAAACGTGTTAGTTTGGAAGACATACTAAAATTTAATAAGCAACAGTTAACGGTTAAGGGTTCTTGTTGAGTGGCAGAATCTTGTAATATGTCTAAAACAATTGTATTATCATGCTGCCTTATAATTCAATGAAAATATTTGTTAAAATATAAAAAATGTAATTCGAGGTAATAATACTAGCAATAAGTAAAATGGACATAAGGACAAGGACACCAGAGTGATGCTAAATTAAAATACAAAGACATTGAAAATTTGTTTATATATATACACATGTATATGAAAATTGATTCGGAAAATGTTTCAGTTAATCAAGTACATAACTTTACTTTACTGAATACCTCACTTTAAAGAATTTAACAACTAATCCACTAATGGAGCAAGGACTACCATTACATAAAATATATCTTGCATACGTGTAGTCTCACAATGTGTTCTACTTTCATATAAGCTATTAAAAACGCTACAATAAGAAGAAGGGTCAAGGTTATTATTTTCAGTTAACCATCTAATCAGTTTAAAATAATGTTACATGTAAGTATAGAATTCTGCAACTTAAGTTTGCATTGGAACAAACGTTTTTAGTAAAACCACCTTTGTTACAATATATCGAAGCTTTTTATGACATAATGGTTATTCACGGCACTGAAAATGCTTTAAATACTGACAGAAAGCCAGGTACATCGTAGTAAATAAATAACCAGAGATTGTGTAGATATATGCTTTAATCTCATATAATCAATCTATAAACAAGTTACAAGTTGAAAGTTAAAAAAATAACTTGCGTTTGCTATATGGATTAATTTCATTCGTAAATTAAAGTTAAAAAACTATAAAGTATGTACACTTTAAGAAATTATATAAAACATTTGCAACGTTTGCTATGTTTTGGCAGTGAACTTGAATTAAGATCAAAGTTAGTTTATGTGCCAAAAGTATTAACTAAATTTCTCAATGTATTTCTGAGATATAAAGTTCATTCAAGCAGCCAAGGTTAACACATGTATCCATAAGAATAAACATTAACTCAAACACATGCTTACAGCTGATACAGTTTAATTGTTCCAATACAGAATGAACCATTTCAACATTTTTAATAATTTTGTTGAAGAGGTTATGGTTAATTGTGGACATGACAACTGACAGACATGATCATTAACTGCCGGTCAAATATACTTCATTTTGTCTAGAACAATGATGTTTAATACTTTTCACATTAGCCAAAATACAAATATCCAAAGTAATAGCACAACATCAACCCTGTTAGACACACCTGTAAACTTCACTCTCCTTGGTGTTTTTCCTAAAACACAGAATGCATTGTACCACAAATGTCTTCCCAATTACCTTTCAGTATAGAGGTGTGACGTTGCGTACAATTTATAAAGATGATATGGAAGATTTCTCTTCTCAAATAACCAAAAAGGTTATTATAGCTTGAATAGATCCTGCAAAATGCTCTTCATGGATGTCCTAGCTCTGTGATAACAGTCAGGCATAAATCACCACTTGTCATTACAAACAGGTATATCCTATCCGAGCCACGCTGCCACTGCTACTTTTAAACTTAGAAAAACACTAACTTTTGAGATCACGTTTCATAGTCATCTGGGTAATCCGCTCTGACGTCGATATCTACTTTTAGCAAAGTCCTCTATCGATCTTATTATAAAGCTGCAAAGTTTTTTTTAATGTGCGTTTCCGATCATGTTTTTGCAGTAATAGTAACAAACTTGGGCTGTAAAGTATCTAGCACAACTTGCATAATTGACCATATGTACTTATTTCACCAACCCTTCGTTCTAAATGGTGACAAGCGATTCGGGCATTTAAAGTCGTTAGAACAAACTTTTGTTAACTCAATGCGTTTGTTTTAGTGAATTATCTAAGTCAAATATTATATACTCTGATGTGTTTTTGTGTTTAACAGTATCCGTGTGATGTATAGAACGTATTATTTATTTAATGAAGAAGGACAACACTGACTGTCTTTACTTAAGTAGAGCAAATTTAAATGTATTTAAATTATGTAAATTGAATTAGATCTGCAACCAAAAACTAAGAATGAAAGTTTTACACAGTTTGCTAACAAATCGCTGTCATTGTCTCACTTCCTCTAGAGTCTTGCAGTTATTTGATGACATTCTTTTCTATCAGTACAATTAACAGAAAGTTCTAAGTATATAACAAAAAGACACATTTACAAATATTCTAACACATAGCAGTTATATGTGGTTGCTTGCTTGTAACTGGAAGTTGTATAGTACATGAATATCTCCTTAAACAATGTGTTGTATATAATTTTGACTATAACAAGGATTAGTTTAAAATGTAAGAAAAAGCACAGAACTTAAGGTTATAAGCAGCTTTATTGAAATAGGTCATATATACAACAGAACATATAAGC
Organism: Sinonovacula constricta; assembly: GCA_007844125.1. Classification (NCBI taxonomy): domain Eukaryota; kingdom Metazoa; phylum Mollusca; class Bivalvia; order Cardiida; family Solecurtidae; genus Sinonovacula; species Sinonovacula constricta. Next base: position 41,721,820 of record CM017560.1, read on the forward strand.
ATTAATAAAACTTGACACAAATAAATGTCGATTTTGTGCATTTTGATAAATGTAATTTATATTTCTGTGTTTTAGTTAATGCCATGATAACATTATAATAATCTAAGTATTGTACTATCTTTTTACAAGTTGTTTTAAATACAATGTATGACTTTTCGAAAACCTAACAAAAAAATTATTGTTTGGTTTCTTGTTTTGTATTTGTTATATTTTAAATGAAGTTATCCGGCGCATGAATGTGTTAGGTCCTTTAACATATTTTAATCCTTTGTGTATTTTCTTGAATTCAAAGAACTTCGAGCCAAATGATGCGCATACATAAAACTAATATTTATAAATCTTCAGTTGCAAAATAAATTCATATAATATAATATACGGTTTTGCATAGAATTGAGATATTTTAAACTGTCATATTTATTTGAAAACATGCCTTTTGAACTTTTACAGGGATGATAATTTACAGCCCTTCTTAAAATTTACAAACAATATGCAAGGTACGAACACCGTAAATATATATTTTATTTTCAAATTTAATGTCTTTATGTTCGACATTTATTCAGACGAACATCATATGTAAATTTACAATTGTACAATTGAAATATTATAAATCATGCATTACCTAATAAGAAAAAAGAATGAATATTACTTTTGTAAATGTTTATCCATTGTCAAGGTAATTTTGGGAGGCTTAATAATAATACATGGGCGTAGCTAAATTTTTTGGAATATACACTATTCCAAACGACCGCCGGTTTTAGAAAGTTTAAGATTAAATAAACGATCACACGCGTATGACATTCGGGACATCATAACCTTTTGAGATTTTGAGCTTCCTTTATTTACAAGAATGTGTCTGTTCTTAACAGCATAGGTAAGCCAAATTTTAATGGTTCTTTCCATTATACGAGTATACTTTGTATTAGGCGTTTTATTTAAGTATCACAGAAGATAGTCATAAACTGTTTGCAAATAAAGCGCAGTATGTTATATTTTTATTATTTTAGCATAATCATGTTTTTAAAATGCCAGTTTATGGTAGAAACTTCGCATTCGATTCTTCGCATCGGATGTGATTGATAATACTTATGTACGTTACTTGTTACTAAACGTCTAGTCAAGTATTATTTATAATTGCTTTAACTTGGTTTTCATTAGTAAATCGCCTTAATATAACATTATCTAGAACAAATGCGTAAACATATCTACTTCCATGTACTCTTGTGGTCCACAGGCAAATTATTGCTCGATTTTGTGTTTTTTATCTTCTTGACACCATAAAAAATACCACTAAAGTTCTGCCAGAATACCCTTCGGCCCATAAAGGTCCTGATCATACATATAAAAACAAGACCAGATCTCATTCTAACTAGAGTGTTGCCATCTTTTTTAAGCGTATATTTGGTAGATCTTGAAATAAACCAAAGTTCACCAGTCAACCCTGGAACAGTACACAACAATAACGTTTATCACACATAAAAGTTCAAGCGTCAGTTTTATGTTTTGATTATTTTTAAAACTATTCATAATAGTTCTACTCCACATTCCGACATTCTACAAAACATTAATTACATCTAATACAAGTAAATATGTAAATATATTTACATAGAAGGATATATATATATATATATATATATATATATATATATATATATATATATATATATATATATATATATAGAGAGAGAGAGACGAGAGAGAGAGAGAGAGAGAGAGAGAGAGAGAGAGAAGAGAGAGAGAGAGAGAGAGAGAGAGAGAGAGCGAGAGAGAAAAGAGAGAGAGAGACGGATGGGTTGGTGGCTGGATGGATGGATGGGTGGATAGATAGATAGATAGATAGATAGATAGATAGATAGATAGATAGATAGATAGATAGATAGATAGATAGATAGATAGATAGATAGAAAGATAGATAGATATGCACTCATAAATTAACGAATATTTAAAGATTTATAGATATTTATAGATAATTATGACAAAGTTCCATGAGTACTGCGACATATATTAAAAAATGAAAAGCCAAATGATACACGGTAACGACATGTCAGCCACTTGGACCAGTTACAACAAAACTGTAATGAAACATAATACAAACATTGAGCAACATTTACAGCCTTGGAACGGCCAATCGGCAAAGTGATCGATTAGGGTGGCTGTTCAAATTGACGCCCCGGCTGTTAATTGGATGTTAAGTATAAGCAATTTTCACTTTTCGGCTGCAGTAATGTATTAAGCAATGACAGGTTTATTTGTACAATGTGAATTCTAATCGCCAGGTTGAAAAAACATAACCACAAGATTTTAAGTTTCTGAAATGACCCGCCAAAGGATGTAACTTGCCGCTATAGCACCGAGCAATGCAGACTTAATTCAAGTACCCATTTTCTAATATATTTCTGTGCATATTTCAAAGAATGTAATCTACCGTATTGCTAAAACTAATTAAATTCGAATATTGGGTTTGCCAGAAAAGATTCTGCCAGTGTTTTTTTTTCAGTTTTGTACTTTGTTGTAAATCATGCTTATTGCTAATTTGTCATTTTCTTGTGTATAATGAATAATGGTCTTTTGTAAGAACTTGCCAGTAAGTGTATTTACTATTTGCACTTACGTTAAATTTAAATACCTAATTCTTAAATGGAGTGGGCATGCTCTGGTGTGTTTGATCTTGTAGGCATGAATACAAGATAGACTGTCCAGAAAACCTTCTAAGGAAAAAGACAATCCTGCAGACAAGGCCGATGTTGGAGAAGCCTTTTATAAGCTGTTTAAAAGTTGTTTATTACATTAAACTTATTTATCAGTGTTGTTATCATAACTGGATATAGGTTGATTTTCATATCTTGACCATGTACCGTTTTTGTAATTAAAATCAGTACATTCACGTATCTGATCTATACATAAGAATATGATATATATAAGATATAAAGCCCGTAATGCATTTCAACAATGCACACTTGTGTAACCTGTATGAAAACAGGAAATAATCCTGCTGAAATAAAGTGGCATTAAAGAAATAATGCTATAAATTTCTTAAGAGTAAATGAGTAATGAGTAAATACTATGTACCAGTTAAAAATGGAAATCATATAATGGCCATTGGTCATATAGTTCTATCAACAATGCCAACTGTAAGGCATTAAATCAGTCGTGCTTATCTCTGTGCAAATGGAAACGGCTCACAAAGATAAAATCATACATAGATGGTTGATTGATGCAGCAGAAAGTAATCAGGCATGAAAAATAAAGTAACAAACATTAATGCAGTTAGGCAACATCTTCCACTCTCAAAAATAGTTCACAATTTAAAGTCTAACGTTTAGAAGCAGAAAATTAAGATTGTCTGAATATCTGAACGTTCGCACCTTGCAGTCCCTCAGGCGTTATCACAATTTCAATAGATGGACGACATAGTATTGCCAGTTAGACGATTTGTTGCCTCCAACATTTTTATATAGTCACTTACAAAGCAAGAAAAAATGCTTTGCCTGGCATCTGGCACTTGTGCTGGTAAATCAGGGTGACTAATCAGTAAGTCACTCCTGGAGGCTAGATTAGTCTCATTGGGGGTTAGGTTAAAGAATAGAGTACTGCAGAATAGTGGTCGTGCAGCATGTTACATCTCAGTGCACAAAATTCAAACTCCTTAAATGGCCATTCTAACTGTGACAATCAATAAACAACACAAACAGTAACTCATTTAGGACCTTACCTATAGTGATGTCCTAGAATGCTTACTACGTGCTTCGAAACATTTAAAGATACCATGTTAAATGCCTTAAATATAGCAATTAAGTCATCTTAAGATGTCACATACCAAACTAAGAACCCGTCTTCACTAGTTTATTTCGTGTTGTATTTACAGCCGTATTTATTAATAAGCATTGCAATAAGCATTACTATATATCTGCAATCAGGATCCTCTCTTGGATTCTGTAACTTAACTTGGTGAGGATGTAAGGGTGTCTTCTCTCGACAAAGAACGTTTACAGTTATCGTTTCACTTGTTTTCTATTAATAGTTCAATCTGAATTTTATTAAAAACAATAAAGCATAACCAAGTTACCTGAGTAGTGCACTATATCTTATAATTAGAAAAGGCGCAGCACAAAAGAGTTCATATGTCAGCCCGTGGTTCGAGGCGAAGCGAAACAGTGACGGGACACAATCAAAACTGAGTAAACCCAATAGTTTCCACCTTGGAACGTTCAGTTGGCAAACGCTAAAAGTTGTTTTACATAGTTCTAACCTTGCACATCTGGATGGGTGTCTCAAATGCAAGCAATGAACAGAAAACAAATCCCTCTGAAGCAAAACTGTCTAAGTGATGACGTATTCTTAGACCTAAAAAGTCTTAATTGTGAACAAATGAAAGACAAAGACTGGAGAATTCTTGTTGTATTTAATGTTGTACCAAATACAACTTTTATCTTTCTTCACCACACATGAAAGCCACAATAGTTTTTTTATATCACAAGAAACGAACCCCATCCATTTATTATCAACAGAACAAGTGACAACATGTTCACTTTATAAGACTTACATGTACTGAAAAGCGGCAACATTTTATATTTATCGCATGGATATGTCATTCTTAAACTTAAAGCCTTTCATGCTTATTAAATTATTATTTCTAATACAGCATCGAATAAAGAAAATACATCTTTTACTTAGAACATAACAGTGGCCATTTTGTCATAAATAACGATATCTTATCTTAGGAAATTTTCATAATTGTCCTTTAAGATTAAAGTGATTTTGGCCTATATAGGTTTTAAGTACATTTATATGACAATAATTAATCTTAATCTTGACTTCGCAAATGTTTTCCCACGTATTTTACATTTTTTTGTAACAACTTAGATACGTGGTTATGTCCATTAGTTCAACGTTTACGTGCAGAGTTACAACATAGACCAAACACGTACTTTGATACATATAGTAATTAACTTTTAAGTTGTACAAATATTGGTATATGTTCTATTTATTGTTTTAATTATTGTAAATTAACATATTCATTCATTTTGCCCATTACCATAAATACCAAACAACAATTTTAGCTATGTAATATTGCACTTGCCTTGACCTATAAGAATTGTAGTGACAGCAAGAAATAGAAAAGTACATTTCAGAAATATTAATAATGTATTGCAGTCATGAATACCAAGGGGTTGCTTTACACATGGTTTACAAACATTAATTAAGACCAAGTTACTCTCTGCAAATACATTTTGTTTCCTTTTAAAAGTATATTTTGCAATTTTTGTGCATTTGAATGGTTTTCATTACGGGAGCATTGAATGTAAGTAAGGCCTATACTCTTACTCCTTTTTCTATAATATAATTTTTAAAGCAGAGAAATTGTTAACCAGTTATTTATAGATGACAAAAACGAAATATAACAAGGTAAACATTAAAAGTGGTATACAACAGTTTGCCTATATATAATATATGTAACAATGTCTGTTTGGGGTATTAGCGCATAATTTCTGTAGAAAAGCATTATACTTTAGTTTAAACTTTGATGATTTTTAACAGTGTCTCAATTTTAGAGCGGTAAAATCATTAATTTACACTTAAAATGTTCATTCTTTTCAAATATATAAATAAGAACGATTTTCGGCTAAATATAGGAATCGACGTCACAGCGGATGAGGTGGATGAGCTAAAACATAAGTGGTCTTGGTTAAAGAATAGCTAACTGTCCAGCGTGGCTCAGGTAGGAAATATATGTTTGTTATGGCGATTGTGTACACTTTTTATCTATCTGTCTATAGCTCCTCTCTCTCTCCTCTCTCTCTCTCTCTCTCTCTCTCTCTCTCTCTCTCTCTCTCTCTCTCTCTCTCTCTCTTTCTGAAGTAAAAACTATTTAGCTGATATGCTTTTATCAGAACATAAGAACTGAGAATACACTGTATATAACCATCTAAAATACCAGGTTCCTCGCCTAGCAATTTCAACTTAAATTAAATACTGCATCTAACCCAATATATACACAATCTTATAGCGGCAACTATCAGTATTTAATATTCCTCCAAAATGTGGTATTCGACAGTTTACCTACACCAAATGTATGTAACAATATTTTCCCACGGTTTCTAGGAATGCATGCATAATTTCTGCATAAGATTATACTTTAGTTTGAGTAAAGGCGAATTTGAACACAACCTATATGTGAGAGAGTACAAAGTGCGAACAAATAAATCAAAGTGTAAATTGTTTTCAAATCTATAAATAAGCACGAAAGTGATCTCATCTAACAGTAGATATCGACATCAGCGCGGACTACCAGGATGACGATATAACACGATCTCAAAAGTAAGTTGTCGGTTTTCTAAGTTAAAAATAGCTATCTCTGCATAGTTCAGATAGGAAATACCTGACTGTAATGACGATTGGGTGTAATTAATCCTTTTTCCCACAGACCTAGGATATCAATGAACAGTATTGTGCATGACCTTTTTAGGTATCATTGATTTATTTGGTTATTTTAACAAAAAATATTTGATCCAAACTGTCGCATACCACCTTTAAGATTGACACAAAAGCGCTGTTTCGAAGTGCGCACTCTTAATACTATTTATAATTAGATTTGGAATTGTAATAAACGATTCAGCTTATTTACACTCTGACGGATGTCTTCGTTGCCTGTTTGTACAGCTAAGAGCCATAAGCCGCGTCTTTGGAAACCAATTATATTAGATTGTTATTTTGCCACATACCAAAGGTATAGTTTCCTGTTCTGTAATTGCCTTTGAATCATGCTTAGTTGTTGGAAACACAAAGATGATCAACACTTTGGTTGTTTGTCTTTGAAATATAAGGACCGTAGATGATACTGCCTTTGTAGTGTCTTTATGTCCTGTACTTTAATTATGGTGAAAGTGTAACTATTAACTAAGAAATTGGCAATTAAAGACATAGATTGCTTGTGTTCTCATCAAAGTATAAACATAATTAATAGTTCCATGAAACGTATTGAGGAAAAGATCCAGAAATAAACAATTCTTGCATCTAAGGTATCCTAGGTTTAAGCTCACTTGACCTCTTACAATTTCGTCAATCATCAAAGATTTAAAAATAGTCGATTTGCGTCATGTTAAGCATGTGAAGCACCACCATGTACACTTGTAGTTGTTGTCTTCACCAAAATATTGCTATTTTGCACACGTAAACTTTTTGATGTGGATTTCGGCAGAAGCATGCAAATTAAATGCAAGAGTTAGTTTTTTTGCTTACGTTTACCTAAGTTTAACAAATATATTAATTGTTAACTTGTGGGCTTGGATGGAAAACTGAAATTGACATCAGTCATAAAAGTACACATTTACCCTGGCAACAGTGTGATAAAATAATTCCGTGGTGTGGTTAAACGTTGTTATCTGTTCAAAACCATTGTTTAATCCGGCTTCGCTGACAATGACCTTTAAGATACATTGGACAGTACGCTTAAATAACACCTGACACAGAATTTGATAAAATAATACACATAATTGCTAAAATTGTAAATCGGCGACAATGGCTTAAGATAATTCCAATTTGAAATTTAATAAGAATACAATATACAAAAACATGTTTTCGTTCTTTAATAGTCGCATACCATAACAATAAAGCTAATAATCGCAGTGTCTTTATTGACAAATTCAATAAAGAAATCTAAGAAAGTCAACCTAAATTAATATGCACATTCGCAGATACACACAAGAGTCTACTCTCATATGAGTTGGTCAAAATGGCGAGCAAATAAAAAGATATAAAGCGTTGGCGATTTTCCTATCTATAAAATAAGTTAATTGTTTAAATATATAACTGAAAGGTGTGTAAGAACCATATACCTGAAATATTATATATATACATATACATATATTCAAAAGTCAGTTTCGAATTTTCACTGGCAATGAATAGAACTGCGTGTTTGACCTTTTATAAGATGAAAATCCGAGGAAAATCTTTAAGAAAGAAACACATTTTCTTTTCAAGTTGTTGCATTTCGAGAAAATCTCTTATTGAATTGTAAAAAACCTAATGCAAAAACAAATTTAAAAATTACAAGCTTTTTACAAATTAACCAAGTTTAAACTGATGTGAATTGAATTGGCATTGCAATACATCTTAAGTGAAACATTTTCACCAACAATGCGGGATTTATTTTTCATAGCACGACATAACCTTGAAATCGTTATGAAGATATTCAAATCTGTTAGGCAGTTAAATCCTGAAGAAATAGAGTTTATTAATGTTTTGAAAGGTATTATTTTTCAAGCGACATGAAAGTACAACGAAATGAGTAAATGTAAAATGTAAAACCGTTTATTGAATTAGGTATACATTCTCACAGAAAGCAACATAAGCTAGCAAAGAAATAAACAAACAAGCAGAAAATATACACTAGGTAATATGTAATACCAAGTTATAGTCTACTTTCAAGCTAGAGCTCGCTCAGCCGACTTTACAGTTTACCCCCTTGTCATTGGATGTATTCGTACAATGGCAGCCGACAATATGGCGCTTGGAAGTCATATTACTGACCCGAATAATCCTAGCAGGTACCCATTTATACACCTGGATGGAGTGGAGCAATTTGAGGTAAATTTCTTGTTCAAGGAAATTAGCGGCGAACTTACCGGGATTCGAACCACGGAACCCGTGATCCAGAGTCGTGCGTCCTACCACTGTATATGTAGACTGGATGATATTTATACAGGAATAAGCTGCATTATGGCATGCTTTTGTGCAATTTGGATCGGGCCACTATCAAGCTTATGTTCTTTTTGTACTCACCCTCACTACTACATGTATCTCTACGATAAATACCACCTGTTCAAATCATGCATGATAAGTACTGTGAAGGTACTCTATATATTGAGACTGATAATTGCATGTCTAAACCGCTTCAATGGTTTAATATTATTTTTTTCACTGTATGTCGGATATAGTTTTTCATCTTCGCCAGAACTGCCAAAACACTTAAGACATAATACAGATGTCCTAGTTATCATACCGGATCTACAAGGGTGGCATAAAGCATCTCCTTCACTTTCACGGATGTATAATATTCTTGATAAATCACAGATAACTAAACTATAATTAAGTACATTTTCGTAATTATTAACTAGACTCGATGTCTTCTTTTGTGGCTTTTGTAAAACCATATTATTAAGTATATATCACCATTGTGTTTTAAATACCTCTTTGTAGAAGACTGCTGAAAATTTTCGCAATTGCTTTGCTTGTTTATCACTTTATATGAACTTGCTGCAACATATGCTGGTTTTTACATTATTGACATTCAGAAATTTCCATTCAGAATTGTTAATTGGCCTTAAAATATATGTGCTACCCACACACGACCGGCATTTGCAAAGTATGTTGGGCAATTTGGGGCGTAGAATTTATTTAATGAATGATTGATCGTTAATAAGGTAACTTCCGACAAAAAGTTAAACAAGTATAAGTAAATGAGATATTTTTATCCATTTAAGATAATGATTTCTAGCCAATGTCGGGGGCAAAGAGCTTTTTCACATCAAATAACTTTTTCAGTATTTAAATATATAGCATAATCTAAGGTTGGTCTTTAGGTGTCATCTGTCCAAGTTAAAACACAGAATACCCTATCTGTCTGTAATAAAATCAATAAACCCATTTTCTGTATTTGTAAGAAATCAAATTCACTTAGATGTCAAATTGTTGATGTGACATGGCAAAGGACAACTTTTATAAGTAAGAAAATATGACAAAGTCCTAGGAGCATTGCAACATATCCCAAAATTTCAAAAAGGCACAGAACAAAGGTATTCACATGTAAGCCTAATTTAAAAGTAACAATGTGAGTACCTTGGTTCTGTGCCTTTTAAAATTGTTGTATATGTTGCAATATTCATAGGAATGTGTCATTTATAATCTTATTTGATGAGTCGTTAAACAAATGGGCGCACCCAGCAGTTAACGCTTTGGAAAGGTCAGCCGGCAAAATGGACCAACTAAGGTGTTTGCACCGTTCGTTGTACTGCTTAGTGAAAAACAGGATTCTAGTTTCAAGGCTCGGCAGTATTTTGCAGTCTTTCAGATTACATAAAGGTCTCTTGGCAGCACACTGAAGAGAAACCTCGTTATAAAGAATTTACGAAGTAATGCACACTTATATTGCCTTATATTCCTATACAAACATGTATTAGTTATTAGTTTTAAAAGTTGCTTTCATTCGAAAGTTAAATTTTGTGTTTAATCAGTTAATATATAATCATTTATAGGGGCTTTTAAGTTTAATTTGCAAATGATTGAAAGAAGGATATTTAAAATTAACAAATGTAATAGGTTTTGACAACTTTTCCTTTTTCTTTTAGAAAAAAAGTAAATAAATGATGTACCATTTACGCTTATGTGCTCATTGTATTTAAAGTTTTTTTCCAATAATTTCTCAAATGTTCAATCACGCAAAAAAAAGTCCTTCACGATTTTCTAAAAAGATTGCAACATATAAAAGAAAACGAAGTGAAACTATTTTAAAAAGTTGTTCAGAATTTGAAGCATCCATTAAGAAAGGAACTACAGATGAGATAGAAGGTCGGGGTTGGTTTCTTTTATAGCTGCAATATTTTGCCATACCATTATTACAGTAAACACAACACTTTGTAATTTCTTAAATTGCACAAAAATGTAGGAAATAATTAGTTTTGTTGACAATTTCTATTTAACAATCAGTCTGCATGATTGACAATAAGAAGATGGTGATGACGTTTAGAAGAACACTATTTTGTTATTGCAACATTACTTGGATATATTATCTTTAACAAAGTCAATCTGTGTAATTAAATTAAATTAAATTTGACGGCAAGCGTTAAGTTAATAACTCAGCATGGCTATTTCTTCTGGAATATATTTTATTATCAATTTGACTGAAACTTTATTACATTGATTGGTCTGCAACGTTTTTAGACCTTACCTGACACTGACTTTCGTTGCATAGGAACTTATGTAGTTTCTTATTTTAAAGCCAGTGCATCGATCTCTAAACTTTGAACGTGGGCTGTCATTAAGGTAACATTTTAGATTATTTTATTGATAATTATAATGTGATGATTAAGTTTCTGATAAAATATTTGTTCAATATGTTATCTTTCTTAAAAATGCTGTAAAGTAATATATTGTGTGAATTGACTGTAGTATCATGTTTGTTTGCATTATATACTTTATAGAAGGAAATCAAGATCAAATAAGATCTTAATATGGTTTACATTTTACCCTTGCATAAATTTGTCTTTTCAATGTTGGCCGTTATTTTATTTTCAATTTTATCAAAGACATTTGAACAATCCGGATTATTTCAAATGTAAGGTAAGCTATCCGTATATCATATTTGTTTCATGTTTCATTCTTAACCGTGGTGGCCGAACCATAACTTTCGCTTATTTTGTTTTATACCCATTGAAACAATACAGAATTCCCCAAACGCCAGCCTGCTTACCATTCAGCTCATAGTTTTCCTGGTCTTACTGCAGACGTTGTCAGTGATAAAGTTGCATCATGCAACTGCCGGGATGTTTAAATCAATCATTTTCCTTACTTAAATTGCTCCTTATGTCTGGATTACAGTTTATTGCAAGTTTCCGCGTTGATTTTGCCAACAGTTGGATGCTGCTATTCATCAGATGTTTCTCTCACGTATACAAATATGTTGAATTTACAGCACTCAAATGTAAAAAATACGCAATTTGATTATCACTTTTCAACATATTTGTGGACGTACATTTTGAAATTAGTTGTTCCGTGATAATTTTACAAAGTATATTTAAAGAAGATAGGCTTGTACATGTATATTGTAAACAATTATATTGAAGATAAAACTATAAATTATAAAATTATATCATTTTTATTACATCCTTTTTTGCTTAAGTTTATTATCTAGATACAATTGTGTGCCAATTAAATATCGTTTTATGATTATTTTACAACGGTTTATTACGGTGCTCGCCCCCTAGGCAGTTGTTCGAAGTTTTTAATGTCCTTTACAATGCAAAATGGCAAAAATGAAACAATTTAATCCATTTTGCTGTAACTAACTTTGTCGAAATACATTGTCCGTTTAACAAACACAAATGTACATGCATATACATTATTGACACAACTCAGGCTTTCGTATTTTTTAAATTACAATTACAATTTCAGTCTTATGAACGTATGTTATCTTTGAATGTGATTGCACAAACAAATCTTACATACTTGCTCTGTAATTTTAACATTTGGAAATTATATCGTTATTTATTTACCGAGAGCTAGGTGAAATGTGAAAAATGATTTTTAGCGTGTTACCACTAAAATGGGTTTAATTATAATCCGCAAGATCAAGTTGCATTGATAAAGTTTACAGGTTTGGTAAATCTCTAAAGCCGAAGTATTAAAATCTCTGAAGCCAAACTAAGCAAAGTTAGTTTTAACAAATCCAAAAACAAATTAAATTAAATTGGTTTTTGTATCTCTAAACACAAACCTAAAATTATAAGATCTTTAATCATGCGTAAAAATTAAACTTAACTAATTTGGTTGTTAATCTCTGAATCCAAGCTAAACATCGCTGGGTGCATAGTTTCTAATTAAAATCTATACATAGCTCGTTGTTAAATCTTTTAAGCCAAATCTAGTCAATTTCAGGTGTGGAAACTCTTTTAAACAAAACAAAAATGGGTCTTCTGGCAAATTGTTTATATCTCTTGTTAACGTAACTCTTCTGAAACCTTTACTTAGGCAACACTCTTCAGATGGTCGCAATCAAATTAAGTTTATCATACTTTTCTTTGGCAAAACGAGGCGTTCAATTTATATAGGTCCATATTCATTAGCTATATTTATATGACATTGGATAAGTTTGAGTAAATTATACGTATAATACGTGTACGTTATAAACACTTCTAGGCGAAATCCTCTGCATACGTCTAGCTGCATGTCTGTCTTTCACTTTAAAGCTGTGTTACCATTGTGAACAATTAAATGCAGCATATGAAGAAATTATTCATATTTCCTATTTAATCTTATTCATCATCAACGTTAAATCCATGGCATCCCTGTTTTCTATTAAGTTACATCGCCTTTTTTAATTATATTTTTTTTACTGGAATCCAATTATATTGTTTTTGTGCATTTTTTAAAATAAACCATACTCAATATACAGCATTTAATTTAATGTAACCTGACTAATAAGACTCATAAGCAGGTACATATCTCTGGATGTTGTTTATTTGTATTTTCTGTATCGATATTTATTTAATTCAAGGACTTCCTTTCGATCATGATTCTTCGATTAAAACCCTCTTTTTAAAGTTATCGAAAGAAACAACAACAGTAAAATCAAAATTACCTTAACAATAAAACTATATTGAAACATGTATTGAATAGAGTAATTACCGATTTAATTTAATTGTATGTAATGTTTAATTACTGAATCTTCTAACACTATAAACATTCATAACGGAAAGATGAAATTAGAAAAGTAAATTTCTGCAAAAAGGATGACATAAGGTGATATTTGATATGTTTCCTTTCAGTTGTTTATTCTACCTGCATCAGAATATGTTTGGCTTGTGTCCTTAGACCAATCTGCCATCATATGCCATTTTTCAATTTCACGTGTGTAAATATACCATTCTATTGTTGGACTAATATCTATAAATCAATTATTTTGTACAATAAGCTTTCAAGTATGATTGTCTAGCCATGTTCACAAATAATGGATCACGAAAGCAGAAAGCACAACGTACAATGCAAAGAAGCACGTACACCACATACACGCAAGCTGAATACTGCTAACATTTTTGCAACAACCATTACTTCGTTTGTGGCGATACTTCGTTGTAACAGATTTGTAGAAAAATAAGGTGGAGCTAATGTTAATAACACTTTCTTGGCTCCATGAATACCAAGGTTCAACGTTGTTTATATCGCTCTGTTGAAAACGCTCAATTTTATTACCAAATATTCAGCAATGCCATGAGATAAAGTAATAAAACAGAAAGAGAAATAGGTAGTTAATATATGCATATGGTATTTGTAGCCTGGAGAGAAATGACCATAATATATAGTATTGCTATAATTTGTATTGGTCTTCATTAAATCATGCATTCTTATATTAAGCGGGTTACTTTGCTCCTCCCTGTATTGCTGTATGTTTATGTAGTATTTTTGTGAATTTTATCTGACATTGGCAAAGGGCGAAATTAGTAGCAAAATATTAATATTGACTTATACTATTGACTTAGAAATGTAACTAAGCTACAATTAATGAATGGGCACAAAATGTGCAGTTTGAAAGGTAAGAGATATCTTGTTATAATTGGATATATATATATATATATATATATATATATATATATATATATATATATATATATATATATATATATATATATATATATATATATATATATATATAGTTTTGAAGCTAAAATTGACTACGCCATATAATTGTACCTAATGACAGTATAAAACAGACATAGTAACTTATATATACATAATGAAAACAACCTTTAACGAAAACATTACATTTTTAAATTGTGTTGCTCTTTCTTTCTAAATTGTGAAAAAACTAACTTGAAACAGCAAGGAATTGAAGAATTGACTATTTCTTTAGAAGCAAAAACAAAAACCAGTGGAGAAAGTTAATGAGAATTGCAACAAAGCATTACATAACAAAATTTAACATTTCGTAACGATGCGGGGGTTAATGTTTCATATGGCGGCAGAATTTGACTTGCTAGTGGCATTTTATACTTCATAAATATAAAGAAGGGAAAATACACAGAAAATGTATTACATTTATGTTTATGGAGACATTAATTGTACTTTTTGAATAATAACATAAAACAGAGGTGTATTTTTGTCTTATGGCATACATATATAAAGGTTTTGTGATAAAACATACTGGATAACTATATAAACCTAAAATGCGTATATTTTCTTATGATTTTGATCAATTTGCTATCATCTAGGTTACGTCTACGTCATTTGTCTACTAGCGATAGAGTAAGTCTAATACATGTATTATATTTAGTATTTTAGAGCAAGAAGTTGGCTAAGTGCTTATTCTACCAACTCAAATATAGTATAATTTGTTTATTTATATATGTAGATGTGTCAGTCTTATCCTTCATGTTTTTAACTTTTCAAATTTCAAACAGTTCTGCTTGAAATGTCTTTCATTTGATAGCAATATAAATCAATCAACCATTTAACTAAAGAAATATGTTGTTTACCCGCATGACAATAGTTTTTTCTCCTGCTGTTCATTAAAATGTCAGTTTGTTTGTTTTTCTTTTTTCGCAGGATTTTAAATCTTATAATATTTGTTTAGAATGAAGTTTTCTATTCAAAGTCTGAATGTTGTGTTCTACGTTTGTTCGATTACATTTCTAAACTACAATTATCGATTATATTAATTGAGTTACAGTATCATTAGAATAAAGATTAAAAAATAATAAGCAAAACATTAAATTCGAAATATTTTGGTATACAGTGTTTACTAATTACTCGTATGAAGCCATTGGATATAATTGTATATATGCATACATGAACAGTACATATAGCCATTTATACAAACCGGCAAATGGTTCAAGAGAAATCAAAGTTGACATACACAATTGTATAAGAGTGAGCACAGAGTGCATCACCGAGAAAACAATTCCTAGGAAACATATTACATTATGGCAAAACAAAAACATTTAGTCGAGTATCAGAGCTGGCTGAACTTATAATAAGAGAGGGCGATAATAGCAATAAATAGTGGATATTGTGATGGCCCCTTGAGTGACATTCTTGTCGAGGTGAAATGCAAGAGGATACTACATGCCAGAAAATGCATGATAACAAGTAGTAGTAATAGTAAAAATAGTAGTAGTTGTTGTAGTAGTAGTAGTAGAAGTAGTAGTAGTTGTAGTAGTAGTAGAACAAGTAGTAGTACTAGTAGTAGTATAAGTATAAGTATTAGTATTAGTATCATCATTATTAGTAGTATTAGTATTAGTATAATAAATGTACATGTATTGCATGGCCCTCTCAAATCTTGCCGAAAAGCAATTACGAAATGAAAGAGCAGGTTTACATTTACCATTAAATCATATGTAAAGATCGAGTCAGAACAAGTGAAGCGTGATGCTTTCATGCACCTTTCGGTTATTGTTCATCTTTGGTGAATATTGGAATAACGTTAATTAATAGTATATGCTGCAACATTCTTACCTGTCACTTGAAATTGTTTATGTTTCATATGGATATGTATGATGTGTTTAATTTAAATTGCATTTGCTGCGACGATGTATTATGTACAAGTCAAATGTTATGCTCCAATCCGTTGTTTTGTATTCTGACCGTTTCCCATGCGTCCAAAGACATTTCTTTACTGCATGTAATTTTGAACTGTAAATTTGACGGCATTGTAAATCTCTTATAATTAACCAGGTTTAGCTATTTTTGGTTTTGGTTGGTTTGTTGCTAGGCAAATGTGTTCCTTTGTTGAACAAGACCTCGACAGTGACCTTTAATGCTTTGAAAATTGCTCCTTTCGAATACTTATAAAGCGATATACAATCTCCATCATAGAGATAATCAGGGAAAGAACCCACATATAAGAAGCATCAATAACATCTAATAGATTACAAGCCTTGATTGACAGCTCGACATTTCTTTCGAGACGAACGTTTGTAGGCTCCATAATTGCATGTCAATATAGCCGTCATTACCAAGACCGAACGACAGAAGGTATTATTGACATATCATGTAATGATATTGTCTGTGTAGTGTAATTGTATTTTGTCGAGTAAACTGGGTCAATTATTTAGTTTTTGACGGTTTTTTGACTGACAATGATTATACACTCTATAATAATGCATTTTACCTTGACATAAATTGTTTTATTATTATATTGTTATAATAAACGTACGGACTGTAAAAATATTCAATAAGCACACCATTATTATATTTCCTTGCAAAAATAACAAATGTGTCATCCTGGATTATGTACTGAACAAATCCTTGTGATTAAACGTCCTACAACATAATTTAAGTTGCTACATGTACTCATTCGGTTTATACTTCTGTTATATGTTTATTGGTATTGTATAAGTTACTGCTTCTCAGTTGTTAGGCAAATAGGCTAGACAAATATTGTCGGCATTTTAAGTCTTTAGGGAGCAAAGATGCGCACGTGGCCGAGCGGTTAAAATCGTTGTCTTTTACTTCCTCAAAAAGTCTGAAAGCGTGGGTTCCAGTCCCGGTCGGGCCGAAAGCTTCACGAGAAGCGGTTTTTTATGTAACCTACGTAGCGCCTGTGGTTCTAACATATAAATGGTGTCCTCTTCCGCTTATACTTAGCTGAACCTTTCCAATATGACCATAGTTGTACGATTTAACAAAAACCTCTCAATTTCTTTTGCTTAAAATAAAAATTAACCGTCCATGTACTGAGACTATCTGTTCATACATTTTCATTACGAAAGTTACGACGAGATTTTTTCCTTGTAACATTTACATACATTTTAGACATCATCTATGAGATAAAAGTACACATGTTATGATAATCGTTTATGCTCGTATAGAACATAAAATATTTACCTTATATAAATACATACAATTATATACTATTAATTTATTTTTATACACTTTTGGCATGAATTGGTATGTCACATAAAATTAATAATCATTAAAATATTTATATTATTTTCAATGTGTTTTTTTTTCGAGAACTCATTGTTTGTATCTAGAAATTCTAGCAGACGATGGACTTGTGTAAAGTAAAAAGTAATAACTACGAAAAGGTACGAACTTATACTAACTTATAAATTTAAAGTCAGTTAAATTTGCAAGACGTGGGTGTTGTTGTTGCTGTTGTTTTAATGCTTAATCTACTTTAGTTTTTAACAAAATGACACGTTTCCTTATCTTTACAAACCTTGAACTTAGCATAACCACTCACAAAGTACAGCAGGAGCCCATCATATTTAAAACATTTTATATAGATCGACATAGTCAAAGAAACAGCAGCCAGGAAGCATGATTCAGCAACCGGATATACTAAGGGTGTTTAATTTTAAAATCTAGACTTATTATGTTTTTTTCTTCTGATTGTCGACCTAAAGAAACACAGACTCTCTTTTTCTGATTTTCATTTAATCGAATTATGTTTTCGCTTTATTTCATAAGAGGAAAATCCGGGAGGTCGTTTCACTAAAAGACTTAGGACACTAGATTTTTTATCATTCCTATAACAGGATGCCGCTTTTAATTAATTTATGGTTTAAATGTGGTATCCAACAGTTTGCCAAATCTATTACATATAACGACATCTTACCCCTGTTCTCTGGTATTTACGCATAATCAATGCATAAAATTATACTTAAGTTTAATCAATTGCAGTTTAATACCTATTTGTTATGATACATTTGACGTTTTTCTTTATTTTTCACATATATGTGGGACACGAATAAACAGCATTTCACAATATCTTTAAAGGCAACAATAATTTTTTGGTTTCACGAGAGAAGAAAATTGGTCCAAACTGTCCAGTACAACCTTTAAGGCCAGTTCCATTCCAATGATTTTTATTACAACGTACCAAGTAAGCATAGCTTCAGTAAACTCATGCTTATAATATGGTCCTGAATCGTTCTTATGAAGCGATATTTATGTTTAGACAATGACTTGACCAGTATTGTCTTAGGCATATAATTGTAAATCCTTATGCAAAAATATAAAGTTATGAGTATATATGAGTGAATAAATAAATAAAACAAAATAAATAAATAAAAGTAAATAAATAAATAAATAAATAATACAAAATAAATGAAAGTTCAAAAGTAGCATAGCAAAAGACTCATTTTTCAGTTAAATACCCATATATTTTTAAATTCTAATGCATGCTGTCATTCAAGCATTTCATTCAAACATATTAAGGTATATTATTGCACGTCGTCTTATTTGTTAATTCAAACCTTAAATGCTACAGCGCACAGACGTTGGTCAATTAAATTACAGAAACGTAAAGAGAATTTCCCTTTGTTTAAGTGGTTGTTTTTAAAAAAGCGGCCAATTGATGGCAAGATTTAATGAAAGATTGATTTACAAAATCATACCATCTGTTGGTCTTTTTCAGGTACATCTAGCTCTTAGTATAAGTACAAGATTGCATTTCGAAAGTGTTTTTGATAAATGTGTTATTCTTTGTTAGTCGATATATAGAGTATTAGGTAAAGGTATCGTTATTTGTTACATATACAACAATACATTGTATACCTCTAGTTTATTTATGGCCATGTAGGGACCAAGAAGTGTATGTCATATGTTCCTCTTATATTTATGGTAGCTCTAGTTGTGAGTGCCAGATTGCCCTAATTAAATGTGTATCTACGACAATCTATATATACAGTTTCAATTGACAGTATTGTAAACATATTCAGAATACTTTGTATACCTCGTAAAGCAATAAAGTTTAGATCTTAAATTTGGTATACGGATAATCTCCGAACTATAATTAAGTTATGCATTGTAATGACAACATAGTTCTAGTGTTTAATAGAAATAAAATAGCAACGGGTGTGTGTATCATCCTATTGTACAATTTTTGCACTTTGCACTATAGGCCCAAATGATTAAACATATACACCATTTACCTTTCTTTTATCAAATAGAATGTTACATAACAATATTGCGAGATACGCAATGGGACACTATTAGCAATTCAAGCATTGATCAATCATGTTTGGTCACTTCATTTACTGATATGATATTTTCAAAACAATATTTACTTTTTCCGACTGACCAAGGCGGCAACTGCAGGTTTTTCTTTTTGTATGTTATGTCTCGTCTCTGTGTTTTTGTCACTTTTACATCAACCCTCTTTGCCATTGTCTAAAGGTAGTTCAGATTTAAATATCGTAGGTAATGTTTATAGAACCTTTTTTGTGCAAAATATTAGCTTCAAAAACAAATGATAAAATTATATTTTCTGTGTTTTTATAGTTAAGTTATATTTTAAAAGGGCACCGGTCCTCAACCCTCTCACTGCGTGGGCTCGAGTTTGGGCAAAAAATAATGAAAGTAGGATTACTAGCTAGCATGTGAATAGAGAGTAGAACTCAGACATTTGTCTTTCTCCAATAAAAGCTGGAAATCAACAATATAAATAGGATTCTTTTACTGCGATGTATGTAAAGAAAAGAAAAAAAATCTGCCTAACTTGTATTATATCCTAAATTATTAATATGTGTAAGTTGACACATGAGTGGGCATTATTTTTATCTTCAGCATACTAATAAATGGAAACATAGCCCACAAATAGGATACGTCAATGCCGTCCTTAAAGGGTCAGAGGAAATGACAAGCTCTAAATGATGGACAGACTGACATTTGTTTCACGCCGGAGACTACTCATTTACATGTCAATGTAGCTGTCATTTCAAAAAGCAAATAAACACGTTTGGAGAGGTGGTATGTATACGCAGTTTGTGTTTTTATCGGAGAAATGAAGTCAATCATTCCTGTGATCTAGCAAATGTATACTTATTATCAATCATACTTTAAAACATTCAAATTTGGATTTAGGCGAGTTTTTTAAAAGGCTCAATAAGATTTACATCTCTTAAAATTTGTAGTTAAACAGGAAAAAACAACATACAAATACGAGTAGAGTGTAAAAGTTACAGAATACCGAAACAAGACATCACATTAAATGTGAGAAGGTTACAGTTGCCGTCAATGAATGTCGAGTTGGTACAATGACCGACTGGTTGTAATTCGACCGCTTTACAAAGCTCCAAGAATGTACTGCCAAAGAACAAAAGGTGTAAATGACTAAATATTATTTTAAAGGGAAACAGCAAACAGTATACATCTTGAACAGATAACAGCCATAAATATAGATTTATTAAAATATTTTGACACACATCTTATCAGTAAATGTTATTAACTACTCATTTATATTGTGCGATTACAAGTGGTTAACGGCACATTATACACGAGTTTGCTTGTATTGGTGTTCTAATCCCGTTTTTTTTACTACCGAGAAAACATTCAGTTTTCAAAATTTCAAAAGAGAAAATGCCCCTTAAACTGTTGAAAACGAATATCAATGAAGTTGATGAGTCGTCTCAATATTATAATATCTTAGTCATAATTTCCGTTTATTTTTCTGAGGAAATACACATTACCTCAATTATCTAAATTATTTCATTTTAATCTAATTATTTTCTGGCTGTATTGCATTATAATTGGATTAATGCTCCTGCATTAATAACTTCTCTAGCACTTGTAATACCCCTAATAAAAAGATATAATGAGCTATTACACTTGCTTATTTACTCTACGTGTACGTACTATACTGATTCTGCATGCTTAATCGGTTTATTTGACAAAAAGGCAAAGCAATCAAAACAGACAGAAGCACTTGTAGAAATATACGTTTAATTAAGACGTTTTAAACATGTTTACATTATTACTTGCTTTTCAGAAATGCAAATGTCTCTTCGAACTTGAGAGCTGTAATAAATGTACGTTACATACATATATATATATATTGTGTGTGTGCCTGTGTGTGTGTGTGTGTTTGTTTGTGTGTGTGTGTGTATGTGTGTATGTGTGTGTGTGTGTGTGTGTGTGTGTGTGTGTGTGTGTGTGTGTGTGTGTGTGTGTGTGTGTGTGTGTGTGTGTGTGTGTGTGTGTGTGTGTGTGTGTGTGTGTGTGTGTGTGTGTGTGTGTCTGTGTGTGTGTCTGTGTGTCTGCATGGGAAGATATTTAAAATGACTCAAGCTTGACCTTCGTCTTCACACATCGTTTACTGTGTACATTTAAGCCTTTTTTTGTAGAAAATGCAAGTATTGTGTCGGAAACACCAATCTAAACAATAAAATACGCATTTCTTGTAACCATAGTAACCAGTGCAGCCGGGCCTTTTATTTAAATATTTTATCTCAATCCCATATGGTATAAATCTGCAAAAAGAACAGTATCAGAGGTCAAACATACAAAGACCTGATTAGAAAATTATTATAGGATTCACTATTTTTATCTTATATTTGCCCTCTTTATTAAGCATACATTGCTTCAATAATATTGCTTAATACTACGTAAAACTCAAAAATTATGTTGAAATCCGTTTGAAAATATTAATAATTATTTTGCGTTGTTTTTCTCAGATGACGTCATCGATGTCAGTAGGTACCTTACTATGTAAGATATCGTTCATTAATTCAAGTTATCCCACAAAATCTACCATGATAGACACACGCACAGCTTTCGCTTAACATTACGTTATTTTCCTCTTATCAAACACAGAATACATCTTATGTCCGCCTGATTAACCTTCTGTAGATATATGCCAAGATCTTATGACATATTTCATACCGCGCCATGACATTTGTCTTAAGGTCTTATGGCCCTATTTTACTTATACTGTTTATGGTGAATTTCTGTTTCTATGTCGGTCCAGTCCTATTGGAATCAGATCAATGTGCATTGCTGTTTAGATCTAACATACAAATGATGCAGCTTATATGTCGTAAGAAAAAAATAGCTAAAGATATGCAGTAAACTCAGTACCAACACACATGGACTAATTAGTTGTCGCTTTCTTTAAATACGTACATGTCGCGTACAGATCACGGACACAACGTTTGTGATGTCAAATGTTTAGATATCTTATGCAGAGGAAGGCCATAGACAGAGTTTTTTTTAAAAAAAACCCACCAGCTTCCTGCATTTCAACTTACAAACCTTTCTGAATACATAAAAGTTTTCGCTTATACTTACTCCCCTTATACTGAAATAACGCATGATGAATGTGACGTACAAAAAAGTAACAATAAGGCGAATCTACGCCGCCCAATGGCTACGGTCGACTTTGTTCTTACGACAAACCTTTAACATACTTGATGTTCCTCCCAAGATATATTATTTGTTTGTTTTCTGAAACGGTCTGGTAAATTACATAAAGCTAATATATACAATAAAGGGTATTATGTACATTTAATTAGAGACACATGACAATGCCTACGAGTATTATATCTAATTCAAAAATTAAGTCTCACTAGGCAACAATTTTTATATTTTATATAAACCTGAAGAATATTGTGGTGATACTAATATTTATGTAAGAAATGACTCCAGGATAATTTAAACTGCGATCTAATAATAAAACTCAACTATTAATTCCAACTACAATAGATGATAGCAAAACATATCATCCAGAAAAATATAATTAGATTAACGTGTTATGTATCATCTTGACAAACTCTAAGATAAAAATGTAAGACCTTCAATTTATTATATAGAAGGAAAGGTAATCTTTTTGATTCTTCACAAAACAGAAGGATTAAGCAACATGGTCATTCCGCATGATTAATAAACAGACATTTAATAGCGACGTATTTCTGTGAAATTTATTTGTCTTTTGCAACTCAATTAAGGTCAAAATTATATAAATTAAGACAACACGTATTATTTAATAGGATATTATAGATTCAATAACTCATATATGTCTTTTTATAAATTATTTTAAACTGTGTTTTTCTTTGACAATGATCTTATTTATATGCATTGCAAGTAACTTAAACATGAACATTATTTTGTTTAAGATGAACTTTATATTTCTCATAGTCGAGTTGTAATTAGTTGACAATTTACTTAACTATTATTGCAAGTACTAAAGAGGCATATAAATCAAAGCAATTGCAAAATTATAATTAAAAAATAAACTTTATTCGTACATCCGGTCAGATCCCCATTAATAGTCTCAACATGCATAACAATCAGTGATACAGTGGTTTAAAACTATTTTAATCTTACTTAAATGTACATACACGTGTCATACACGTGTCATACTGGAGTATTTTTAATAATAAGATTTTAATTAACTAATAGAAAAGCCACATGTAGTGGATATATCATTTAAATCGTGCGGCAAAACAAAACGAAATGCTGATTAGGAATTATTTATCCAATTTTCAGTTCTGAATATAAGCATCATTTCCTTTGATCGTAATTTGAATTAAACTTGTTCACATTGATTTACTAAAAACAAGTAATATAAAATAACGATGGATGCAAATTTGGGTTTTGTCAACCTAGTTGTTCATTTGAATCTCTTCTACTTTATTCTTATCCACGACACCAAGCTTTAACAAAGACCTCAAAAGGAAGATTTTCATTATAAATATTGTATGTCAGGTTCCATTGTATAATACCTGCTGCTCATGAAATCTGAGAATAAGTTGACAAAATGGGTTCATCATATGCATAGGAGAGAAATAAATCACAAGGTCGTACCATCTCATCGCGTACGGTCATTAAATATTATGAATTAATTAACCATACAACTTATATAAGGTAATTTAATAAATCAGGTCAACACTCCTTTTAGAAATATGTTATGTTACTATGTTGCATAAATCAAATATGTAGTTTCCGTCAGGTGTAAGAAAGCTGATAAGCCTCGTTAATTTTATTGTTATGATCATAATATAAATGTTTTGTTTATAACCGTATACAATGTGTGTTCAAATTTGTAGGACAGTACTTCTTCGTCGTACCAATACATGTAACTTTAGAAGTAAATATCAATTAGAGACGATATATATGTCTTAGAAATAGCAAACTACGAGTAAATGTAACTGAAAGAGTGATACCATAATTATTTATGCATTAAATAAAGAAAATATGTAAATATGAAAATATGATACAACTAACCTTTAGATGTTCGGGGTCTTAACAGGTAACTATGTTAATTCATCGCGTTGTTCAAGTTGTGCACACGTATATTTGGGGTATATATAAATATTCGTAGTACAATTGCGAGAAGGTTGAAATGATACGTGAATGAAACTTCAAGCATACGGTGTAAATATTATTTTCGGATATTCTTTCAGAATTGTAGTTTGCTTTAAGCCTAAAGATAAAGTGCTGTCGTAGTTCCCAGATATTGCAAGTGTTATAGATTTACAACGTAATAAAGACAGAAGCCCGGTAGTGACATTATACCATCCATTATACAATGGCAACCTTAAGTTGAATTCTCCCGAGGGATCACATATTTTCTCAGTGATATGTCTGAATTTCATTTAATGGAAGTATACCATCCTTTTTACTACATATGGATAGGTCTACATTTCGTGTTCTAGGAAACTGCAGTTCTAGGAATGCTGTAGGTATGTTATTTCTCTGTCATGCACATGCAATAGAAATACACATTATCAAATTCAAATTGATTTTAGAGAAACCCAGTAGAATAAACTATAAAGCAGTTCGTGAAGGAGTAATCAGAACAAGTTTTAGCCAGATAATGTTATATATTTGTATGTTTTTATATCTTTTAGAAATTTGTATTGAAAGGTTGATTTTATTTTCGACAAAATTTAATATACATTTTAATCATGCTTTAATTCCATTACTTAAGAATACTGGAGTCTCACTATTTAAATACAAATATATAAACATAAATGAAGAAAATGTACCAGTCAAAATGACAAAAAAGAATTTGTAATATAAATTAGATAAATAAGCTGCATATAAGGTTTAAACTGAGTCCTCTAACATGAGAACCAAGAACGCAACCACTGGACAATCCTGGCAGGTTTCTTTTCATAGTGGTCCATAGATATTGATTGTTTAAGATGTTAAGAAAGTTAAAAGTGCCTTAGAAATAATGTTTCAATTCACTTTACTCAGCAATGGTGGTATGCAGTTTTCATTTAATGCATGTCTTTCTTTCTTTATATCGACTTGCACCTAAAACCGTAATGTATAAGGTAATAACATAATAGATTAACATAAAACGCAAAATAGATTACATTTACTTAGCGATTTTCCATCCGGCATTTATGTAAATTTAATATAAATTTTAAGAGAATTGTTCAGTTCACAATGAGATAATCACAATATCCATGAACCTATTATGTAGAACAAAGGCTAAGAAGAAAAACGTTTATTGAAAACAGTCCTTGATGTTAACATTTTGCAGGAAACAGACATAGCTCGAACTTACGATGAACTTACTAATGTGAGTAGCATATCTCCGAACATGTCATTTTGGCACGGTCTGTATGTCCCGGGATCAATACGGATGAGTAACAGACGCTTTATCGGCAGTAATAAGGATATAGGTTGCAGAATGCTGCAGATAGGCGCTTTGTTGCTGTCTTTCCTTTGTTTTTCCGATAATTGACTTACGAGTTAGCTCAATCGCTAAAGAAGTTATAAAAAGATAATACCTGCACTTATTTACTTACAGTAGTTGAATTTGAAATCATTCAATTATTATTATAATAGAATTATTATAGAAAGATGTGTCATTTTAAATTAAAGTTTAAATGTAAATGTCTTACATGCGTACAATGGGGCGCCCGTGGCGTATTGTGGAAGAGTCGCCGACTTGTAACTCCTCTAACCATTTAGCTCCTCGCCGCTTGGGTTTGAGTCCCGTTTGGGACGAAGAACTTAATGTGGGAAGGTCTTCCAGCTGACTTGCAATGCGCCAGTTATTCTACCCAGATATTTATTTGGCGTCTTCCTCCACAAAAATAGCTGGATGTCGCTATAATGATCATAAATGGTCGCTGCGAAAGCAAGACAATGGTACTTCGGATAATCGGGAAAAATAACAAATGTCGTTCTTTGACATTTTTTATGTTTCTTTTAATATTTAAAGATCCTGTCATGTATGTGCATACATTTTAAAATTCAAACAATGTAAATACGAACACAATAGGAATGAAAGATAAAGTGGTTGCTGATAAGTTTCTTCTTGGCTGTTATAGAAACAAGTAAAATACTCGCTGTATTTCATTTCTGACATACACTGCACTTTTTGGAACAAAGAGAAACAAAAGTGTGGCATTATTTTCACTATTACTTTACAATATGCTAAAAGATTATAAGTTTATATGTCGTATTTGTTGAAGGCATACTAACGCTAGGAAAATTGCGCAGAAATAATAAGAACATGTAAACTCAAACATTTAGCAAAAGTATAGAAAGGCTAGATTTATATTTAGCAGGCGGTCTCTTCCGAACATAGTTGCTGTAAATTATGTTATCATAGCTTTGGGATGTGTTTAAATAAAGACATACACATGAAAACATGTATTTTCTCAGCATTTAATTATTAAGTAGAAAGGCCATTGTTAAGGCCAAACAAAAAATATGAAAGATTACATTATTGTATCACACCCCAATTTTTATTTTTATTAATATTTTATACCTTTATTAATAATCTTTAATGAGAACACTTAAACTGATTTCGTAAGACAATACAGGTATTAATATCATCGTCAGCATACTGATTAGTAAAAAATGTTTAACGCGATATAATTGACCCCTTAACATTTTTCTAATAATGAACTGAAAATCTCTTTTTTTATATCAATAAGGCAATTATAACCAGAGGTCATTAAAAGAATAACATAAATATTAAATGAAATGTTTTGGTTTGTTTGCACTTTATGTTTTATTGCCCGCGAGTTAACGTCAGTAAATGGTGTTAACAGCGTATGTTACAAACCTGTGCAAGGGGCTGTTCGTGAAATTTTGTCCTAAAACCAAACTTCTTCACTTGATAAAATTAAGTGATACTTTGCAAATATCCGATGTAACATAGACACTAAACACTGTATATGTTTTATTGAAATCCGTGTAGAACTGTAAATTTTATACATATTTTAATTACATACCCAAAGGCACTATGCCGGAATAATGTCAAAGAACGACGGTACAGATCAAGTGAACGTTTTCCAACGTAATAACAGCTATGTTAACACATTCGTGCGCTTTGATACCAACATAGTGAATGTGTAATTTAAGCCCATGTTATTTTTCGAATTGTGATCGTAATTCCCTAGGCGTGGAAAAGACTATGAAATAGCCACCTATGAAGATAACCTTTAATTTCGAGAAAACCCAAAAGTCCGCGGGGACCACAGCAAGAAAGAACCGTGGGTGCACCAGTAGTTTGAAGAAGTATTATCTCCAGACCTGGGGGATTTTCAAGTACTGGACTCTTACATTGTTTCTGAATTAAAGTGATGGATCCATGTGTTGAACACGGTAATAATTTTGTAATGTTCTCCATCCAGATCAAACCGACAAAGGGATTCGGTTGGACAGGTCACTCGTTGTTCTCGTTTTTTCTTCAGGAGTCTGGGCACCCAGCACACACCTTTGACAAGACAAGATCATATGTTAGAATTCGATGTACTGATATGTCTTCTGATATTTATCGCACAGTTATCGTCGTCACTATACAAGTTGTCTCATTGTTAGAAGTCGACGCCGTCATGCTCACCTGTCGTCCTTGATCTTTTAAGGATGTTTATTCATTGCTAAACCGCTCATGCCACTGTGGACAAATGAAGCACTACACGAACACGATTTTGGCTCATTTATCACTTCTACCGTTTGCTTTTGGCGTTTGACCAAATCCAACACAAAACTTAATTATTGCGCGCACTTCGATATCTGTTAAACGCGTCACCTTTTAAAAAAATCTTTAGCAGACGATAGATAAACAATGTGATACTGCAATAACTAAAACTGTCGCAACTAAAAAAAATATTTCAGAGAAATGACTTCATGGCGTCATTTTAGCGTCTGGTTATTTTGCCCTATTTTTCTCTATCAACAAATGTTTGTTTCTACGTCAAATGCATCAAACAGAATTGGGTGAAAAGCGGTGCCCAGAAACGTATATTATATAGGTGACTATAGATACAGACGTTTTCTTTTTAAATGGGACATAATCAGTAAGATTTTAATGTCATGTACATACTGAGTTCATATCATGTCACACCAAATTTGAAGAAAAGCGGTGCCCAGAAACGTATATTATATAGGTGACTATAGATACAGACGTTTTCTTTTTAAATGGGACATAATCAGTAAGATGCTTCATTGTTCACACAGATGTAGGGCATCAATGAACAGCATTTTGAACTGAACGTCTTTCTTTCTTAGAAAATATCTTATTAAATTAAATTTAATCAAACAAAAGAGATAGCAAGCTTTTCTGCCAGTTGGGATGACAATTACCTTTAAAAATTGATCTTAACGATAAAATATATTAAACTGGCATTGTACGAGACTATTTTACAAAACAATGTAGAAGTTCTAATTGCATGTGTTGCATTCCTGACACACCATTTTTTGTTACCATAAATTTCATATAAAATTTTAATGTATTATTACTAAACATTGACTTTAAGTATTGCACAAAAAATCGCTTTAAATCTTGTAAGAAGGACCTACGAGTATATGCCCATGTTTATTAGTTAAGCTATGCAAAATGAACTAAAAGCAAAATTAATTAATATTTTACATACTTGCTGCATGTGGTCTAAATATGATTGGATCGTTAAAGCCTAAATTTGAAGTGTTGCAAAACAAAAAGATGTATAGCCATTATTTATAAAAACATACTTATGTTAATGTTTAGAGAAATAGTACGACATATGTACTTGTAACTTAGTTGATTACATTTCGCATATTAAGTTTGTTTTTTTATTTTCTAACTGTGATAAATCTGAAATTGCAATGGCTTGGATATAGTTTACCTTAAATTCTGCGAGTTATGATTGTATACCCAGGAGAAATCTGATAAACCAAAATAAGTTCTGCAGGAGGGAAATAAATAAGTCCTTGTTTATGTGATGTTATTTAACTATGGCTGTCAAAAGATAGAGAGAGAGAGAAGAGAGAGAGAGAGAGAGAGAGAGAGAGAGAGAGAGGGGGGGAGTGGGGAGACGTAGAGAGACATATAGACAATATCGGTCTGTTATGATTGAATGTACTATGCGGCCGTACATTTAAATATTTAGCAAACACTGTACTCACATGTCTTGTGAAGACAATTAATCCTTTTACTGTAAAGGATGCTCAATTCCATCTTCACATGAACAGGGTGCTATAACCATATACTCATCTCTGTTTATTTTTTCTTGATTCAAAAAGTTAATTCCATTTACAATCAACAATTTTTGTGTAGTTCTTCAAAATTATACGTGTAGTTCTCTCATGAAAACATTATGTGGCCATAATCTTTTCAATGACGTCACTGCTTTCGTCATAACTTGTTAAACAAAACGTCAGCGCTTGGACATTTTTATTCAAATAGAACGGTTTTCTTTTCATTGCTTGCATGTGATAAACCCATTAGGAAGTGCGAGGTTAGAGTTCTGTTAAACCGGTATAAGCACCCCTGTCGGTCCATTTTGCCGAATGACCGTTCCAAGGCGGTAACTGTCGGGTTTGCTCTTTTTGTCGCAGGTTATTTCTTACTTTTACATTTGGCTTGCATGTGAATACCTTTGGACTGCACCTTTCCGAAATTTTGGTTTATGATTCAGTGATAATAGGACTTTGTCATATATTCTTATTGTGGTTGTCTCGATATTGAGTCAGTTGGGGAGATACATGTGTAGGAAATTTGTGTTGCGAATCAAAGTCTTACTTCAAGACATTATCACAATATAAAAGCATTTAACAGGATTTAAACCTTTAAACATCTGTGTTTTGTTTTGCAACTTTCCAATTTTACTAAATAAAAAGGCCTCGTAAAGACATTACGACAATGAAATAATCATTTACTTCAACAATGGCCTACACTTGTGCATTGTTAACACCTCTGCCTGGTTTGTTAGCTACTATTTTGCGAATACTACACTTTAATGAATGACTCGGTCGGTCTGGAAAAGATTCGTAGTATCGTTACTCTTTTGTTTTAATATAGTTTTGACATAAAATCTGGACACAAAACATTATTGTTTGAGATTGTTGGCAAAACCTTTATTAGACATTTACTTTAAGTTCTTAATTATTTAGTAATTAGGAACCATTGTATTAATTATACCAACACTTACAGAAAATATCGAAATATTACAAAAATCACGACAACGTTCTCACGTTGATTAAATGGTAAAGGTATATTTTTATATACGCGAGGCCATGTCAAATGGAAAACAATTATGTACATTGAAAAAATGATAACATTATTTATACACATTAATGTAAACATGAGCATTAAACTTTCGGGTCAAATTAATTGTTGAATATATAATTCGTTTAATGAAATGTCAACTTTGCCATAAAATTTCGACATTGTTTGGAAAATTGAAAATACCTCTTAAAAATTAAAGTAGAAGTTCTAGGTCTTTTTATCGATAATTGGCATATAGTGTGACTGCTATCTTCCAATGATTAATGTATATTCAAAAGTGTAAGGCAGGTTAGTGGGATTTTTTGTTATTTGTATACTTTTTTTCAACAAACGCTGGTATCTCTTAACTTGGGATTCACTAGTGCAAACTGCGTTTAATGTTATGGATGTTACTTTTGTTAACTTCATTGTTTCAACTCTAAGTTTATTAGATGAATTATCTTCTTCTTATATAAGCAATTACGTTTTAATGTGGGAATAATTTGAGGCCATATTGTTATGATAGATAGCTTAACTATTTCTGATGATGACAGAACAAAGCCACAAGGTCATGCTTCTTCATCTGTGTAATGGCTACACCAGGACGACATGTAATGAATAGCAGTAATATTTAGAAAGTATGATGACGTTGGACTTCATTATATCATAAGTACTCCTGATCTTGACAGTCTCATTTACGACGAAGGAAATGCCAATGCTGTTAAATGCATACGCGGGTGCGGGAAGTAAATCAAAGAATCGCGGCATCTTATCTGTATTATGGCTACTTAAAGCAGCCATGTTATTACTGCAAGTCACATTCAGATGATCCTGATAGTAATTCAATAATAACTTGGTCAAATTAATGTCAGCTGCTTTGTTGATTAGAAGCACATTCATGAGACAGGTCGCAAGGGGTCTTCCTGTAAAAAGTCAGATATAGTAAACTGAATTGTCTGTTCACCTATTTTAACATTTGAGACTGTTTTTTACTTTAGATCCATCATACTCATGAAAATGAAATGTGAAATCAGACAGAAACTTAGACTATTACCCATTGGCCAACAACTCAATTGCTTTTATGTCTCAGCTAAACTAGCCTCTTTCTCTCTCTTTCCTACTGCTATAGTTCAAATACGTTTTATTTGTTTTGTTTTAAACTAGCCGCTAATTGCATCAATGTTTATCGGTTTAAGTTGTTTGGTGGTTTCGACGATGTTTTCTTATTTGCACGTGATAATTATTATACTTCTATTTAAACTGCTGTATGCCTCAAAGTTATAAGTAAAATGAATCCTTCTTAAAAACCACACTGCAAAAATTGATAATTTAGTCAAATTATCAAATGCAGGCAGGTCTTAAATTATGTCTGGACATATCAATTCCAGCATTCTTGGAATCATTTAGAGCAAATGTTTAAGCAGACAAAACAGTCGATCATATTCAAAAATCTATTTGTGAGTTTTCGTTAAAAGGTATCGGACTTTAAGCACTGGGTCGTGAGTGAAGAATATACATCTCTGCTTATTGACGACGCACTCAAGCGAGGAGTCTTCTGTGATCTCGTTTAGTGATTGCCACAGGAGAGTCATGTGACCAGGATATTTACCGACAGGATTCTATCGGTAAGAAGAAATACGGTTCATCATATTCTGCTTACGTATAATTAAAGCTTTTTTCCCATACATTTAATCTTTTCTGGTAAAATACATATTATGCGTCGACTTTTGTGTTTTGCATCAAAGTTTTTCTTATGTATGTTACATGTACTAGTTTGACGTTTCCTTGTGGACAATGGACAGTGACGTGTAAATTGCGAGGAAACCTTACAGCTACATATAGCCACAAAAAATACGACAGCTTTCTAAACTAATCTGAAGCATTACTTATTTGACAGAAAACAATATTAGATCTTTTGTTTTGCCTGGGCAGGTGTTAAATAATTAACGTAATGTAGAATTATTTTGTTGTTGAATCAGTGGTGATTTATGATTGACCGTTTACACAGATCAAGGACACCAATAAAAATCATTTTGCAGAACCTTTTCAAGTCACCGACTTATTTGGTCATTTGAGAAAATATATTTTTGTCCAAACTGTCGGATACAGCCTTTAATTTGACAATGTCTTCCAGCTGACTTGCGGTGCGCCGGTGGTTCTACCCAGACATGTGCATAGGGTTAACCTCCACCAAAAAGCAGGACGTTGCTATAATTATCATAAATGGTCACTGCAATGTATATCAAAAATCAAAAACAAAACAAAATCTAAAAGTCGAAAACAACACACACACAAACAATCATGTCAACTAAAACTCATTCGTATTGTGAGATGATTGCAACTTTTTAATAAAATGAAACAAATCAACATCACTACAACCCTAAAAACAATTAAAACGGCAAGTAAAACTAACTCGCATAACTTGCCTTAAAATAAATTATCAACTTAGGCCACAAATTTCGACTTGCCTTCGCACACGGCTAATTAACATATTTTCAGAAGGAAATAAACAAAAACAAAAACAGAAGAATTTGATTCATTCATTAATCGGTCGGTTACTTTTATCCTCGAAATAAGCGGGGTTTGTTTTTGCATTATGCACTAACCAGAAGCGTAATGCTGGCTCCGCTCACAGTTGCCAGGTCTTAACTGCAGGTCATTTGTTTAAAGAAAAAATGACCACAAACACACACACACGCACACACACACACACGCGCGCGCACGCACTCACGCAAGCAGCACGGAAGCATGCACACACACATATGCATGTTCGGATATCAAGAAACAATGCCAGCTATGGTGTTGTTCATAGGCAATGTTCTGTTGAAATGTATATTTTACGACTTTGTTTATTTGACGCAACTGTTCACGGAAAAATAAGAGATAGTCTTCATGAAGAAAAATATACATAAACACCCTACTTGTAACGGCATATATTTACCATATATTTACGAAATAATATTCAGTTGAAAGCAAGGTCGAAACATGTATAATGTTTACCGAAATCTATAACCGATAGAATGGCTTGAAAGTATCATTTTTAAGACAATCCTTCCTTAAAATGCAAATTATAAAACATTTAGCCCCATTTGTGTAAACATTTTTAACTATGGAAAAATATCCTCTATAGCGAACATAATATTTTAATGTAAAACAACGTGTAAATATTTCCCTTTTCACACTGGTGAATGGAGACAAAACGAGCATATAATACTGTCTCAGAACAAATAACAAGCTCTATTTGACTGACAGGCCGACATTTTTTGTACGACAAATACGTGTTGATTTTTTTCATACAAGTTAGCCGTTATAACAAATACCAAATTTGACGGTTTGTTATAGCTGTTACACGCGATGATCGGTGTAGTTTGCAAAGTTAACAGAGAAAATGGTGTCTTACTTGTGTGCATAAGTTTTACTAATGCGATTAATCTTGTCTCTGTAAGGAGTTTTTAGATAAAATTAAGTTATTGTCAAAACTTAAAAAAAGCAGGCAGACTACATACATGTAAGCTCTTTATAGCTTCTTTTTATTATTATTATTATTATTATTATTATTAGTAGTAGTAGTAGTAGTAGTAGTAGTAGTAGTAGTAGTAGTAGTAGTAGTAGAAATAGTAGTAGTAGTTGTAGTAGTAGTAGTAGTAGTAGTAGTAGTAGTAGTAGTAGTAGTAGTAGTATAAGTAGTAGTAGTAGTAGAAGTAGTAGTCGTAATAGTAGTAGTAGTATGTATTATTATTATTATGTATTATTGGTTGAACTTTGCTGTACAAACACAGATCAACTCAGTGTTGTGTCGCATTTCCGGTTAATCGTATTATGCTTATGTTATAATGTTTACTTATTTGACTAAGATTCATCTTTTCTTTAAACACAATTGGCGATTTGTGTCCTATGGTTCCTTTTAGATGAGCCATGTCTCGATCCTACGTGCTGTGGTAATCCAACGAAGTTTTCAATCTTTAACTCTCGTGAATCGATCACACGATTCAAGATCTGTTTTCGACCATTGCAATATCAATGATCGTTCGATAGTAAGTTTTCTTTTTCTATAAAACGCACATTTAAACATAATCGACTTAGGTTGGACTGAATCAAGAGATTTTGGTAGGACTGAATAAAGAGACTTAGGTTGGACTGAATCAAGAGATTTAGGTAGGACTGAATAAAGAGACTTAGGTTGGACTGACTCAAGAGATTTTGGTAGGACTAAATAAAGAGACTTAGGTTGGACTGAATCAAGAGATTTAGGTAGGACTGAATCAATAGACTTAGATAGAACTGAATAAAGATACTTAGGTTGGGCTGAATAAAGAGACTTAGGTTGGACTGAATCAAGAGATTTTGGTAGGACTAAATAAAGAGACTTAGGTTGGACTGAATCAAGAGATTTAGGTAGGACTGAATCAAGATACTTAGATAGAACTGAATAAAGATACTTAGGTTGGACTGAATAAAGAGACTTAGGTTGGACTGAATAAAGAGACTTAGGTTGGACTGAATCAAGAGATTTAGGTAGGACTGAATAAAGATACTTAGGTAGGACTGAATCGAGAGTCTTAGGAGGACTGAATTAAGATCGATTAGTTATCATTCCGAATATTCCATGTTTGCCAAAGGCACAGGACTCGCTAAACAAACCCGATTATAACGCAAAGTATCCCTAATGTCTGCTTAATAACTATTCAGAAAATATATTTACAGATCTTATTGCAAATTACAGGCCAGTGTGTGTGTCAAAGTTTTTGATGACATTGTTTTCTACGTAGTGTTTTAGTAACTGTTACTCATCCGGTTCGTTTCAGATTTTGCCAGACTAGCGTATGTTACTACTTTGATATAAGACACAATACCGAATGTTAATCAGTAATAACTTGGGCAAAGCGCAACAACAGATCCAATTATTATAAGAACAGGTTAAATAACACACATATTATTTAAATATACGATCTCATTCCAATTTACATTTGCATTTATTTTCTGGTCTTAAAAATATAATTCAATATCACTGTCAGCGATATATATATGTTCCAGGAAACAAAATATAAAACTTACTTTTTACCGCTGAGTTGCTGTGATGATTTAAAAATATCATATTTAATCAGTGTATCTATGTACCTTTAACGATATATATATATATTTGTTTCCTGGAACATGCTTTCATTAAAACCAGTTGCTAGTTATACATAAAAACTTATTTCTGAAACCTATTGAAACATTTGTAGTACTTAGTAGTACAACCAGTCAATAAATTATTTCATTTTAACTATCGTTTTGTGTCTGCAGCTGTGAAATATATAAGTATTAACATTTACATCCGTGAAATGAAAAGACCACCTGTGTTAATTAAACAACATTTATATGCTATGGTGGCATTCCAATGGATTTTCTTTTTTCATTTTAACTTTTGAGCTTTCTGGTGAGTTTGTCACAATTGAACCAATCGTTTTTAAAAAAAAATGTACTGAAACACAGATACATGTAAACCCAATAAGCTTTATTTGGAAAAGGTACGTGATTTTAAACAACAAGTTGTGTTAAAACAGGCATGCTCTTCATGATGATGTTCTCATGTTTCAATTTGTATTTATATAAATATAGCTATAAGACTACGTACAAAATGTAAACGTGTTTGTCAGTCAGTCTTATAACTTATGTCGTATGGTGTAGTTAGTGTGTCAGTCAGTCTTATAACTTATGTCGTATGGTGTAGTTAGTATGTCAGTCAGTATTATAACTTATGTCGTATGGTGTAGTTAGTGTGTCAGTCAGTCTTATAACTTATGTCGTATGGTGTAGTTAGTGTGTCAGTCAGTCTTATAACTTATGTCGTATGGTGTAGTAAGTGTGTCAGTCAGTCTTATAACTTATGTCGTATGGTGTAGTTAGTGTTTCAGTCAGTCTTATAACTTATGTCGTATGGTGTAGTTAGTATGTCAGTCAGTCTTATAACTTATGTCGTATGGTGTAGTTAGTGTGTCAGTCAGTCTTATAACTTATGTCGTATGGTGTAGTTAGTATGTCAGTCAGTATTATAACTTATGTCGTATGGTGTAGTTAGTGTGTCAGTTAGTCTTATAACTTATGTCGTATGGTGTAGTTAGTGTGTCAGTCAGTCTTATAACTTATGTCGTATGGTGTAGTTAGTGTGTCAGTCAGTCTTATAACTTATGTCGTATGGTGTAGTAAGTGTGTCAGTCAGTCTTATAACTTATGTCGTATGGTGTAGTTAGTGTTTCAGTCAGTCGTATAACTTATGTCGTATGGTGTAGTTAGTATGTCAGTCAGTATTATAACTTATGTCGTATGGTGTAGTTAGTGTTTCAGTCAGTCTTATAACTTATGTCGTATGGTGTAGTTAGTGTGTCAGTCAGTCTTATAACTTATGTCGTATGGTGTAGTTAGTGTGTCAGTTAGTCTTATAACTTATGTCGTATGGTGTAGTTAGTGTGTCAGTCAGTCTTATAACTTATGTCGTATGGTGTAGTTAGTGTGTCAGTCAGTCTTATAACTTATGTCGTATGGTGTAGTAAGTGTGTCAGTCAGTCTTATAACTTATGTCGTATGGTGTAGTAAGTGTGTCAGTCAGTCTTATAACTTATGTCGTATGGTGTAGTTAGTGTTTCAGTCAGTCGTATAACTTATGTCGTATGGTGTAGTTAGTATGTCAGTCAGTATTATAACTTATGTCGTATGGTGTAGTTAGTGTTTCAGTCAGTCTTATAACTTATGTCGTATGGTGTAGTTAGTGTGTCAGTCAGTCTTATAACTTATGTCGTATGGTGTAGTTAGTGTGTCAGTTAGTCTTATAACTTATGTCGTATGGTGTAGTTAGTGTTTCAGTCAGTCATATAACTTATGTCGTATGGTGTAGTTAGTGTGTCAGTTAGTCTTATAACTTATGTCGTATGGTGTAGTAAGTGTGTCAGTCAGTCTTATAACTTATGTCGTATGGTGTAGTTAGTGTGTCAGTCAGTCTTATAACTTATGTCGTATGGTGTAGTTAGTATGTCAGTCAGTATTATAACTTATGTCGTATGGTGTAGTTAGTGTGTCAGTTAGTCTTATAACTTATGTCGTATGGTGTAGTTAGTGTGTCAGTCAGTCTTATAACTTATGTCGTATGGTGTAGTAAGTGTGTCAGTCAGTCTTATAACTTATGTCGTATGGTGTAGTTAGTGTTTCAGTCAGTCGTATAACTTATGTCGTATGGTGTAGTTAGTGTTTCAGTCAGTCGTATAACTTATGTCGTATGGTGTAGTAAGTGTGTCAGTTAGTCTTATAACTTATGTCGTATGGTGTAGTAAGTGTGTCAGTTAGTCTTATAACTTATGTCGCATGGTGTAGTTAGTGTGTCAGTCAGTCTTATAATTAATGTCGTATGGTGTAGTTAGTGTGTCAGTCAGTCTTATAACTTATGTCGTATGGTGTAGTTATTGTGTCAGTCAGTCTTATAACTTATGTCGTATGGTGTAGTTAGTGTGTCAGTCAGTCTTATAACTTATGTCGTATGGTGTAGTTAGTGTGTCAGTCAGTCTTTGACTTATGTCGTATGGTGAAGTTAGTGTGTCAGTCAGTCTTATAATTTATGTCGTATGGTGTAGTAAGTGTGTCAGTCAGTCTTATAACTTATGTCGTATGGTGTAGTTAGTGTGTCAGTCAGTCTTATAACTTATGTCGTATGGTGTAGTTAGTGTGTCAGTCAGTCTTTGACTTATGTCGTATGGTGAAGTTAGTGTGTCAGTCAGTCTTATAATTTATGTCGTATGGTGTAGTTAGTGTGTCAGTCAGTCTTTGACTTATGTCGTATGGTGAAGTTAGTGTGTCAGTCAGTCTTATAACTTATGTCGTATGGTGTAGTTAGTGTGTCAGTCAGTCTTATAACTTATGTCGTATGGTGTAGTTAGTGTGTCAGTCAGTCTTTGACTTATGTCGTATGGTGAAGTTAGTGTGTCAGTCAGTCTTATAATTTATGTCGTATGGTGTAGTTAGTGTGTCAGTCAGTCTTTGACTTATGTCGTATGGTGAAGTTAGTGTGTCAGTCAGTCTTATAACTTATGTCGTATGGTGTAGTTAGTGTGTCAGTCAGTCTTATAATTTATGTCGTATGGTGTAGTTAGTGTGTCAGTCAGTCTTTGACTTATGTCGTATGGTGAAGTTAGTGTGTCAGTCAGTCTTATAACTTATGTCGTATGGTGTAGTTAGTGTGTCAGTCAGTCGTATAACTTATGTCGTATGGTGTAGTTAGTGTGTCAGTCAGTCTTATAATTTATGTCGTATGGTGTAGTTAGTGTGTCAGTCAGTCTTATAACTTATGTCGTATGGTGTAGTAAGTGTGTCAGTCAGTCGTATAATTTATGTCGTATGGTGTAGTAAGTGTGAAATAAATGTTCATGTTGAAAAGATATGAAAGAACGGATAAAAGAACATAATAGGGATTGATACAACTGAAAATGAACATTTTGACAATCCTGATCAAATGTATAAAATTTAAAATTTCAATGGTACATGTAGTTTTAAGAAAAAAATGTTTATTTTCGAAAGGGAAACAAGTTCTTCCAGTTAACATTAATCCCTGCCGTCTGTCCACTTTCTACTTAGAACTTGTCTGTAAAGGGCTATTATAAGGATATATGTGCTGTAAATTATTTTGCTCAATGACAAACATTGTGTGATCCATTGGAAATGGGGAGGAACACGTGACTCTCCGATCCACTTTAAAGTGTTTTAACCACGGACTCTCACACGTTGTTCAAAGTAAATGGTACAACTTTACCGTCATTACATGGATTTAAAACGAATCATCAATTACACTGTTTTGTTTCAAACAGATCTGTTTTATTTCCACTGCTTTTATTTTGGATTGGGGGAGTGAGGGTGGAGAAGAGCACTAAATCACAAGACTGTTATGAAGTAATGTCCAATTTAATTCAAATTAAGTGCTGGTTTTGTTTTTAGTGTTTTAAATTTAGCACGCTGTTAATTTCGCATTAAACACACAAGTTACCTTAATCCTGCTATTGTAATAAATTGAAATAACCTCTGTGCATTTGTTTCTAATTGGATAATCATACGTTATTCCTCAAAATTATAGATATGAAACTAAGAAAACAAACGTAAAATACATCTCGTATGTAATATAGATGTAACAGATCTGTTTTATTTCCACTGCTTTTATTTGAAAAAATCCGCAGTTGCGGAGGTAGAGATATGTGAGTCGGTTAAGGCACCCCAGATGGGTCTTTTGCCGCCTTAATGTTCCAGGACAGTAACTATTGGGTTAACTCTTTTTTTATTTAATCTCGTCTTATTTCTTTGTAACTTTCGTTTTTGGATGACATGTGAATAGCCTTGCCTTATAAAAACATTTTATGCATTCAATACCCAAAGGACCCTCTCACTTTTCCGTATTGTATGTTTTATGAATTAATAAAAAATAAAAAAAATATAAAAAAGTAGACACCAACAATCAAAGTCACATAAGATGAAAACTATGTAAAAGGGAATTAACATTTCAGAAAGGTTTTAAAGGTATTTCACAGTT
This sequence comes from Sinonovacula constricta, assembly GCA_007844125.1. NCBI lineage: Eukaryota > Metazoa > Mollusca > Bivalvia > Cardiida > Solecurtidae > Sinonovacula > Sinonovacula constricta. The sequence continues at coordinate 41,762,295 of CM017560.1, forward strand.
CGGAATTAATTCAGGGTTCTTTCTCAGGCAAAATGCTGATATCATTTTATTTGGAATACATATTTTTGCTAAGATGTAAATTAATCGTAACAGGATGAAACGACGTCACCATTTTAATAGATGTTATTTATAATAACGTAAATGTTATGTTATTAAATGGGTTATTTGCAACATCAGTTAAATAGTTGACCTAAAGCGTATGCTCATTTCTTCTCTACTATGTGGCACGATGGTTCTACCAAGGCATAAGACTGGGGTCTTCCACTACCAACTACTAGCAGGATGTCGCCAATATGACCATAATTGTGTCGGTTCAATGTAACAAAAACAACACAAACAATACAAATATATGCTTATTATTTTAATGAACAGACAACTTAGTTACGATTTTTCTGCATTTGTATTCTTGACATAAGTCCGACGTATCTTAAGTTCCCTTTCAGTATTTCTGGTATTTAGGTAAATAAGAAAAGGTCTTGTCAAAATTTCCACAGATGTTAAAATTTAATCTACCTCTAGACAAAGGCAAACAGGGTAAATGTAAATGTGACAAAAACACAGAAACGAGACATAACACACAAAAAAGAAAGACCGTCAGTTACCGCCTTGGAACGGTCAGTCGGCAAAAGGACCGACTGGGGTGCTTAAACATGGTTTGTGGAGTGCTCCAACTTCACACTTCCTGAAAGTTTTTCTATCAAAAACAGTGTAAATAAAATATCCCGTCAAATAGAAACAACAAACAGTAAGCGCCTGCATCGGGAGTTAAAACAGATACAATGAACTTATATACATACAAAATATGTAGTAATAAAATAAACTATCTACATATGTACAGTATGTACAGTAGCATGTTATGCATTCATGTTAATATTATGTGTCATCCATCAATTAAGAAAACTGCAATTGAGAACGAATAAAAAACAATAGCTTAATACGATTTCAACTAAAAAACTTGTGGCACATAAAAAAAACAATGCACGATGGTATTCTCTTTAAAAACTTTATGTTTTATAAAATTGCAGGTTTGAGAAAGAAAAGAAGATGCAAAATAGTTAAAGGTAAAATGTTGGACTTACCTTGTGTAAGTATTTGTTTTAATAAACTGATGTAATAGTAATTATATAGATATACCTTTTATACTTAAACAACAGCTTCTCTTTCTCTTGGCGAGACCAAGGTGTTTCGAGCAAATTTTCAGTAGAAGTACAAGTAAAGCATAACCACATAACAATTTCAAAAAGTCGAGAATTACATAAAATGTATGTATGTCGTTTTCTTAATGTCTTAAGGTTACTTCTATGAAAAACATTTAAAATGTCGTTATGTTATATATTTTCGTATTTATATATTTCGTTATTTTACTAATACAAAGACTTTAATGATGTATGCATCCTGGAATAGTATATGTATCACACTATTGAGCTGAGAAATAGCCCACATATAGACCCTTTCAGTTATTATCGGTTTTCAATTACCTCCCCCTTGATGACGTCATACGAGGATTGTAATTCGATGGCGGGTTGAGAACGCGTCAAACGTAAACTTCATTGAAAGCAAAAAATACAGCGAATGTGTGGGTATGTTTGATTTCTTTATAAAGTGTTGTTGTATTAGCAATAAGAGTGCTTGTTTATTTTTATTGTCTTTCCATAAATTGTGCGTAAATTTTGATAGTCATGAGTTTTCGCGATAAATAAAATGTGAAAAGCTTCTTGATTATTGCTTAAGTGTAAACGGTTAAATATAGTATTTTGGTGGAAAATATTGATTGTTTTAACTAAGTGAGATAGTGGAACAAATAACACATAGAAATAATTGATTTCTCTGTATTTTATAGGTGAAATGGGCGACCATGATTATGCAGAGAAATTGTACACGGCAACACCGATGTATATTGCAGCAGTTTCAAACACCAAACCTGAATTTCAAGATTGCCAGAAAATAGGGAGTGAAAAGAAACACAAGGTACTTTTTCTGTACAAAGTTTGTGTTCATTATAAATTCTAGGTATATTTGTATTCCACATCATCAGGATAAACTTGAAAGTATGACTAGCTTGTGCTATTATACCACAACACAACTATTGAGTATTTACCCACATGTACATATTTACACACTTGCATCGGTACTGGTCCAAAAAGGCCGCAAACCAGAAAGGCCCGTACCAAAAAGGCCTTACCAAAAAGGCCGCAAACCTAAAAGGCCGCAAGCCTTAAAAGGAGATGGTTAATCTAATATGTTATAAATCTTACTACAGTAAATGTTATATGACTCGTACCTAAGCTATCAGTGTATCCGTTTGATACTTCGCAGACTGCTTATGTGTTATATATATATATATATATATATATATATATATATATATATATATATATATATAGGGCTTTTATTTTGTTATTTCTGGTGTATTTTTTTTATAATTTATGTCTTTTGTTGTTGTGTTTTTTATGTATATTGTCGTGTATATTGTTTTGTGTTGTTTGTAAATATGTATAAATGCTGTGTTTTTTGTTTTGTAGATTTATTCTTTTTTTTATTAAAATGTTCATCAGAAAGCTATTTTTATTAAAGAATTAATAAAATGATATTTGTCTCCAATGTTCAGTTTCATATTTTTTTATTCTAATTATATATTATACAGTACTTGACTTGAAAAAATAATAACTTAGCTCAAAAATAAAATGAATTCAACAATTTGTCTGGCTTTGTTATTTTATCATTAAACTATCTAGCATCAAACGCATATTCATAATCCTATACTGTATGAAACTTGCGGCCTTTTAGGTTTGCGGCCTTTTTGGTAAGGCCCTTTTGGTCAACGGCCTTTTTGGTCTACGGCCTTTCTGGTTTTCGGCCTTTCTGGTACCCAACCCTTGCATCCTACAGGCATAGATTTTGGTATAAATATAGCTGTTGGAACTTTGATACAGGGATCTAGTTATCATCAGGCACATATATTGGTATAGATATAGCTTTTGGATACAGGTAATCTGGGTACAATACTTATGGTCTCCTTTACATTAATGAGACCCCTGGTTCTAAAGATCTTTTTTTTTTTTTTTCAGTCAAATCGAATATGCTGTGTACCAGAATGTCATACAACAGGTTATTCGTTGATTGAGGGTCATGGAAAACCGAGTTACCATGCCTTTCCTGATGTAAATGACCCACTTCGAGCTGTTTGGTTGACCAAAATCAGGCGAGATGAAGACAAAAGTTTTAAGGTATTAGTAATATAAGCAATCCACATTTTTTGTTACATTGCACTAACATAATTATGGTCATTTTGGTGACGTCCAGCTAATTATTGGTGGTGGAAGACCCCAGATTCATGTCTGGTTAGAACCACTGGAGCACCGCAGATTGGCTGGCAAACCTTCTCACATGAAAGTTCACACCCCGTCCAGGACTCGAACCTTTGCGGTGAGAGGGTGAGGAGTTTCAAGTCAGCGACTATAACCGCTTGGGTAATGGAAATGTATTTTATGTTATGAATGATACAAGCCTTTATTTTCAAGAATTATTTTTAGAATTTTCTTTTAGAAAGTTAGATATTAAACCTGTAGTAAAAAACAACAACATTATTTACAAACATAAAGAGAATACATATGAAATGTCTAGTGAAAAAAAGTATATAAAAATATTAAAACATTTTTGTTATGCTGTGGCGTGTATTTATTTATTTGCAGGTCAGGAACCATACCGTGGTGTGTTCTCTTCATTTTGAGAAAGATTCTGTAGAGGTATCTGGTTTTGCCAAACGAAGTTATTTGAAACCAGGTGCAATTCCTACAGTCTTTGAATAAACAGCTTAAAAGGGCTTTTATGTTATTCCTGCAAAGTTAATGAAAACCACAGTCATTTATGAGCATTGATAATGCACACATCTATTTAATGTAGACATAAATCCCTCATATTGCCTTTTGCAGAACCCTGACAACAGGAGCAAAGTCTGTCACAAAAAAAGCTCTAAGTTTCTGCACCATGGATCTCCAGAAGTTTTCGTCAGCAGGCCATTTTAGATTTGGGCTTTAATGAACCAGACTTATTTAAAACTGAATCACAAGCTATATTTTCCAATTAACATTTACAACACAAGTAATACTAGACTAAATGATTGAGCACAGGTACATAGCCATGCTGAGGCACACAAAATTTGAGCTGTGACAAAAAGTCACATTTTGAAAATAAAATTTTCAAGGGCAGCCCCAGCTTTCCCCATCATGCCTAGAAAATCATGCCTCAGTGATTCTGCCATTCTTGATACAGCCCTGAAGCACTTACAAAAATTCTAGGAAAGTGATTTCAAAAGTATAAAGTGACAATAAATGATATTAATAGCATACCTTATCACAACTGCAGCTGCATGATAGTGAAGCTTTTGACTGTATGCTGTCACTTAAATTCAGAGTTGGAATTTCGCCAAGGGGACTAGCCATGATCAGGTGACTGATATTTTATGTCTTTATTTTTCCTGAAAAAAAGAAATATTCTGTTACTTGTATAAAATTGTATGCATGGAGAATTCCGCGATAGATACAAGCTTTATCGGATGCAAATTTTACATTAATTGCAAGTCAGCATATGACAAGACTGTTCAAGATCTGAATTCCATCATTTGTCTATATATTTTTCTTTGATTTCAAACCCATCACTGGTACATAAACATTTGCACATTAAAGACCAAGACTGTTATATGAACTAAGAATAAAATTTTAAAATATAAACAAGAGGTGCTTTGTTAAAGGTGGTATCCGACAGTTTGTCTATATCAAATACATGTAATGATATATTACCCCTGCTTCGGGGAATATGGGCATAATTTCAGCAAAAATTCATACTTTAGTCTAAGTAAAGACAATCTTAAACACTACCTATATTGGTATACAGTACAAAATGGAAGAAATCATACTTATTGTTCATTCTTCCAAAATATATAAATAAGATGTGTCTGCTAAAAATAGATATCAACGTTACAGCGAACGTTATCCCAAAACTAATCTAAAAATAGCTATCTCTGCAGCGTGGATCATGCGTAATCTAATACAATAGAGACATGCGATTATAAATACCATTTCCCACTCCAGCTACCATTTCAAATGGTCTTTAAATAATTTTGAAGAGCCTTTTTTTATTTACTTTTATTGGTATGACAGTTGCAGTTCGTCTGCAAAAAAGACGAACTTTCCCAGATTTCCTGATTTATTCTTAAATTCTTTACTGTAAATTAAAACAGATAATCACTTTCTTTGAATAAAGTGATTTTCTGAGTTCTAAAAAATAAATAAAGCACATACTTACGTTAAAACAGCACGAAAATCTATTTATATCGATAAATACTGCAGAAGCCATTTTTTCAATCCTCGTATGACGTCATTTCCAGTCGCGGGACGCAACTCTTGTTTGACTTAGGGCGAATAACTGAAAGGGTCTATAAGTAATTACTGTCTTAGGCAATGACATGTCTACTTTTCTCATAACGCGAACCTTCTAGTCGACTAATGTAGATGTCAATAAAGCCATCGTTTCAATTAGCAGAAGTCACAAAGAATTAGCATTGATATTGCTGTGTCTTGATTATACTATGGGTCAGTGTCGGGAAAAGTACGGTTTTTTAGTACATTTAATAATGGCCAGTACATTTAATAACAGGTTGATGGCATAATTGGGATATTGGCCGAACGATATCTTGGAAGATCCAAGAGAAATTAACGCTTCTAGCTTTGTTCAAAGTTCTTAAACATCAGCGGGGTTGTGGGTGGAAGGGTGGGGGGTGGAGAAGAGCACTTAATCAAAAGACTGTAATGAAGTAATGTTCAGTTTAATTCACATGAAGTGCTTATTTGGTTTTTAGTGTTTTTAATTAAGCACGCTGTTAATTTCGCATTAAACAAACAAGTTACATAAATCCCACTATTGTAATGAATTGAAATGACCTCTGCATTTGTTTCAAATTAGATAACAATACGTTAATTAACATCATTATAGATGTGAAACTACGAAAACAAACGTAAAATACATCTCTTATGTAATTTAGAGGTAACGTAAATTAAAAGTTAAGATGTAGCTAAAGTTATGTTCAACCAGGAAAACCTCGAATATTTGAATGTTATATAAACTGTTGTCAGAGAATCATTTTATAGGCAAACCTTAACATCACGGGTAACTTTATGAGACAGTCTGGTTTTGAGGGAACGCTCTGGTCTTTTCAAATTTATATTGCGGCTAAAACTTGCGGCTAAAGAGGATATTAAATGGAGGAAGGAAAAGTGACAGATTGAGAGAGTGAGAATATTGTGTTTTAAGTGACATTTTTGTTCGTTTAGTGCACATGTACAAGTGATTAAGTCGTATAATATATTTTATTCCCGATTAAATACCATCATGACAAGAGTAATACATTCCATGTATGAAACAACCCCGAGAAAAAAGCTCATATCTTTTTTTCAAGTCATAAAACAGTTAAGCCAAAACCCACTACATGAAACTATAGGACCGGATATTCATATCCAGCCACAAACTTTACCTTCGTACGTCCTTATCCATAATTCCTCAGAGAAAACACAGATTGCTTTTTATGGTCTGTCTGATTTCCATTTAATCCAATAATGCTTAGCTTTATTGCATAATGTACCGGACCTGCGCTCATGTTCAGTTAATATCATGGCATCTGTTTCCCTGTTTATGTTTTCGATCAATCATTTATGTGACTTTATAGAGAAAATTAGACCCAAAATAGACACAAATTTCAATCTTGACGCATGCGCGAACATTCTAGTTTCACGGATTATGCGTAACTGTTTTTTTCAGTTAGGCTTGTATTTGTTTTCATTTCTTACGGCCCGATATCACAAACGTATGTTAACTTTGCAATAAATGTTGCGTATGAGCAATTGTACTTATATAATTGCTCAAGAAGGGATGGGTAAATAAGAAAAGGTCCTATCAAAATTTCCACAGATATTTAAATTTTATCTACCTGTAGACAAAGGCAAACAAGGTTAATGTAAATGTGACAAAAACACAGAGACGAGACATAACACACAAAACGAAAAACCTTCAGTTACCGCCTTGGGACGGTCAGTCGGCAAAAGGGCCGACTAGGGTGCTTAAACCTGTTTTTTTGGAGCGCTCCAACCTCGCACTTCCTGAAGGTTTTTCTTTCAAACAAACTGCGAGCATGCCATTAACCCTAAAAAAGTAAACACTTTCTACTGACAATTGCACTTGGTGTGTAACTAAGACATTTAAACTGTTCCAAAGGTAGGCAACATAACGATCACCTGTTTTCGTTAGTCTAGTAGTAGATCTAGTTGTAGATCAAACTGATATTGAAAATGCATCATTTTGAACAAGTTAAAGTAAGCGTAAACTGTTACTTGTTGATGGCTATCAATATTTTTTTTCGATTTTTTCGATTTTAAAATTGCGATTGAGAAATTTCTGTTTTAAGATATCCATGTTGATTTTAAATCGAAAGATCTTAAACAGTCACAAGTGTCAGCAAGTGTACAATGAAGAATAACATTCCTTGCTATTCTCGGGACTTGTTTATTGCTATCTAAATTTATATTTTGAAAGTTTTGTTTTGTTTTCAATATTAATACTACAATGTATTTAAGAAGTATGCGTTTTGTTGTTGTTTTTTATTAATATTGTTGATAAAATGATCATGATGAAAGTCTATTGAAGTAGCTTTACTTTAAAAATGTATTTTTAAGATAGATTTATAAGATTCATCTAGTTCACTAGATTATTAATACAAACTAATATTTAGCAAATAATTCTAATGCTCATCGGAAGATGTGTCTCCCTTTCTCTCTAAGTTTCATTTTCGTTTCAATATCAGCTTGTCAGTTTTGCAGATTTAATTTCTTTTTAACTTCTACCAGCATAGTCTTCTTTACAAACTTGGCTATTAACGAAGGCATGTAACACATATATAATAGATAGGAGTTTATAATCTTCTTTCTTACAAAGTCGTATTCTGTTTTCCAGCAGAACGTTTATATAACATGATTAAAAGCTTTTACACGCATAACAACAGCTTTCAACACAGATAAATAGTATGAATTACGATCTTCTAAAGGACGTCTACACATTATTCAGATGTCTCTAAACGTAAATTATCTCTGTTGTCAATCTTCCTTTGAAGATTGACGCATAGGCGACAGACACATTAGTTGGCAAAAAAATCTCACTGGTGATAATTTGCTGTCTGTAGGGCTGAATCGAGTCTCCTCACATACGTTCCGAGTATCAAATAAGGACTATCGGAACTCCTCGGGTAATTCCGTCCTCATCCCTCAGATGTATCTGGTGCAATGATACTTAGAGAAATCACTCAAGAATATGCCTAAAATATAGTTCGCACAAAACATAAACAATGGCATCGTTTGACAGCTGTATGTCTGCTGCGCTGGGTAAATTAGAATTGGATGATTTAAATTTGAAGCCGCTAAATCGTCAAGTTTTACAGGCATCGTACTGTAGTGAGCTATCATCCGAGCTGCCATCTTTGTTTTGAAATATGTCACAAAAGTAATCCCATTTAGGGAAATAGCCGAGGTGATCCGACTACCTACATACATCCAAGAGATGATTCGTGCGTTATTCGAGGTGTTCCGATTGACAAAAACGTGTGTACGCTCGTTTTGAAATAATAATTGAACATCATCGTCATTTGACTGGATTAGATCGAATATCGAAAAGATGTTTTGTGGTATTTGTTGAATAAACGGAAATAAAACAATTCTTTGAAAAATATGATATGTAGAAGTTTTAAATTTAAGAAATACGGTTTTATCATACTAGAAATGTTTAAGATTGGGATGAAATTGACATCTTCATTGTGAAAACAAGACTTTTTAAAACAAATAACGGAATACCTCGATTCTTCAACTCGACAACTTCCTGTTTGTCATGTGAGTGAATAAATTCACGCATTTTCACTTGATCGCCCCTTTATTCAATTTTGTATGAACCTTGCAGTTCCCTTAGTTTATTTTTAAATTCTCGTTTTTTTCTCTTTTTTTCTCTTTTTATAAATGAACAAAACTGTTGGTCATCTTACTTTACAAAATTGACCTTAAATAACACCACAGTGTATTATTTGACCTTTCCTTAGACAATTACTGCCATATTTTCACTATCAGTTTTAAAATAAACACTATAGTAGATGCACGTGTTGCTTTAAATATGTTGCAAAATTAAGAGATTTGATAAAACCTCATAATTTAAGGACTCTTTTCTTCAGAGAGGAAAGGTGATCTGTGAAAGCCATAGAGAACGAGTTACAACATGGGTATTTTGGAAAAAATAAGTTCTACTTATAAAATAGGTTCTTTCAACTCGGATCCGGCAAATCTTTCATACGTGGCTACGCAAATAGTGTAAATATTTAGCTTTGCTGACCGCTCGGAGGAATAAATTCAATCTACAAGGGAAAACAATCCAATATTTATTATGTGCCAATGACAATTCCGTTACGAATAAAGCACGCATTTAACGATCGACTACAAAGGTCTGTATTTTTAGTCTCATTGCCATACCAAATAAATCAGCTTTTTGCATTACGCCGAACTTTAACATCTTACGTGGATATATTTCATTATGATAGCATATCTAGGATTTATTTTAATAATTGTTTATCTTGGTGACCGTATAAAAAATTTAACGACCGAATACAGTTTCTCAAACTTTGAAATATTTCTTAAATTACGTGTATTTCTTTTCATGTTGTGAGTATAAATACTTATGTACTTCTTCTTTTCATCAGCAGTCTATAGAATCATAATGCAACAAATATTAACAGTCTAGAGAAGATCGAAAATAATTATAAAAATATGTAATTAGATATATAATATATATTAGCTTTTAGCGATTGAAAGAGCGCTACTAGAGTACACACGCCCTTTATGTATATTTCACTACAGATTTTAATTTTAAAAAGTACAAACTCATAGATTAAAACGATAACAATTGTCCTTCCATCATTATGCTTTAATAAAAATAATTAAGTGTAATAACGGGCACACAATCATTACTTATAAAACGTTGCCAATTCATTTTTATTTTTTTTCAAATTTGATTTGTAGGAGACCAGACACACAAGTTACTTAATTAATTTTTGTATGTGTACATGGTATTCTATGTATTGAGGTAATTCATCAAGCTTTTATCAAGAAAAAGACTTCAAGACGTTCTGGTCTAATTTTTATTACATTAAAATATTATGATTAATAGTAACTTCTGCAATAAAGTTTCTCAACACATACGATTTCTCACTACATTTAATATTGCTAGCAAGTTGTTATTAAATTGTGGTATATCATGTTAAACGACTTAATACTAGTAATCCTGACTTGCAGCTGTACACACATTCCCTTTTTTTTTATCTCAGACGTTTACTTCGCTAGTTTGAAATAATCCTGAATGCAGTTTCATATTTTAGGACCGGTTATGTAATTTCCTTTTAGAAATACCGAATCCGTTTTGTCTATTTAAATCGAAGAACCTTTAAAACTATCTTTTATAAAACTTATTTTTACGCATTCGAAATACAAGAAAAATATTATATTTCTATAATTGTTAAAAACTACATGTATTTGCAGTCTTTAACGTTTCATTAAACTTAAAAATAAAAAACAAATTGTGCCAATGTATACAATTGAATCTTCAAAGCTATATACTAAAACAAAAAGAGTCAAGCTATGTAAATGCATAATAAGTTTTCTGAACCTTAGCCACCACCCGCTCCTGAGCGGTTGGAGTCGTCACCTTATGACCCCTCAGCCTTACATCGCTTGGTTCGTGTAACAACAGTCAGGGCGAGAAATTTCATGTGGGGACCTGCACATATAGCTTCAATATAGGAAAATTTGCTATTGGAATTATGAATGATATTTATCAACTACAGCAAGTCTGAGCTGAAGATGCAGTTCAGCAATAAAATGTAAGTCAAAGGTTGGTTGTAACTTGTTATCATGACTGACACTTTCTAGTGTACACAGTATAACTAACTATATTTACCTTAACTCATCGTCGGAGCCCACGGCTAATGAACACGTTTCATTCCATTCACACACCGTGGGATTTTTATCCACTATATCGCTGTATGGAGATTTAAATTTGAATAGATATCAGCTAAGTTTCTGGTAACTTGGATTCTCTTTGCAATGATGAAGTCATTTTGGAAGGCAAGCCGAAAGCTTAATAGTACGAGCCATTTGCTTGGATTGAATTCTTCATCGGACTATGAAGCGACCAATGAAATATAATTACCATAGACCAGCGGAAAATGAACTAAATAGCCCACGGGCAATGAATGGAAACTAACGGAATGGATCGGTTTGTGGGTGTCCGACGACGACGTTAACTGTACTCATTGTGGTTCATGCAGAAAATATGTAAGCCATTTAAAATGACATATTTGCGCGTATTAAATTCATTCCAGCCATCCCACTAACGTACTTTGATTGTTACAGACATTATTTCAAATTTGGAAAATAGTGCATAGTAAGATATATTACTGTTACTCTTTTAGTCTCATAACAATGTTTTTTTTTTTTTTTATACAGTTAATAGTATTATGAAGCTTAAAAGTATAAGTGAAAGACAGTGTAACATTAAAGTATATTTTATGACCATTGAAGATTATTATAGGTTGTTTAAGATGTTTATATCTTTCACTCGGAACGAAAGAGCATGAGCACAAGATATAGCAAAATGAACGACATTGCTTAGATCGGTTGGTAAATATACACTTCGTGTGCAGAAGAAGTTACATAACTCAAATATGATTTTTTTGGAAGGGGGAGGAGAGGGGGAGGGGGTATTCATTTTCATACACAACGTTAGATCTAGATTAAGAATTAATCAGCAGATGTTAAGTTCTGATTGGTCAGTAACACTATTATCTGCTGTAATTTACTAGCAGTCATTGAAAATCGGTTACAAAAGTCTGCAACAGATAAGAACCTATATTCCGATTTGACGCCTTCTGTGCGAATTCATAGGGAATGAGGTAATGAAAATAGAAGTTCAGGCTATATTGTTTTACTTTTAAGCAGCTTTTCAAGAATTTTAACTTAAATAGAGACTGTACGCATAGCCAGTCATTTTTAAAAGAAGTGCTTTGCTATCATTACATTCATTTAATATAGGCTTAACATTTACTCGTTGACATTTTATGTTTTATTTTATTATTTATATATATATAAGCTCTGAATGACGAATATATATATATAAAAATTCTAAGCTAATATTTTAGTACTTAGAGGTAAACATTTGGGGCCTCTTAAGTTTCGAATGAAAGACACCAACGGGAAAAGTCTTACAGAAATAAATGGAGTGCACTTTTAATCGCATCGTCAAAATCGGTTATGTTCCCACAGATACTACCTATTTGCATGCAAAGAACTTATAAAACAAAGAAATAACCAGTGTTATTTTAAAGAGCAAACCCTAAATGTGCAATTCTTAAACATACAAAAGTTGTCATTTTGGGAAAAAAATCGTACTGAAGTTTATTTTAAGTTTGAAGTCATAATGGCATAAAATGTTAGTTCGTCTTACATAAGAAGATATAACTGGTCGAGAATATTTCCATAAAACTATGCTAAATAATATATGACATACATTTATATTTACCTAAATGCAAGTTGTTCTTCCTGCTTAGAAAACTCAAAAAAAAAAGAGAAGAATTCATAAGAAGGAACAAAGCGACACAGTGATGTTGAAATCCATACATGTATAAAAATATGCGACTTTTGTCTGTGGTTAGTAAGTGCGATATCAACGTGACAATGAAATACACACCTTTCCACTTTTTATGTTGGCATTTAAAGGCTTTGAAAAGAATTCATGAAAGAGAAGCTACAATTGGTGACAAAGTGGTGTTTTGCAATAATGTTACTGATGCTATCGGTTTAATGAAAAGAAATACAGTTCTTATTTCAGATTGATGACTTAAAATCGTTTAACAAGTGAATAATTACAACTTTGGATAATCTGACTATAACAAATGAAAATACCATGTCCAGACTATTGCAAATGGTTAATTTGACACATTCCGTTGAAAAGGTTACACTAAACACAAAAAAAAAACATTATGTAAGAATGCAATAAATCCGAATACCTTAAATGGAAATTATTAAGGCTTTAGGACAATTTATGTCGTCAAAGGATAGAACAGATAAATGCGACAGTAGGTTTATTGTATTGCCAATTTGCTAACTACGATAAGTTATCTCAAGAGGGTGATAAGATCAAAAGTACATTTGAATTTACCTAGCTTTCTATAAAACTACAAATTTAAAGACTCCTTTATTTTACACAGAAATCAAATCAGTGAGGCTTAACGTAAATATTTCCAGAAGCTGAAACCTTAATCTACCGTGGTCAACACATTAGATGTAGATCATTGTAAAGCAACCTTATACGTTGTAAAATCCTTAAGACTTGTTGATTTTTCGACTAAGGCGCGTTGCCCCTTAAGCTGTTTTAATAATGAACAAATCATGGAAAAAAAGAATGCTTATCATTTTATGAGTACCGTTTCAAAATCAAATAACAAATATTTGCAGGGATAATTATGTACATTTTAAATGCAACAATGCATAGTAAACAATTAACCCTTAGATTTGTTTATTTGTTTAAATTAGCTGTTCTTCATAGTGATTTTAGACTGTAGCCATCTTTTAAGAGACTCGCTGAACTTTACATGTGTTGAATTTGCAATACTAACATGATCATTTTTTAATTAACTATATTTCTATTTCGATAATAAGTTGGCTATGAAACACATGTGGCCTATGACTATTAAAGGTGGCATCCGACAGTTTGGACCAAATTTTCTTTTTCTCAAATAACTAAATAAATCATTGTTACATGAAAATGTCCTGCTAAATGCTGTTCACTAAAGTCTTAGATCTGTGTGAACAGTGTAGAACAAAGAACCACCATTTGTCATTGCCAAAAGGTATTTCCTATACGAGCCACGCTGCAGAGAAAGCTATTTTTAGACTGGTGCGCATGCGCCAGTCTTAAGTAACGATGCTGTGAACTCAGCGACGCGCGGTTTTTAACATCGGGTGTATCATTGCGACCACGAGAGCGTATTCAAGTAGTTGTGCGGCATAAGAAGTAGTGCGTTTTTAGAAAACACAAATATTACGAAGTAATGCGAACCTTTGTAAGGAAATGCGACAAATAAAAACAAGGAAACAATGTAATGTTGTTTTTCGAACAAATATGAAAGGATGTTAAAAGAACGATTACAAACAAATCAGTCTCGTGACAAGCGGGAGATAGCGTTGGTCGCCATTTTGGATAGATCGGAGTGCTTTTGAACGAGTTTCTGCTCAGCTTTTAAGGACCGAAAGTAAGTTGGCAAATATTTATGTTAATGCATTGTTGCGATCGACGTAAAAATTAGGATTGTAACTGTTTCAGTCTCTTAAGTTACGTGGGCCGTGTGAATTTCATTGTTGACACTACTTCAGTTGTGGCGGAAGCTGATCATAACTGCATTAGAACTAGAAGGTTTTTATCGTTAACTTCAGATAATGCATTTTTCGTAACGTTTGTGGTGTGTTGTTAGTTTAATAATATAACTGACTTCGGCATTTTTTGTCTTGAAATCTAGACCTAAATACAGGAGGCTACGATTATAAACAAATCAGTCACGTGACCAAAATTGCGGGAAAATCTAGCGTGGGTTGCCATTTTTGTAAGCTTCTGTGGATTGAGAGTTTCCTAAGCAATATTAAGGTAGCAGTGACATCCATTGGTGGAATGTATGTTACATATGTACATATATGTTACAATACTGATGACCGCAACCGTTCACGTAACCTTCATGCTGTGCTACTGTTGACAATCACTGTACTTCTATTGCATGAACCAATTACAACAGCCAGGTTAATGGTTATCACCACGATACTGTATACTCAGGGATTTCAATAGCTTTCACTTTTGTTGAGAATTTCTTTGACAATTTTCAAGGGGTCATGATCAGATTGACACAAGTCAAATCATGTGTTCACGAACTTAACTAATTTTTAAATTGCTTTAACTTCATTTCCATATATTTACAAGGGTCCAATTAGTATTTACTTCATTTTTTAAATGCTTAACATACTACATTTATGGTTATTCTTGCAAAATTTGACCACTTATCCTGCGCTTCTGCATCAAAATGACCCCCAACCTAAGATTTAGGTGAGGTCAAAACTGTAAAACCTCAATTTTCCTTGCATCAAAATGCAAATATCTGGATCTGTTAAAATCCCTGAATATACTGAATTATTTGCTAATGTTGTTGATAGTGACTGTCACGTACAAACGAAAAGAACATACACGTAGTTTCATATGTTTCGAGTTATGATATCTGTGCAGGTAAAGTTTGATTCTTTTGTTCTTCTCCACCTCTCTTTTGTTCATCTTCAAATGTTTTTCAAAGTTTTGTTACATTAAATTCTTATATGAAAACTACTAATTGTTATTCATTGCTCCCCTATGACAGCCAATGTAAGACCATCAACAGCAATCTTTCCAATTCCTTAATGTGCATTTCGCCGTTCAAGACATCTTGATTACTCACTTGGAACTACGCTTTCAACCGTAGCGCCAGTCTTCCAACGCTTTCAGCGCTTTGATTAAATTTAGCAAACCACATGACTACTTACTTATGATGTCACGGTATAAAGTCATCCGGGTGTTACGCTCTGATATCTATTTTAGCGGAAACCAATATCGGTCTTTTTATACTGTTGGAAAGAATATATAATCAGTTTGTGTTTTTTCGCGATTAGTTCTATTAAACAATGCAGTAAGTGTTCAAGTCGTTTTTATTAACACTAAAGAATAGGTTTATAGAAAAATAATGCCCAAATTCCCAAAATCATTGGTTCGATACCTTTTTATGTATTTGATACAGGAAAACTGTCGAATACCAACTTTAAAGAAACAAACCGATATACATGTAACACTTTAGTGTTAAAATTCTTACCCATGTTACAGTAGCCTATAAAGGGTGGTTGATCTGCACTACCAACTGTTTAGTTACTTTGAATATTATATGGGTTTTTTTATATATGAAAATTGGCATTTGGCGGAGGCATAATGTGATCACGTGTGTGTGTGCGTGCGTGCCTTATGTCTGTGGAGATGTATAGCTCACAAACCTTGTAGTAAAATGCCACAGTAAAACCTGTTGGCAAAAGCCTTAGCAGTGAGAAATTTCAGGTTCTTCTTACCAAGTGATTTTAGTTTGACGTCAATTGAACAAGGTTTAATGGAAGCTATTCTTCCTTATGTATAGGTTTGAAATGTCATTATACACTTCAGTATTCCGACAAGTCGCAAAAACTTGCTTAGCCGCTGAGCTACGAAGTAAAGTAATGAAGGCAAGTGTTGCTGTGCTGATTCAATATACACAATTTCTACCTGATTTGCATTTGTCTGTCTTCGAAACTAGTTTACAATTTCGTTTTAGAATTAGATTTTTCATTCAAGGAAGAATCTTTCTTGAAATATGTTTCGAGAAACAAGTTTAAATTGGATTGGTCTGTCGAAAACATTTATAAGTGATAAAACATCCCTTTCACTTTTTCAACCGAAGGGAGAGAATCTTTATATCTGGCTTTTCGGAAGAACAGTTAGGCCTTATTTAAACATAACATAACATGTTTATGATATAGAACGTGTAGCTTTAATACATATGATATACTAAAGCATAAATTTCAAGTTAAGCAATTAATTGTCAGTTGCGCCTCGAGTAAAAATATAGTTCACAGATTTGCAATATCCACTATCTGCTTGCAGGCAGTGAGTTACTTTATTCTTCTTTTGGTTCAAACAATCAGTTTCCCCGATTAATGTAAGAAAAGGTATTGCAATAAATGAACAACTAAATATGTTTTGATCTTAATAAACAAACGATTTATATTTTTTCAGATAGTGAAAATCATTTGCCCACATAGGATTCTTAAAATTAATTCTTAAAACAAAGCCTACACAATTATGCTTAAGGAAAATTTTGCTAAATGCAATATCATAGACATATCATGTGCTATATTAATATTAAACTGACATAAACCGGAATTTGTTTTCTATCAGGTTGAAATTCAATCGAAACAACTTGAAGGCACCAAGCAAAGTAATATATAGAAAATATAGTGCGGTATGATAAACGTTTATATTTTCTATTAAACCTTTTGTTCTGAAACATTCATTAGTACTTTCCATACAAGGAATATATTAAACCGTGTTATATGAAAAAATAAACTGTGTGACCAGGTGCAACATACTTTAATAATATGCAATTTGTATCTCCGGCTATCGTTAACATCTTACAAAAGTAATATTTCAAAACTAATTATGTTGCACGAAACATAATAAGAATATATGACAAAGTCCTATGAATAAGAATATATGACAAAGTCCTATGAGTATTGCAACATATACCAAACTCCGAAAAGGCACACAACAAAGGTTTTTACATGCAAGCCAAGCGAAAAGTAGGAACAAATTTGTGATGAGTCATTTAAGGAAAAAAGCAAACCAGACAGTTACCGCCTTGGAACGGTCAGTCGGCAATATGGACCGACTGGGGTGCTTAAACCGGTTTTACAGAGCTCTAACCTCGCACTTCCTGACGAGTTTCTCAAATGTAAGCAATGAAAAGAAAAACGATATATTTGAATACAAAATGTCCAAGCACTGATATTTAAGTTATGACCAGTAGGCCCACTGCTGTTAGTTCGGCACATCTAACACATATTTTCCATTGACGGAGAATACGTTCAGTTTATGTTGGAACATTTTGAAACAGAATGAATCTGAAAATCTGACCGAAATTTTAGTTATAAGAAAGGCGAAACAACAATACATTTTTAAAAAGTTGTATTACGGCGCTGATCAGTTTGTCAACTTAAAAGCGTTAACAGTCCAGTATGCATTCCGAATATTTATGTGATCTGTAGTCTTTTTATAAATGAGTGGGAAGGATTAAAATTACAATCAAAATGCATGCATGTTGTTTTGTTTGTTTTTTTGTAAATGATATTAGAATATGAATTTATATTTTGTGTTACTGATTGTTTGCTCCAAGTCTTTTAAGAAGCAATAATGAAATGTAATTTAAAGGAAATATGTCATTTGCTTCTCATTTAAACGACAATATTTCAGTTAGATTGCTTTAAAAACGCAATAACTTTTGAGTTTTTAAAAGTAGAAAACAACAACATTATTTCAAGTTCAAGATTTCTTTTAATCCTGACACAAAATTTCAAGTTTTTATATAGTGTCTGATTATAAATAATAATGTTATTTTAATCAGATGAACAAAGTGTATCAGATTAGATAATTTTCTATGTATTTCCTATTGATACCGATTTTAGTAGATGTAAATTAAAGGTAATTCCAGATTCATGTTATGTGAAGAAATGGAGCATTTTCTTAATTCAAGAAGGGACTAATATTTGTACAAAGTGTTAATAAATAAGACGATATTTCGATGCTGTCCTATGACATAATTGTGTTTTCATTTAAATACAGACAACAACCATAAAATCAGACAACAATGCAACTTGCGATATATTTATCGACCAGAGGCTACTAACATTAATTTCAATAACCTTTGCATACAATTTACATATTTTGGGAGAAACTCATTGTTTTCATAAAATCTCATGAGACTCCTATAATATCATATATATAACAAACAAGACATGCTGCCAAATGCTGTCAGAATTTGTCTGGGGAAATTGTGCATCCTGATTAAACGAGTTGAAGAAAGGAATATATCGATTGCTTAATATGCATGTGTATGCAAAGATGTAAGCCGTTGTGGCTAGCTTGACGGTCACGTTCTCGGCATCGCTATTGGTCACACCATGCATTTGCTTATCTAAATCTTTATTATTCGTTAAAACATACAAAGCATGCAAACAAACAAACAAAACATACAAACGTCGGCAGCAGGTACGGGACGACCCCGGGTTCGATCCTGCGCCGCGACATACCAAAGTCGTAAAAATGGTAGCGGTATAGCTTCCTTGCTGACGCTAAAGCAAATATAAGGGTAGTTGCACGACTGGTTGGCCCGGTGTCAGGGTAATGCGACTAGGTGTGGTATCATGCATGTGTTCACGGCATTATATACACAGTGAAGGCAGCACTATATCTGCTTCAAAGGACCCCATCTCCAAATAACTGAAATACTGTTGGTGGGACGACAGCCCCGACAAGCAAAACATACAAAACAATGCATTCCATAATGGTAATGTACTCTATATTCACATAATAGATGTGTACTGAAAACATAATTCTCACACATTTTACAGTTTCTTGTAGAATAGTGCAAAGAAATGATTAGCTGCTAGGCACATTGCTGCTTTAATACTTCGCTAAGTCACAACAGTTCTGAAAACAGTACAAAGTGTACGACATTAACATGCTTCTATGTTTCTATGATATTTAAACCTGTTGTTGTCTATGTTAAGTAGTCACATCTTTTAACAAGAACATACTGTTCATAGAAAATTCCCAAATGTAAAATATGAACATATTTGTAAAACTATTTTACTTGTTGGTTTCAACAGTGCAATATATCAGCAGCGAGAATATGAATAATAAACTGACGTCATGTACCGTCTGGAGCTGATGCCAAATCATTAAAAATCGTATTAAATAGCTGTATCACACATTTGATGTAACAACATACTGATATGATGACCTTACACAATCCACACATTTTACCAAAAGTGCCACTCACAGCTCAGATATCTCGTAAGATATCATTAGATAATTAAGTTCAATACATCATAAGTTTTAATTAACCCCCTGATGATCCAAGATGTTATTACAGACATAAACATGGTACACGTTGCGAGTCGAAAAGAAAGAATAATACTGAAAATTATATCCATTAAGCTAAGTATAACCACGAAGATAAGATGATTATCGGGTTAATGAAATTGTATTAACTCAATTATTAGTTTGACAGCGGGGCCATTTTGCTTAATTCCTATTGCTGATATATATGCAATATGTAAACTTTTATTCACCCTCGATTATGCACACGCCGTTTACAGAAGAATAACACATCATATGCAAAGGTTAAAGTCTGTTCAAAAATATTTTCACGATTTCTTATTTAATATACAATTTGTATAAAAGTTAAACCCTCAGTGTATTAACACAACGCTGCAAATATCTCCACATAAAATGAAACAAAATAAACTTTTACTTACGCTTACTAAAATCGGTATTAACAGGCATTTTTAAAAAAGCTAAATAGTATATGATATCTTGTACCTGTCGTTTGTCCAAATCTGATTTTAAGATTTAAAACATGGTTAATAAAATATCCTAATTAATTAATATGAATGTAAAAAATAATGTTGACTCATATTAAAGTCGAAAAAAAGAAAAATGGCAATTCACAAATGTTCACGATTTTTCTTGAAAAATACACCTCGCCAAACTCAAATGTGTCTTTTAATAAGCTAATTTGAAGTAGATAACATGTACACGTTAAAAAATAAAATAAAATGTTATATGCAAATGTGGTTTGGAGTTGTATATCTGACATTATTTCAGAAGATAATGTTTGAAATAGTTTGCAATACCGAAAATCAATATCTTAAATTGCGTAAACTCAAATGTGTATATAATAATAAGGACTCAAATCAATGCAGCATAGATTCATGTTTATAAGTAATTTTTACCAGACATCACTTAGACAAATACTGACAAGTTAGTTTGCATCACTTTTATTTAGGTAAATCATACTGAAAATACAAAGAATAGTAAAACATTCTGAAAGTTCTGCCTTCCGTTTGCACGTTGTTGTTTTTTATTATTGCATTTAAAATTTTTACAAATATATGCATTCTGGTTGGTTTTAAAACTTGTTCCTTAGCCTATTGATTGAAATGAATCTTTCCAATTTTTATAGGCCTATGCTCGTACTAAATGATATTTGCTAAGCGGCATTGTGTGGTTAAATAAAAGTCATTTTGTAAAATGCATATAAAAGTTTTCTCCAAAAATGTTTGCAGAAAATAGTGCAAACATTTAGGCTTACATGGTTGAAATGAAAAGGTTAAGTATTTTCCTAAGGAATCTTAAGATATACCTGATTGGAAACAAATATATTGGTGGCTGTGTACAAGTATTTGGTTAGGCACAGGTCACAATGGGCAACGCACCTTTTAGATACAAATACGATACAAACTATAAGAATACATGTACTCGCATATTTTCAGCATTTTACGTTTTAGTATATATCTGCGTATGCATCATATAAGCTCTTAAAGAAGATGTACATATTAGTAATATTTTAATCGAACATATAAAAAGTAAATGTTGTTTTCTAAAAGGAGGTACCCAAGGACAAAAAAGTTTCAAATTACCAAATAAGTCATTGATAGCTGATACTATATTCGTATGTAACTATAGCTGGCTTTGATAGGAATAATTACTTTAAGAGGTGGTTTAAGCTGTTAAGTTAATTAAGAGCTTTCACTTTAACGAAGGTTAAACATTTGCCTATATATTTAAGATCATTTACAATGGCCCAGAAAAAGACAATAGGGAACGAAACCAATACATCGTTTATTTGAAAAAAGTTAAAAAGGGCTTGTTGTTGTTGTTGTTGTTTTTGTGTGTATTTTAGTTTTGTGAAAGTTGTCATATACGACCAGGAATAGGATTCCAGTGTGGCGATTTCTTGCTATGCATATAAAATATCATTGGCTGGTATTAGAATCAACAACCAGAGGCACCATCAGACCAAATGATTTAAGACTAGATGACAAAGTCCTATGAGCAACGCAACATCTTCCAAATTTTGAAAACACATAGGGCACATTACAAGCCAAATGTAAAATTAAGTACAAATCTGTGAAGATTTATTTAATAAAAAGAGCAAACCCGACAGTTATCGCCTTGGAACGGTAAGTCGGCAAATGGACCGACTGGGGTGCACAAACCGATTTTTATAAAGCTCTAACCGTGCACTTCCTGAGGGGTTTCTCAAATGCAAGCAAGAGAAAACACTGATATCAATTAAAAGGAAAGTGTTTTCACGAAATCGATTAAACCATTAAATTATAGAAGTTTTTGTCAAATTGGTGACCTTACTTATTAACGAAAATTCCGAGTTATCTTTTCAAAATACACATGTTTGCCTAGAAATTGAAAAGCTCCTACTGTACTTGTAATGGACTAAATTGAAAATGACATTTTTAAAGTTTTGCAAATTATTAATGTTCATTTTATCAACATAGGATAATAACAGAAGCCGTAGATGATCTTATTTTTGATGTACCGACTAAGTTAATATACCATACCCATAAATAAGCTACTGACAAAATAAGTTCAGAAGAGTATGGAAAATATTAAATTTATATTATAAGTATTTGTATTATATAAGAGCAGACCCTTGAGACATTTTGACTTGCCGATATAAACTCGCTAGGGTGAAATGTCAAACAGAACTATAAATATTAACGTTTAAATCAGATTGTCAAATTGGAGAGACCCACAGAGAATATATCTGCATGCATAGTGCATATATAAGCAATAATATGAGTAGTATGATTCCGTTGTGTTTTCAAAATAAGAACTTATTGTCTTATTGTGTTTAACCTTAAAATGCAAATATATACAAAGGAAGAAATTCAGATTGAGTCTAACATTGTTTTGTGGTGTATCTTAACGCAAAATTTATTGCTACTAAAATAGTTTATTAAAAGTGAAATATAAACGGTCAAGACAATGTTTTATTAATGAATATGTAACGTATATTTAAAATAAATGTAGAAACTATAATGATATTTTTTCCTGAACAATCATGTCACATTATAATTATATGTATTCTATAATATAAACAATACATACGTTTCATTCATACTCCTGCTGTTAAAGCCTATTATACTTAGATAGGTGTATCATAAGAAAACTTACTTAAGCGAAGCCTTCGCAATGACAATGAAAACAAGATCTTATTTCCTCTGCGCTAGGTTTGTATATTAAGAATTCGTTACCTTCAAAATGAAGTTTCATTATTATACTTATACTTACTATTTTGCTTTTGTGGATTTAATTATGGTATAATGCAGTTGTTTCATATCAAAATTACTACTGACACCCGTTCATAAGTCAACAGTTACTGTTACTGAAATAGAATACAGATAAGCCACTAGAATAACATCAATATTTATTCAGTTGTCATGAAGACATTAAACACTAGCATATTTCAGTATCTAGTGTAATAAACACCAGAGATTAATCTTATTTGCTTTATATCTCTCAATAGGTAAATAAGAAAAGGTCCTATCAAAATTTTCACAGATATTTAAATTTTATCTACCTGCAGACCAAGGCAGACAAGGTAAATGTAAATGTGACAAAAAACACAGAGACGAGACATAACACACAAAAAGAAAAACCATCAGTTACCGCCTTGGAACGGTCAGTCGGCAAAATGGCCAACTGGGGTGCTTAAACCTGGTTTGTGGAGCGCTCCAACCTCGCACTTCCTGACGGTTTTTCTATCAAACAAACAGTGTAAATAAAAGTATCCCGTCAAAGTGACACAACTAACAATAAGCACCTGCATCGGGAGTTAAAACAGATATAATGAACATATGTACAGTATTTACAGTAGATAAAAGCCTCGGCAACCAAAAAATTCCAAATGAGAGAGTAGTTTAAAATAAAATAAAGCAGTACAAGCGCTGATATATTATAAGAACCATATAACGACGTCATAAATGCCATGACGTCATATGCCAAAAGTGTCAAAAGTGAAATGTAAACAATATGGAAGAAACAATAGAATTTTAGAAAATCAACAAAATAAAACGTAGTATTGTTTAGAGTTAATCGTTTAAAAAACATATTATAAACGCCGAGGATTTATCCGCAGTTGACATATTATATATGATAAAGATTAAAAAAAAACCCGATGTTATACCTACTGTGCAATCTCACGTAAAGGGTATGGAGACTGCTCAAGTTGTCCCACCTATATAGGGCACGACTGGAGAGATGAAGAGACAAAACTGTGGAGGGGGGCAATCTGTGTTTTGTGATGGCAAATGAGACACTGGAGACATTTAACAGTTGTTATTTAGGAAAATCTGGTGACTTCGGTGCAATGTTTGTAAATTTACTTTAAATTATATTTAAAAATTTAAAAAAAAATGAAATTTATTCCACTGGCACTTTGAAAAAAAAGTCCCTGCAACTGTTTGTTTACATATGAGTCAATTATTTTCAGTTTTGTGATTCTTAGAAATAAACTATACAAAAGTCCATTCTTGTGGTATTCTCCAATACCCTGGCTTAAAGGACACGTAAAATAGCAATAATGTTAACTCTTGGTGAAACCTGTAATTACGTTTATTACGCGGTGTCTGGTAAATTAATAGCATACTCTATGTATGAACATTTAAATCACAACAGAACAAAATTAAAAATTTAAAATTTTAAAGTTATATAAATGTTATAAACATTGCATACATTTTTGTTGTTGTTGTTTTGGTTTTAGGAGTCTGTTCTCATAAAGATAGACACTTCAAATTGATCATAGAGTGTGTCATTTCAAAATATGATTGACTTGTAATGTTAAGATCGTTATTTAACGTTCATTTATTTCTTTGATGTGGTATCCAACAGTTTGGACCAACTTTTTCCGTCAAACCACCAATCACATTATTCTTTACCTTGAAATATCCTGCGAAAAAATGTTTCATTGATGACAATTGGCGGTTATAACTATTAATACCACGTGACCACTGACTTTAGAGATCGCATACTACATCTGTAAGCATTGTATCACAAAGCGGATAGTCCAGGAATCAACACGTTTATACATTTTGTACTATTTAGACTGGTAAAACTGTAAACTTAAGGATAGTTCTTGATAAACTAAGAAACATAAAAAACATTTAAAAGCACAAATATGTTTGTTTGTTTGTTTGTTGTTGTTGTTGTTGTTAATAATAAACAAGTAATCACAACAGTGGATACGGTGAATTTTCATTCCAAGCACTAAGTGAACTGTAGTTTGACGCTATTCGATTGGGGGTCTATGAATTAATTCCTTCCATTAAAAGGCTTGGGACTTTAAATTTCGAGTGCAATATTTCAACGCACTCCTAAATTTGTCTTTGTTGACCTACGAGCCACTATAATGGAAGGAGAACAAGTTACGTTGCAGATTTAATATATACAATTTTTCTGATTTACATTTGGCAAGTTCGTCAAATTAACATAAAAGTTCACCATTTTATTCAGGATATCTTTTCTTCAATTGAGAAATTTCTAAATGTGTTTTACGAAAAATGGTTTGGAATTTAAAATTGTTCTGTTATTTGATAGATAAAACGCATATTTGTATTTTTAAAATCATCTTAAATCATCGTTTAGCTATCATGGAGGTGTTTTATTAACACCATCACAACACTAACATCTAGAATTGTAATTTTTAGGCTTCTATTATCTTTCGTCAAATCACGACAGTCGTTCATTATTAAATTATATGAAAAGAAAATCAGACAAACGTGGGTCCAAAGTCATACATTTTACATGTACATGTACTTACATTAATATAATTAATTTAAATGATACGTATTTATTGGCTATCGATCTATAACAGGTCCTTTTTCAGTACTCTGGAGAAGAAGATGAGAAAGGAGACCTGTTGCGAAATCAAAAGAAATAAAACTCATAGCAAACTATATCCAAACTGTGCGAGAGAAGTCATAGAAATAAATTGATGACACTTTTCTTAGGTTCCAAGTGTTTGCATGTTGATACGCAAACAATGATATATGTACACAGCAATTAAGGATAATATGTTCTTTGCATTGTCAACTTACCACATGGACTAAACACGTTTATTCGTATTTGCCCAGTAGCAACTGCAAGATGTAGGGGATTGTCCTTGATAGTATATACGTTAATGTCTACTTACGTTAGTGCTTTGTACGTTTCCAAACCAAATTCTTAGTCTTTCTTCTTATTTGATTAAAACTACTATTATCTTCTCTACACAGTCAACCCACATTCACACATATCTACAAATAAACTACGACTAAACGAGTTTCATGATCCAATGTTATGTAAACAATGTGATTATATTTAACTTTTTTATTAATGAGTTGTTATTTAACTTTTAACTTTAAACACATAACTATTTAGTTATCCTATTTCGCGCTTATAAAGCTGCCCCTCATTTGAGTTTTTAATATTTGCTTCCAATGGCATCTACTATATTTACCAATTTCTTATTATATTTATTGAATCAATGAAATCATATTTTACTAAACACGAGTAAGATGGTTATAATCTACGAGCACTGCTATAGACAATTCAAGAACAAAATGTTAATCTTCTTTTAGCCGCACACGAACAGAATATGCCCCCATAGGCACATATAAAAATCGAATTGTAGTTTGAAACGGTCATATTGCAATATATGAGAGACAGACAAAAAGCAAATATTTTATTATACAATGATTTATACAAGTAACATCGGCCGATCCATTCAGAAAAAACTGGATACACTTTGTTTCAGGGAAGGGATGGACTAGAGTTGATGATAAAGAATCTCACCAATAAGAATATATGATAAAGTCCTATGAGCATTGCAACATATATCAAACTTTGAAAAGGCACAAGACAAAGGTATTTCACATGCAAGCCAAGTGAAAAGTAAGAACAAATTTGTTATGAGTCATTTAACTAAAATAGCAAACCCGACAGTTACCGCCTTTGAACGGACAGTCGGCAATATGGGCCGACTGGGGTGCTTAAACCGGTTTTACAGAGCTGATGGGTTTCTCAAATGAAAGCAATGAAAAGAAAACTGATCTACTTTAATACGAAAATGTCCAAGCGCTGATGTTTTTTAATAAGTTATGACGAAAGTAGTGACGTCATTGAAACATAATATTCAGTGTTTTGAAAAGAAAGGGGTATTATTTCGATTTGAAAACTAAACAAAAATGGTTGATTAGAAGAGAAATTAACCTTTTGAATCAAGAGAAAACATTACCAGAGAAGAATAAATGGTTGTAGCATCCTGTTCATCTAAAGATGGAATTCCGGAACCAAAGTCCAATGTCCATCAAAGGAAATACACACATTATCAATGCTTAAGATATTAGGAAGACATGCTATATTTCTCAATTCACGGCTTATTTTCTAGCGGTCCAATAATACAACGGTTACTTTTTGCATTCGCGAGATGATTTATCACTTGCGTATTTTCTCATAATGCTTATTGTATTCCATTTAATACATTACATTATTTGTTATATCACCTACCCTTGGAATTTAAAGCGTTTTGTTTGGGCAAGAGCTGGTCATGTGTGAAACAATATAAAGTTATATTGACTCGAGAATGTTTTCTCGTGAGCACCGAGACTATAATATTGTTTCTAATGAGCACCAAGAATATAATATTGGCGGTCGTGTTTTACGCGCACTATTGCTGCAACAGCATGGCGTCTAATGATGATTTAGTAACATTAAGGAAAAATGTAACAAATAAAAGAACAAAAAGCGTAATCTAGGTAGCAGTGATGCTTTTCGTAATGATTTGTCTAGGAAAATGTGAGAACAAATTGTTTTATATTAGATAAGAAGCGCAGATGGCTCGTTGTAATAAAAACAATAATGACAGCGTAATTTAATAGGGTATGTGATATAACAAGTAAAGACGCATAATGCAGGTCGTCTCACATCACTATCTTACAAAGTATTGTTGTGAAAATTTAGAAAAATTGAATATAGGTGGCTAAATTTATGTGTTTAAAAGAATTTGACACTCGTTGTTGTTTAATACAGACATTTATAAAACTTGTTCCTGAACTCGTGTAATAAATTTTTGTTTTAAATGACAGCTCGTGGCAGATCCTATTTTTCTATACCAAATCAATTCAATGATTTAAGAAATTGTGTTGAATCACATGAATTATTTTGCAACGAATTATACCAAATGACACATCTGAAATTTTATGATAAATAAAACTTGAAAGACTTTGTAGAATCATTTAAGAGGTAGAATCATTCAAGATTTAGACTCATTCAAGATTTAGAATCATTCAAAAGGTAGAATCATTCAAGATTTAGAGTCATACAAGAGGTAGAGTCATTCAAAAGAATTAAACCATATCAGTAAGAGTCTGACTTACTTGATCGTTTTTTTAAAACATATGGCTAGTCATTCAATTGCTCAGTTTTATCATTTCAATTAATTTAATAAATTTATAATTTCGAATTATGTGCATGTATATGTACAACGCCATTTTATTAAGACAAACACTTATGAGATAATTGGGTGCTCATGTTAACTTCTCTGTCAAAAATGTTCCCTCTGAATATACTGAAGGTTTGTCATTTGTATTTTAAAAGTCAGTCAGATGACTTTCTAAAGAATAAGCCAGCTCAAAGCATCATAAAAGGAATACTACTTAATATATGTGTTTATGTTGTTCTCTTCGAAAAAAAAGACGAGTCTGCAACGAAAAACGGTAGAAATGTTCAGCTGAAAAAGACGATGTGTTATGTTTTTTTCTTTTGTACGACAATTGATATATAGTTTATGGTTAGTTCAACCCTAATAAGGAAGGAAAGTAAAGTAGAAACTAATTGCTAACAGAGACACACATCTTGACCAATTTATTGAAATGATATTAAACGTATTTTGCACAGTTTATAACGCGATTCAAGTAAGTCATAACTTAATTTTTATTTTATAGAACTCGGAGTCTGTAAAATGCAATATGTCTCATTAAAGCGAGTTCAAAATTATAAAAAATACTATTTATAACTAAGTTTGTGACTATTACAACAATAACGAAAGGCATGCGCATGCGCAGAAAATAAAAACGTTATGCATCAAAATTACTGAGTCATAGCTAATAAAATCGAAACAGTTAAAAAAAATCTATCCCATCAAAATAAATCGGTCAAAGCGATGATCTATGCATAGAATTTCATTAAGTTCTTCATAAAATTAATTGAGACGTCGTTTAAAACAATAATGTCCACTTTGTATTCAAGGGTTTGGGTTTTTAAAGCTACCATTAAAATTATCGAAATTGTTTGCTGATTGCTGAAGAAATAATGTACTTGGATTAGAAACACAAGAAAGAGAGTGTACGGGGTTGTATTGTAGCAGGTTTTTAATCCTTAGATGAAATTGAAGTATAAATATCCAAGTACTTCAAAGGAAAATACACGTAACCCTCCTAAGAGGATGATTTATATTAGATTACACAGATTACAAGACCTGCAAGAATATTAAAAATGATACACTGGACAGGGAAGAAACAACGTTTGCTCCGCTATTCCTTAAGATCTTGTCGACCGGTCTTAGACAAAGCTAGAAAACTGTCATTTTCTGAATTTATTTATTTATTATTTTATTTATTTAAAGCAAGAATTGTGTTATCACTTTCCTTTTCCCAGTCATTATCCAGATATTTACAATTAAATTGCTGAATGTTTAAAGGTTATCCGTAAACACCACCTGTGTATTGGAACAAAAAGAAATAACATAATAATAAAGACATAAAAGGATTCTAATTATAATTCTAACCCTTTGAGCGTCATCCAGTGCAACGTTCATTTATCAGATCAGCTTAAAAAACCTCAGTTGGAATGGTTAATGTTAAAGAATAGACAATAATTTTGCCGCTAGAACATGAAGAGCCATATAAACACTGTGGATATCGGACACAAACTTATACGAGTCAATACAAAAAAAGAATGCTGGTACATGTATGATCTTTTCAGGATACGACCGAAAAAAAGAGAACATATTTCTTTTACGACCTGCGCTTGCCCTAAATGATTTTAATTTGTAGTTTTAACTTTTGTTATGGCTTCATTTAGAATTAAAATAATAATGATGGAAAATTGCTATTATGATACATAGATTCAATTCGTTGTCTCTAAGTATATGGCATATAAGTTGTGTTCGTAAATTCTAAATTTTGACATTATATGACAACAACTTATAATAACAATTGTTTTGTTTTATTTTAGCCTAACTCGTCCCTAGCAGTGAACTGTTTGAGTTACCGTGTTTTAACAATAGAAACAAGAGTAGATAAAATGATGAATTTTGAAAATCTACGTTAAAGACTGTAAAAATGATATACTTATATATTTCATGCATGTAAGTAGTTACTAAACAGGTTCAATTTAAGTCGTTATGTTTTTCTTTATTTTATTATATTTACTTCTATGTTGCTTGTAATTAGTGTTTGGTCATTGTTCTAATTTAGATGCACGCGCTTATTGTTACTTGTCTCGTTTTGATAATAAATATTATATTCTTCAACACAGACTCGAGAAGCCTAATTAGAAAGTTTCAGACTTAGGCGCTCCGTTAACCTGTTGAAGACAGACCGTTCCTAGGTCGAAACTTACTTTGCTATCGTCTTTGTTTATTGTTTTAGTATCGTTTTCTCGTGCTTTGACACTTTTACATTCAACTTGTATGATCATACATTTGTTTAGTGTTAGTTCTTATTTGAATATATGTTTTGATTCGTATAAGATCTTGTCATATTTCCTTATTATAAATATTAAAACACGGATTTAACACATCCTTATAATTGACCTTCCGTAAAGTACCGATAACGAGAGAGCCATAACCTAGTAATATCTCCGGGAAAGTCTTATTTTGAAATGTTTCTTCTAATAGTTTTAATAATAACCAAAATTACACAACGTAAACGAATGAGTGATAAAATATAAATTATCTATTTAAGGGATAATAATTTGTTCATATTTTTTTTGAAAATAACCAACTTTATTTCAGAGGAGACACGATATTCAAACATTCACTATAAAATTTCAAAGAGATACCGCAACTTTATTGAGCATTAACTGAATTCTGAAAGGAGCGACTTAATGAAGATATACTGCAAAATATACTACAAATGTTTCGCACAAAACCATTACTGTCTGGGTCATCGCTCTTCTTGCAGTATGAAATTATCGAACAAAATTTAACCGCCCTACTCTGTTTGTAGTTTACCGAAGTTTCATTTATGTCCCAATAAGCTGTAAATGTACATAAAAAGAACGTATATACATATAAAAGAACGCTTGATGCATAAGCGGCGTATCTTCTCTGTATAAAGTAGCGTATCTTCTATGCATACGGTAGCGTATCTTCTATGTATACTGTGGCGTATCTTCTAGATGTACAGTGGCGTATCTTCTATGCATGCAATGGCGTATCTTCTATGTGTACAGTGGCGTATCTTCTATATATACGATGGCGATTCTTTTTTGTTTGTATACCGTGCGTATGTTCTATGTATACAGTGGCAAAAGTTCTATGTTAACATTGGCATATCATCTATGTATACAATGACGTATCTACTGTGTATACATTGGCGTATCGTCTGTATATACAGTGGCTCATCTTCCATGTATGAAGTAGCTTATCCTCTATGTGTACAGTGGCGTTTCTTCTATGTATGCAGTGACGTATATTCTGTGTATAGTGGCGTATCTTCTATGTATGTAGTGGCGTATCTTCTATGTATGCAGTGACGTATCTTCTATGTATGCAGTGATGTATCTTCTATGTGTACAGTTGCGTATCTTCTGTGTATACAGTGGCCTATCGTCTGTATATACAGTGGCTCATCTTCCATGTATGAAGTAGCTTATCCTCTATGTGTACAGTGGCGTTTCTTCTATGTATGCAGTGACGTATCTTCTGTGTATAGTGGCGTATCTTCTATGTATGTAGTGGCGTATCTTCTATGTATGCAGTGACGTATCTTCTATGTATGCAGTGTCGTATCTTCTATGTATGCAGTGGCGTATCTTCTATGTATGCAGTGGCGTATCTTCTATGTATATTGTGGCGTATCTTCTATGTATGCAGTGACGTATCATCTATGTATGCAGTGGCGTATCTTCTATGTATGCACATCAATTGCAGGAACACAACATACCTTATGCCTTTCTCTTCGCAATACTCAAAATCATTTTTCCACCTTCTGTAAAAGATCATTAATATTTAAATACATTTAATTTATATGTATTGTATAATTAGAAAGTTACACCGCGTGGGTTCGTGTCCCGGTTGGGGCAAGAACTTTTATGTGGGGAGATTTTCCAGCTAAACTGCGGTGCGCCGATGGTCCCACCCAGACGTAAGACTGTGGTCTTTACCTCTGGGATCTTCCTCCACCAAATATTAGCTGGACGTCGACAATAAGGCCTAATTTTATCGGTTTGATGTAACAAAAACTATTTTACATGAGGCCTGTTTTAATCGTTTCTTAACATTGTGTACAAGTCTTTTTCTAATTTTTAATATTATGTTTATAACATTTCACGAGTGTGTTCGCCAAAAGGCCAAACATATGACGTATTAATTATTCTAAAAGTTTGTTTCAAAATGAAAATTTCACGTTTCTTTTATTAGCTTTTTTTAAGTCCTTGTCGTAGGTGAATTAAGAAGTTTTAACCACAAATCAGCAGAGCAGATTCATGACTTACTTGACCTATTTACGATGCAGTATATAACATTTATTATCAAAGCAATACCACTCTGTCTCGAGAAAGTATGGCGAACATACATATTGAAGTGGAAATCTTACCAGTATTTCTTATATATGGGTACACTTTTTTATAATAAAAATACCCTAAGTAAAGCCTTGTATAAATCTGCCGTAGTTGAGGGAACGCCTAGTATAAATATGTCATAGTTGAGGGAACGTCTTGTAAAAATATGCCGTACTTGAGGGAATGCCTTGTATAAATCTGCCGTAGTTGAGGGAACGCCTTCTATAAATCTGCCGTAGCTGAGGAAACGCCTTGTACAAATCTGCTGTAGTTGATGGAGTGCCTTTAATAAATCTCCATTAGTTGTGTGAATTGCCATGTCTGAGGGATTTGCCCGTGTTGAGGGAACTGTCCTATTTTAAACTGCCTTAGACGTCATACATAGCAATTTAATTATTGTAGAAGTGCAGCATGACACATATATCGAAATTGTAGTTGTTCAGGGAATGGAATTCGAAATATTCTTGGATAAGTTTTTTTTTATATAACCAGAGACCGGACCTGGTAGCGCATTCAGCAGAGCGTCGGCTCCAGGTACGGGATGACTTGGGTTTGGTCTACTCGACGTTCCAAGTTTGTTGAAAATATAAGCAAATATAAGGTTAGTTTCACGAATGGTTGGTCCGGTGTAAGGATAATGTGACTGGGTGTGGTATCATGTCAGGTGTTTACGGCATGCTTTACACCGTTAAGGCAGAACTTTATCTGCTTCAAGTGGACCCCGTCTCCAAATATCTGAAATAGTGTTGGTGGGACGATAACCCAATAAACAAAAAATAAACCTAACCAGAGTCACATTAAAGTGCTTTTATTCAAAAGCAATTTACATTATAATACCGTGAAAAAATGATCAGTTTCAATAACATTTTAATTCTATGTAATATTCAAATAAAACCCATTTGTTTTCCATTTTTGTGACTAGTATAGTAAGCTTAACATGTTATTTCGATTTTAAACATTGTTTGAAATATTGTAAGTTTGCGTCCATATGAATATAACCTCAATAGCCTGAATCGGTACCAAACAAAACTGAAGGAGAAATATATGGCACAAACGACTAGCCAAAACAATAAAGATCGATCTCTTATTGGCTTGACTTATATTGGCATGAACTGAAGTGCACCGGCTGATGCTTTTAATATCATAACATTTAACGCTGTAAACAAACGTTGTTGCATGATAAATGAAAAAGTTAATAAAACATATCTGTTAGCGGATTAATGGCTTCAACAAGATTTTGAAATGCATTATACGGATTGGATTTAAAATATCATGCAAACTCATTGAAGTGAATTAAATATCGTTCTCATTTCTCGACAAATGCACTTAATATGAACATTTTTGTATAAACAACAAGTATACTTTGTAAAACATCGCATTTGCACATTTATTTATTTATTTGGGTTTTACGGCACACCGACACTTAACAGTTCATGCGAACATTTGCACATTTGCACATTTAAAC
Source organism: Sinonovacula constricta (assembly GCA_007844125.1). Taxonomy (NCBI): domain Eukaryota; kingdom Metazoa; phylum Mollusca; class Bivalvia; order Cardiida; family Solecurtidae; genus Sinonovacula; species Sinonovacula constricta. Next base: position 41,796,388 of record CM017560.1, read on the forward strand.
TATGTAAACTAAATTATTGATTTATAACTGAACATAAAGTGTATACATTGACAAAATGAGGGTTATCTGGTTAATTTTAAAGCCACGCGTACTTCAGTGAAAAACATTAATTGTAACAAATCTATTTATAATAAGAGGAATAAGGCCGAGAAGACTGATCAAAGCTATAACCATTGCCCCTCCCTTGTCCTCGAGCAAATCCATTTTGAATCACTGACAATCAGCGCATAATCAGAATCGTGACACTGATATATGTTTCCATGACGACGACCCTTGACCTTTTCTTAATTTATTTTCTTAAAGCATCATCTTAATTCTACGAACCATAATTAAATAGCAGCCTTGAATAGCTTGAACAAAGAAAGATCTCACACAAGACAGGGTCTTTGGCCTTACTTTACAACAAATCTCACATGTCTGACATCTGTTTCTGAGATAATACAAGTCTCATCATTATAAATCATTATAAATGGGATAGAAATGGAATATGTAGTGATAGGATTTTAGAAAGAACGGAATGAATCTAAAGAGAAGAATAAATAAACCGACTTAATAAAGTATAAACAATTCAATTTATATACTGGAGTATTTTCATTGTTGTTGTTTTTGTGTTGTTTATTGAATTTAATTTTTTTATTTATTTTTGTGTTGTCTTTTGTTTGTTTGTTTTTGTGTGTTTGTTTGTTTGTTTGTTGGTGGTGTTGGTGGTGATGATGGTGATGGTGGTGATGGTGGTGGTGGTTGTGGTGTTTTTAAATTTCAATTTTTTATTTCCTTTTACAGACGGAATATTTTAATGCATTGGAATGAAAGTATTTTACAATATTGAAATATGTATCACAATATTCCCATTGTTTCCCATTTAGTACACCCATTGCATATGTTCTTATATTACACAAGTCTAATACAGCTTTTTGATCGATAACGTCATCATAATACAGATGGTCTCATACCACGTTTTCACCAAACATTGTTGTTATAATTTCGTAAAATCGTTTATTGGCGACTGAAATCATATGATAAAAAATCTGAAACTCGCTTACTGCTACTTTTCCGGTTTAGTAAATGTTTGTATTAAATGACAACTCGTGGCAGGTCTTCTTTTAATCAACATTGATTATTCCACATAAGCTTTTGTACACCAACAAAAACTTAAGTTTCAGTTTTGATATCTACAGTTTAAATTGTCTTCGAAATAAACATTCATTCTGAATACGTAATTCATCGACGAATGTATTTCCCTAAAGTTACATTTGTCTGTTAATTAGCTTTAAATGACAGACATTTTTGCAAGTCTAGAATGTATATGTAATTTTCCATCTGACATTAAAGCATTGATAAAAATGATGAATTAATTGCATTAAATTCACATGCTCCAAAACTGATTTCAGTGGTCTGTTTTCTAGAAATTATTGATATTTTATTTTTGGCGGCTGTTTGTCACACTGATCGATATTTAACATGGACTCATCTCAAATCCTGGTTAGCGTTTTGTTTTGTGTTTAGTATAGTACCAGCATTCTAACAAGGTGTATAAGAAAAGTCATTGATGCGAAGTATCAAAAACGACGCAAACAACTGGAACAGGTTTTGGCGATATGGGAAAGAAGACATATTTGAACAGTTTTTGCTTTGTTTTTGTCAGTAACTATAAATCCCCAGAAAAAAATATGTATATTTTATAATCCTGAGACCAAAGAATGGTTATAAATGCTTTTTTCATGTGTTGGAAGTTTATTTATGCTTTAATCCAAATCGAATAAAATCTGTTTAAAAACTTTACTGGTTTAGGGTTTAAGTTCAAAGTTTAGACATTTTAGTAAAAAAAAGTTAAAAGAAAAAGTCTCTTTTTCCGTAATGTTTGTGTGAAAGTTACGGATCCACAAACATTAATATAGAAATACATAAAAATAAATAAAAAAGATAGCTGTTTACCGAATTAGAACTCGTATTTTGTCATGAAACAGATTTCCCCATGGCAAATTTCAGTGAGCATTCCATTCATAGCATTCCAGTCCATGGCCATGTATAGATTGTAGAATATGCTTGAGGTGTTCTTGGAAAAGAGATTCTTGGAACGCGCATTCTTTTAGCTTAGACAGCCGAATTGTGTACACATCGCGAGTAAAACAGCAGCCGCTCACTCTTGTCATAATTTGTATTATATTTCAGCCTATTCAGTTGTCTTTGTTTTAACATTACTGATCAACCACATTTTATTTCTGCAATAGGAGGTTGCTGTTAATTTCGTACACATATAACTCCAAGCCGCTTGAGACACCGTCCATTTTGGCAATGCTGAATTTCGGAAGCATGAAGGATTAACCTGGCGTGATCCTTGATAACTGCGGTCTGCCGTCGAGCCTAGGAAGAAGGTGTGGGTGTACAGAAACAAATATGTATGCCGACGAAGACTAGATACGTGAGTTGTGTCCATGCATTCTTCAAATTCTAAAATTATTATTAAAAATCTGATCAAACTAGAAGTTCAAGTATTCATATTTTGTAAAGCAGACCTACATGAAATTCAGATTTGTAAATGAACAATGTCGCGCAAGAATGTCACTCAGTGACTAGAGGAAATGGTAAAAACGTTTAGCCGTTATTAGAATATATTAAATGTTTATATTTTTGCGTTATATTCCCAAAGAGTGTTTAATCTTTTCTTGATGAATTCATCCTTAAATCGATATAAAAACAGTTTTTACGAATTACCCATTTTTCCCGAAATCTATAAATTAGCAACGTCAAAGCTAATTAGCCGGACGACGATAGAACGTGATCTTAAAAGAAAGTTGTCACATGGTTTTTATTTTTTAAACTAGTTAGCAACATTTTGAAGGTCCTTTTCAAGTTAAATAACTAACACCTATCTGGTTATTTGAGAAAAATCGTTTGGTCCAAACTTTCTAATACCACCTTTAAAGGTGTATCGAAACAATATATTCAACTTAGAGCTCAATATCTCTTTTGAGCAAATATTAAACAGGCAGGAGTAACGACCGTTGTATGAAACAGTATCTGTGTGTTGTGGTTTGTTAAAATTTATGACTCTAAACCATGTTAAACCACGCCCCTCTGTCCATTTGCAGGCTGACCGTTCCAAGGAGGTTGGTTACTTATATTTGTTCTTTATGTGTGTTACTTCTCGTTTCTGTCTTTTGTCACGTTTTAACTTATTTTGCATTCCTTTGTCTAATTGTCATTTAAATTCAAATAGTTGTGGTAATATTCCTAGGAAATTTTTATTTTCCTATACATAAACATACCCAAACTAGAGAATGTCCAGTATGATTTCAAATGTTTTGTAGTTATTATATACTTTTGTTTGTAAGAACTGGGAGAAACATTAATCATTTAAAATAGAATGAGCTGGAAAATTATTATTATTTTTTAAAATAAATATAATTAAAGATTATGCTTATTAAACAATTTTCATTCACTTAGGCAATATAAGACAACAAGACAGGCATTATTTTATATAATCGGAAATTGTGTATGGTTACAAGCTTGGTTGTTAAATGTGGTTGTTATACAGATTTATTTCATGTTTTTTTTATTATTTTATTATCTGGTCGATTTGAAATTTTCCAAGCTATACATTTAAAAGAAAAAATTTTTGGAAAAGAACTCTGAGTTAAAGATTTTACACTACACAGTCGCTGAAAAACAGTGAAAGATACTCCATTAACTCCTTCAAAGTACACGATTTTATGTTTTGATTTTATTTTTTAAATGCATCTCAGAAACTAATTATGATTATTATAGTGACACCCAGCTGTGTGGTGGAGGAAGACCGCAGACAAAATGTCTGGGCAGAACCACCGGCGCACCACAAGTCAGCGGGAAGACCTTCCTCCATTAAAACCTTCACCCAGAAGGGGACTCGAACCCACGCAGTGAGAGGTTCAGCAGTCTGAGGAGTTACAAATCGGCTCCCATCCCCCAACTATTTACGACGTATGTTTTATGCAAAAGGATATTTAATGTTACTGCATTGTTATTGCCTGCACTACTTTATTCTGTATTTGCTCCCAGGCAAACGCGACTTTAATCGTGTATATTAGCTCTGATGACGTACAAAGGAATAATACATACATTGTGAAAACATGTTGACCGTATTCCCTTTAACATTTACCTTTAAGGTAAGGTTGCATATTTAGTATATTTAATTTGGTTCTAGTCGTAAATTTAAATTGTTTAATTGTTTTGGGCATATTATATTTTATTTTGACGTATCCAGAGAGAAACCTGTTATTGTAAGCATTGCTTGATTCAATATATCCCATGGATTGCTTGAAGGATAACGAACATGCAACGGACCATACAAATAAAATATTTCTTTTCGCATGTTAATGTTCACTACATAAAGCTCAAACTATCACGGATCCTTCGTTAACCTAATGTGCAATGGCAATTAAACTCAATCAAAGGACTGGTATAAAAAATACAAGTTCGTGTTATATTGCCATAAAGCGTCGCAAACTCACTCTTGATATATGTCATAGTTGCGTGTTGTATACAGAGTTGTGTTTCAATTATCGAGATATTCTCTAGCTGGTAATGTTATGACATCGACGTTATTTCTCATTGGGAATTCAATACTATCCACATTTTGGGGCGCCCGTGGCGTAGTGGTAGAGTCGCCTATTTGTAACTCCTGTGACTGATTAGTCTCTCACTGCGTGGGTTCGAGTCCCGTTCGAGGCGAGAAATTTCATGTGCGGTGATTTTTCACCTGATCTGCTGTGAGAAGGTGGTTCTACCCAGGCATAAGTCCGTGGTATTCTTTTACCAATAATTAGCTGGATGTTGCCTATATGGCAAAAATTGTGACGATGAGAGGAAGCAATATACTTACAATATTTCATTCGGATAAATATGGCTGAACAAGACTCCTCTTATAATATTAAGTACTTGAGACAATTGTTTCTTAACCTACATGTTAGTTCTATAAAAAATCTAATTATTATTAAATAGCACGCTTTGCCTTTAATTTCCTTATCACAATTAGTTCTTATTCGCGACGAATATCCTATGGTTGTCAGTTATAAAAATGAAAAAAAAAAAAAACGTTAAGTCACATAAAATCGTGTTGTGGTTTTACGGAGAAAGGACCTGTATTTGTTAGATTATATTTGAAGTAGCTTAGATCTAGTTCAAAGAATATAAGAATATTGTGTGTATTCCTTTTCGAAAGTAAAATTTATGTAATCTCGAATTCCTTTCCTTGAATTTGATTTTTTAAACTTCGTAGTCTGGGGGTTATTCTTTAATAAATATTAAACCGAAGGTTATTATATTCGTAATGTTATATATAAACTGACATTCAAACCTTTAAAAACACATTTAAGTCGTTAATCCAGACAGGTAAGTAAGGTAACTCCAAAAGAAAGAAATCTGTCCGGCGTTGTGTTATAGATTTTTTAACTATAGTTTTATGTCCTTTTCTCTGCTTGTTAAAATTTAAATTGGATTTTAAATGAACTCTTCACTGGAGTCAAACTATTTTTTGTAATAAAATATTTTAAACAAAATTCGTAATGTTATATATACTGACTTTCAAATTTTTGAGAATATTCGAAAAAAAAAAAAGAGTCCCGAATTCAAACAGATAAGTGAGGAAATTGCAAAGAAAAAACAACCTTTATTCTGACCTTTATCCTTCACGACCTTATGTTATAGAAATTTGAACCGCGGGTTATGAATATAAATGAACATGTACGGTTTATTTTTGTTTTCTCTTTGTTTCACAGTTTACATATCACTTAAAACGACAATGTTAGATAAGAGCCAAGCATGGTTCTGTTTAGTAAAGTACGTATTCGTATTTTTCTTTCATTCGGTCATGTACACATGCATACGTATATAATCTTTACGATTGCATTAACGTAACAGTAAACTGCACACATCACCCTCAACACCACGACGGCATCTGTATTACGCTGTATCACACATTTAATTATTTCGTTATTCGTTATTCTAAGAGGAAAGTATTAACAAATCCAACCATTAACAAATAATTGTAAATGCAGTTCCAATTAGGATTAAAGGAAATACTCTTTTTAACAAGCGCATTTATCTATATTGTTATGTTTTCCATACTCAAAGAAAGAAATTTTTCAGTCAAAATTTGTTGGTTGCAGTTTGAGTTGAGATAAAAACAAAATGTTCAACGGTATAATATATTAATGATATAAACACATTGTTTAAATAGACAATTCATTTTACATATTTTCTAGCTTCGGACTTATTTTGTAGAGATTATAATTGTGTACATGTTTCTTGAAAATATCCTATTTCACTTATTTGTTTCACATCTCAGGGTCAAGCGCAATATCATTTGGAAGAGTGAACCACCATTGTAATATAGTATACTTCATTACAACCTGTCTTACAGCCCATTTTATATGTAAACATTCTTTTGCGGTTTACTCATCAAAATAATACTATCAGTGTATTTTGTTCTGTTCAAGTGTAAATTACGTCTTTCGCCACACGTTGATTTCTAGCGCGTTTAATTTATTTGTCTACGAAGATCAATGGTCATTCAGTAAGGATTACCTTTAAGGCAAAGATATTCGTATCTTACTTAAGTACTCTTGGTGTCAATTATTGATTAGGAGAACCAGATTCAAATTGTGTATGGTGCCAAAGCCATTTTGGTTATGTTAAACGTGTATCTAAATGTTGAAACAATATCACATGGTTGCAAAATGAGTTATATAACCATAATACAATTGTCAAAACGGTAAGAAGCTCATACAAACCTGGCCATATACATGTGAAAATTACAATAGTTTTTTTAGCGTTTATAGTGTATAAAGTTTAAGTCAATTGACATGCAAATAAAAGCAAAACAAATTAAATAAACAATACTCATCAAGTTGTTTAGGCATGTCTTCACTGAAGACACTGCTCAATGCATACAGAAGCCCATTTGATACATACCTTAATCAAAAACTGCCGTTGCCTTTACGAAAAACCCCATAAACTATAATAGCTAATTGAGAAAGCCCTTGGATGTACAGGAACCAAGCTAGGCAGAGATGTGAATAGGTTAATTGTGCAAGCGACCCTAAGTATTTGGCCATCAGAAAATTAATCATAGGCTTCGTTTCTTTTATAATGATTATCACGAAACCACTTCAGTTTTCACAATTATAACTGCTTACCTTGGAATTTAGCCACACTTGTATAAAACTTTATATTTACACATTTTAGGGGAGGTAGTTGATGCGACTGATTTTGGATAGACAAATACTAGCGTGTGCGGACCACTTTCCATTATTAATAGCATTCTCATCAAATTCTAGCATTTAGTGTACATAAATAGGTATTTATCTACTTGTTAATGCTTACTCGCTTACTTTTGTAAGGGTTACAACAGTTAAAACAGTTAAACATTTATTGAACACTTTTCTTAGAAAGCTTGATAATTAACTTCATTCTGATATATTAGAACTTAATTATTATATCATGAGCTTAGAAAAGGGAACACAAATAGTTTAACATGCACTTGTAAAATACTTTCCAATTAATGCATCTTTACAATATTTTTATGAAAATATTGTTGTTCTCTTCATTAGATGCCGTAAGCTAAAGATCAGGAATGTATCGGCATGAAAAGACTGTCTCGTCCATCACCTGAAAAAAAGATAGGAGATATTGAATAATGCCATAAATAAAAAGACCATTAAAGATATAAGGATAAAGATCAAGACTTATTGTCTATTAGGTAAACTTAATAATGGAACTATCCATAAGTTCAAATATAAAAATACCGGCTTCATGGAATTGCAATTATCATAAATTGACGCAGCCTTTAAGGCAACAATTAACTAATGACTACTCTGTTATATAACATACAGACATTTATTAATAGGTTCTCATCTCGATTTTTGCCTACAGTAGCACCAACGTTGATAATAAGCATTTGATATTGACTGTAATACAAAATGGGTATTAGCTGAAATCATAAATTTGTTTTTAATTTTAGTGGAATATATGCGCAACAAATGCAATTGGCCTAATTTAATAACTAACATTCCGTTGATTTGTAATAGTGAGTGTGTTAAAGCCAATTTACAGGTTAAAATATTTTAATAATTTGATTTTATGGATCTTTACTGAACTGCCTTCTTCTCATACTATCATTATAGAATATTTAAATAATTAAATATTTAAATACACGGTGAATTAAACAATCGTCCATTTTAATGAAAATCGGATTTACACAGGTGTCAAAGTCCTTTCAGCTAAACACGTGTTTTACTTCAAATTCACCAATATATAGATAATATCGATTATCGTTTTCCATGGTTTTTACTATCATAGACTGACGATCAAAAGCACGAATGCAAATGTTCATGTATCCAGTTTTGTTCGTTATCTTTTGTCAGAAATCAACCAACTACATGACCAAGATCAGGTTTAACTTCAAATTCGTCAACTCACAGAGACCTTTACCGTCTAGGTTGTGTAAATATTAGAGAAAGGCTAGACTTTTTGTTGCAGCGCCAACTTTACGATTGCTTGTTATACGACCTTGACGGATATGTCTATGTCATTATACTTAAATGCTTGAATAAGTTATGTGATGAGATGGAAAAGAGTGTAATTGTTTTCATAAAGCTCTTTCCAAGTACAAACAGAATTGTAAGGAAACGCAATCCCTGCTTATCTTTCTTTAAACGAGAAAAGTCAGCCTTTGTTGTTTCCATTCTGTTGTCATCAGTTGTATCTAAGTCATTGTCGGCACAGGCACACAATATATGTAAGCACTATATTAAAGTTTTTTTATAAATCATATTGAAAAACACTTTTTTTTCAGAAATTAATAAAAATGCAAGTGTAACACTATTAATTTGTCTTTTGTTTCACAAAAAATAGTATTATAATCATTAAAAAAGCTCTATATTACAGTTTAATATTGTAATCATTAAAAAAGCTCTTTATTACAGTATAATATTATAATCATTGAAGAAAGCTCTATATTACATTATAATAGTATAATCATTAAAAAAGCTCTATATTACAGTATAATATTATAATCATTGAAGAAGGCTCTTTATAACAGTATAATATTATAATCATTGAAGAAAGCTCTATATTACATTATAATAGTATAATCATTGAAGAAAGCTCTATATTACATTATAATAGTATAATCATTAAAAAAACTCTATATTATAGTATAATAGTATAATCATTGAAGAAAGCTCTATATTATAGTATAATAGTATAATCATTGAAGAAAGCTCTATATTACAGTATAATAGTATAATCATTGCAGAAAGCTCTATATTACATTATAATAGTATAATCATTAAAAAAGCTCTATATTACATTATAATAGTATAATCATTAAAAAAAGCTCTATGTTACATTATAATAGTATAATCATTAAAAAGCTCTATATAACAGTATAATATTTTACTCGTTAAAAAGCTCTATATTACAGTATAATAGTATAATCATTGAAGAAAGCTCTATATTACATTATAATAGTATAATCATTAAAAAGCTCTATATTACAGTATAATAGTATAATCATTAAAAAAAGCTCTATATTACAGTATAATAGTATAATCATTGAAGAAAGCTCTATATTACATTATAATATTATAATCATTAAAAAAGCTCTATATTATAGTATAATAGTATAATCATTAAAAAAGCTCTATATTACATTATAATAGTATAATCATTAAAAAAAAGTTCTATATTGAAGTATAATAGTATAATCATTGAAGAAAGCTCTATATTACATTATAATATTATAATCATTAAAAAAGCTCTATAATATAGTATAATAGTATAATCATTAAAGAAAGCTCTATATTACAGCATAATCATTGAAGAAAGCTCTATATTACAGTAAAACCTTGATAGGAGGACCACCTGTTGCCCCACTTAGTGAGATGGTACACTTATTGAGTTCATATATAACATATTTATCAAAAGGTGTGTTATTATATTGTATTAATACAATTGTATTTGTATAAATATAATATAGTATACTTCTTTTTAAGCTTATTTGTTCCAACTTTCTCTAGTATGTTTTACTGTTTATTATATCTTAGATTTTAGTCATTTTACACAAGGATATAATTAAACATAAAAATAAGGTAAGTTCTAAGTATTTGCTATTTTAATTCAAATGTTAACTTAAAAATTAAAACTGAAAATATTATGAACTATTTTTCTTATATGATATCAGATACGTTCAAATAACATTTCATTTAGTAAACAGCATGTGTCAGATTAAAATTTATTGAAAGAACTGGTTAATCATCTGTTTCCCATTTGAAGAAGAGCGCACTGACTGCTTCTGAAACACTAGAAGAGATGAGGTAATTTCACCCAGACCTTTTTGTACCGATTAACGTATACAGCTTTTGATTCGGTTTCAGTTTATAAACATAAAATATCAGCGCCATAATTGACTACTTTGCGATTACTGCAAGTGAATCGGCAATATCGTAATTTGAAGTCATAAAGTGTGCAAACAATTTCATTCACTTGAGCAGAGGTTATCAGCTGATTAATGACACCTGCATAACTGGACCATCTGGTACTGCAGAAGTATCTATACCTTTAGAATGAAAGAAAGGTGTGCATTTGCTAATTGGTTCTAAAATAACTTCACCGGGTTCCGGGTAGCTAGGTGGTCCTTTAGAGAGATTTTCTTGGATAAGAGTTCTTTTTTGTCTCATGATTTAAAGTTCACAAATATTAATTTACGTCAATGTTACGGCGTTCTTCAAATACCGACATTGGGACTATAAGCAATAATTAAAGTCATTGAATATAGGTATTCAAAACCCCTCCCAGTAAATGTGTCATTACGATGACAAATCAAGAAATAAATACGTTGTAGTCTGGGACTGGGTGAATCTGATGAGTTTAACTAATCTAGAAATGCCAAAATCTCACGACCTCATAAATAGAGTCTGAAGATATTATAAAATGCCGATATCTGTTATAAAAATCTGTATTGGCAAAACAGCATTAGTCATTCAACAACACTCATGTAAATGTATATCTAATCTGCTTATGAAGTTTGCTTATCTTAGTTTGATCATTACAATGGTCAGTATAATAAAACCACTAATTTTAGTAAAATGCATTGGTAATATTGTATCTGGTAATTGACTTCTTTTGATATTTTCTCAATTAACTTTTTTGTGGAATTCATGTTTATACCGTTTATTGAGTAAACAGTCACTATTCAGTTGTATCCGATGTAAAGATCAAGGTTTTAATACGAATTGCATTTCATAAAAAACATTTTCTTACTCCAATATGTAATTTATTTTAAAGACGTTCCAACTTAATTTAATAATTCCTAATATTTAATAATTATTTAATAACTTAATTATTAATTTAGTAATTTAATAATAATTCCTGTCAATTATTGTCAATCATTATAAAATATTTTAATGCATCGAGAAGGTTATCAGTGTCTTTAACTTTGAAAAACTTTGTGTCAAAAAAACAGAGCTAAAGCCTTCATATTCTGATAAACGTACCTTAAGTTGATCTCTATCATGATTGTTAATGACAAGCCATTTTATTCGACGGAGGAACACTGCGTTCAAAGCCTGCAATTTGGTGAGAAATAAGTTTGATCCTGTAAAATATAGAACGTTAAAACTAGATCTTGAGTGCACCTCTGGTGATAAAGATATTTTGATAGGCATTATGTTTTATGACAGTTCGTTAAACATGCGTGCATTGAAATAAACGTTGAAAGAGAACAAGAGAATCCAATGCTTATTTTCTTAGCGATCGACCTTTCATGAGAATATGCTGATATTGAAAACTGTATACACTAAAGACATTAAAACGGATAAATTGTAAACATTTAAGGACGTCAGTAGGATTTCTCATGCGGTTGCTTAACAGGTAAGACCTCTTCTTGTTTGTTCTCATAATGTTATGCGATAATGGTTGATGCCACGAACCTTATTATTCGTAATTGTTTATCAACACGCGACATCTAGTATTGTCAATTAAGTCTAATATAAATACGATATTTAAAATTCGTAATTGTGAGCTGGTGCAAAGTAATTAAAATGAGACAGTACACGCTAATGTTGTTACTGTTTTTGTTTCTGTATGTTTATCGCTGTTTATCGATCCAATAGTACATCTCTTTTTAATTGCTTTGTGTGTTGTTGTTTTTTTTTTATTTATTTATTTATTCATTCATTTATTTATTTGTTGCTTTATCTTATTTTATTTTTGGCGTTGTTTTGCAACAAAATAAAATGATAACTAAGAAAAAGACAGCCAACCAAGGCAATGCCTTATTTGATACTTTTTGAAGTCAAAAGATACATTTTTTATATTGAAGAATCGAGTTTTCCATATTTAAAAGAGGGCCATTATGAAAGATGAAACTAGTTCTTTCAAAATCAGGATATTATTTATTAAAATATATTTAAATGACACTCTAAGATTGTCGAAATGTAACAATATTATAAAATTGCTGTATGATTTTAAAAAAGTCTTTGTTAAGGAGATGTTAAAATCTAGTATTGATAAAATCCTTACCAATTGCTCCGTGATATTTTGACTAAGGTCAAGCACGCAAACAGTATGCCATGCATAAGATTCGTGAGGTCATATAACCAACTCATAAAATCGTAAATGATAAAAGAATGTGGTATTGCTATACTTTGCTTTAAAGAAACAATCAATAATTGTTCATCTTTTAATCGCCTTAAAATTTAAAAAGTAGCATTATATATGTATATTACTATGTTTAATTTTCTTATGTCGAATTTTGAATACCTTTTATATAATAAAAAAGTTTAAAAAATTCAGGTACCTTAAGAATTTAATAGATACGGATGTCATTATTGCACTTTTATCACAATTTAATCTCAATAAAAAGCAAAGAAAATGCCATATCAGTGTTTGTCATGACAAAGCAAAATTCTGCTTACATTAACGAATACCCGTGCTCTTAAAGCATTAATACCGTTATTACTCAAAAGCTAGCTATGCAATTTATCATGAAACATACCATCATCAGTTTGAAGGTAGATAATCAAAGATAGGAGCATAATACCACTTAAAGGCAATAAAGATAACACCATAATGTAAGATCTATGTTTTCCATACCAGGCCTTGTATTTTACTTAATTGTCGTTCCCGTCTGATATATTTTATGATTTTAAATAAGGTAGTATTGACTTTTATAACAGAGCAGATGCGGAACAGAATAATAGCATCCGGCATGGATGGTTCCAAACTTTAAATTTAATCAAATATTTTATATAAGGTTTATAGAATTGAGTAAATCATATGGCGGAGGTTTGTCCGTCTTTATACAAAATACACGTACTGTTACTTTATAATATAGTTTGTGTAACTAGTGTTAGATATGAATAGGACTTTAGATCGTTTTCACTGTTGTACTTGTTATAACCAAGGCAATAGTAGTTCATTTATCCCAAGCAGTAATAATTTCATCTGCTGTTATAGAGAATAAACATGATAAGAAATATATCATATTTTGAATCATAAAACATATTACGATTCGAGAATTGATGACAATATTAGCAAGTAGCTGTTCGAACTTAACAAAATCTGAATACTCTATCCTTTTATTAGATGAATATTCTCAAAGATTATCTATAAAATGCCAAGGAATTTGTCAACATTCATTATTGAAATCACTTGCATAACAGAAAAAATACTATCCCATCTAGTTCTGACCAAAATATGTTCTATAAAAATGACCGCAGAGGCAAAGTGTATTACTAATATGTCATTAAGGCGTACACATGACTGGTCTACAAGAACAAGCGATGTTTATTGCTGAAGTAATCTTTATTTTAAGAAATTAATCAATGCCTCAGGGTGAATCCCAACAGTTTTAATTTTGAAAGATAAAATCATTTCATAATTCACAGGTTAAGTGTATCGTCCACGCGAGTGGTTGTGCTTAGGGCACACAGGGGAACTATGATAAGTGTTATAGAAAATGATACATTTTCTTGTTTGTTTGTGAATAAAGTTAACAAATTACAGGAAAGAAGATAAAAGTTATTGGCATCAAGAAGGTTCCGCCCAATGGTCACCGACATATCGGCAATGGCCACAAAGCTCTTGGTAGGATTATGGAGCTGAAAAAGAAGATTGTAGGCTCCATATTTTTTGGAAGCTCCCAAGGATCTTGTCTAACCTTTGCGGAAGGTGCTTTGAAGCTACCCAGAATAACAACTTGTCGGAGAAAACGCATGTATCGTTAAGTATTTTGAGAACAACCCATGAACCTGAGGAAAGGTTCTGTTGTATAATTGTAAATACTAATTGTATCTCCAAGTATTTTTTCGAGCACTTATAATTACGTTACAAAAATTAGGAAATTATAAAGTAACAATAAGATTTAAACTTGAATTGATCGCCAAGTCAACTGATTTTTGAACTTTCTAAATATAGCCCATTTGGTCCATAATTCTTTCAAACCACCACGAAATACTCATTAAAATGACATGGAATTTACATTTACAAATGAATTTTTAGCCACAAGTATGATGAATTCTAAATAAAGACATCTAATGACTTGTCATGACCTGAAATGAATCATGCTTATAAAATGTATAACTGAATGATTGCATTGAACAGTGTAAATAAAACCAATGACAGTTAAACACAATCTATGTGCTTAATCATTTGGAACATTTTAAATCATTGAATAGATATTAAGAGAATTTATCAAAATAAAAATGTTGGTTAGGAAACATGACGGAAATCTTACGCTTTATGCTAATCGAGTAAATATTCACATGGAACTTATTCAAGCATGTATTTTAAATAATACGTTAAAAACATAAGACTTTAAAATTAACTAGTGCTTCCTGAATCTATAAGTAAAATAACGGTTCTGGTCAAAGTGAAACTCTTTTGTTATGCGAAGTCGCATTTTTCTTCATTATTGAGTATGTTTAAAAGAAAACGTCACTTTAAATATTGGTGTAGCTAAATAACCTCAGAGGAAACGACATAAAACAAACAGAAAGAGGAAACATTAAATAAAAATGTATGCAGTAAAATGGGACCATTTACACAATACTGCAATAGCATCATGTTACATATATTGATATACGAGTACAAAAGATTTTTCTGAAATGTTGGGGTTTTGTGTTACGCCGACTGAATTTGAACAAGACGGGTAAGCCCTGTAACTGGAGTTTTTGGAACAGCGTTCAAAACTGTCTTATTGAGTATTTAACAAAACGACTTCGCGAGTAAGCAATGTTTTATATTTACATGCTTAGTATTGTGGCTTAAAATGAACTTTAGGTATGCGATCGGAAAATTAATACTTTGATTTATAAAATTGTATTATTTCCAAAACGTTTGGTTTCAAAATATTAAATAAATTCTCTGATTTTTAACTATGAATTGTCATCGTGTTAGAATCGATATAATTTTGTTCTATAAACATACCAAGTCCTAGAAAAACACATGTTAAAAGTTATAGATGAGTTGAATAGCGCATGTTAAAGTTATAGATGAGTTTACCGATTTGCATATCCAAAAGGTGTTTCTGGTTCTGCGTGACAGAAAACATATTTATTATTTTTTTCCCATTTCTAAAATTGTTATTTTTAGTTTATCAATGGTTAAATTATCAAACTGGACACGTCCTATTTTAAAAGAAAAAGTGCGAGTAGTTCATTCAAACCAGCTCATGTAAAGTGAAAATTATAACTTCTAACTAAGCGTTTATAGTGAGTATATGTTCTAATAGCTTATTGTTAAGATATGCCAATAAAATAAAACAAAATAAACAAGACACATAAAGTTGTTTAGGCGTGTCTTTACTGAAAAGACTGCTCAATGCCTACAGCAGCCCATTAGGGAATAATTTAAGCGAATACTGCCGTTACGAAAACACTATTGAATATTATAACTAACCGAGAAACTAATTGGATGTACAGAAAACACGTCAGGTAGAAATGTTCCCGATTTATTGCGCAAGTGACTCTACATATTAAGACATCAAAATAATTTATCAAACGCTTTGTTTCTTTTAAAATAATTCTCACATAACATACGTTAATTTTCACAAATAACTACTTACATTGAAATTAAGCCAAACTCGTATACAAACTTCATAATTACGCCTTTGAGGGGTCAATATCTCAAACTATTTCAGTTGCCTTATAGCAAAAAATACATATTTACGCCTCTGATGGGTCAATATCTCAAACTATTTTAGTTGCCTAATAGCAAAAAAAAGAAGCTACATTTAAATGCTTACTTATTTACATTATAAAACGGCTCTCAAAACGGTTTAAACTCACTTAATTTACACTTGTCTGAAGAAAGCTTGACAATTTACTTGATTATGAAATGACAGAACATCTAAATAATTATTTAAGAAAAAGAAACAAATACTAGTTTTACATGCACTTGTAAAATACCTCAAATATTATAAGCTTATTTTACCATTTGTGCCTGTCTTTACTACATTTTCATCAAATAATAATAATATAATTAAGTCTGTTGACTTAGTTACTCGATCCCTTAAGCTGAAACCCAAGAATATATTGGTATATATAAGGCAGTCTCGTATATCAACTGAAAGTTTAGCAACGATTCCTGTCAACACGAAGGTTCCATCACGGCCATCGAAACATGATTTATTTTTATATAGGAGATAGTAAAAATTAATATGAATGAAAATAATATTCTAGCTAAAAAGATCAAACAAAATCAGGATAAATAAGTATATAATGTAAATTTTATGAGGAAAGTATCCTAAAATAAACGAAGACACCGGCTTTGGGGAATTGTTATAATCATAAATCGACGGAGCCTTTAGAGCATCAATTAACTAATAACTTCTCCGTTATATAACATTCGGAAATTATTAATAACATCTCGATTTTGCCTTACGGTAGTAACAAATACGATATAAAGCATTTGATATTAGCTGTTATTATTGTAAATGAGCTTTTGCACCATAAGGATGAGCTTTTACAAACATATATTTCGGAATAATTCAATAAAGAAATATTTAAAAAAATGAAAATTAGATTTACAGACATGTGATAACCCTTCAGCTATAGTGATGTACACGAATTTTGTTTCAGAACCATCAATGTATAAAGAGTATCGATTACCGTTTTCCAACAGGATTTTGTACTGTCAGACTGACGATCAGATCAAAAACAAGAATGCAAATATACAAGTGTATCCAATAGTATTTATATATATTTTTTTGTTGAAACTCAGTTGGCTACGACATCAAGTTTATGTTTAACATCAAATTTAAGACCAAATAAAGACTGTAACACAGCCTTCGGTTAACAATTTACTAATGACTACTCCGTAACATAACATTCGGAAATTAATTAATAATAGTATCCCGATTTATGTCTTACAGTAGTATCACCAGAAAGATGTCCACAAATATTAGAGATATTAAGTATTATTAAATGAATAAATATTTCCAAAAGTGATAATTTAAACATACTATCATTTCAATAAAAATCGGATTGAAACAGGTGTACATACCTTTTCCTTCAGATCCATTAATGTATAAAAAGTATTGATTATCGTTTTTCATGTTTTTTACTACGTTAGTCTGACGGTCAAATGCACGAATGCAAATGTTCATGTTTCCAATTTGGTTCGTTATCTTTTGACGAAACTAAATCAACTACATAGTCCAGTTCAAGTTTTACTACAAATTCGTTAACATACAAATGATTTTTTCCGTCAAGGCTGTGTAAATTAGCATTAAGAAAAGCTGGACTTTTTGTTGAAGCACCAACTTTACATTGCTTGTAATGAGAGCTTGATAGACACGGCTAAGACATTACACTTGAATGAAACAAGTGCTGAGATATGAAATAATGTTATTATATGCATAAAACTTCAATCCATGTACATAAAAATGCAAGGACACGTAATACATAGTTTTCTTTCTTTTAAAAAAGAAAATTCAGCATTTGCTGTTTCCGTTCCAATATAAATAGCTGTGTCGAAATCTTTTTTGGAATAAACACACTCTATGCAAAACCTTTATTTAAATTGTTTACTTATATCTTAATCAAATTGAATAGTTCCAGAAATTTAATTGCAATAAATGCAGCCGTAACACTATAAACTGCATTTGATTATATTTTGAAAACAATACTATAGTTGAAGAAAGATCTTTATTATTAGAGTTCTTTTTTCCTCCTTCCTCCGCTATTTTACGTTTAGGGTTACTTTTGACAACTGTGTTTGTGTTGTTTATAATTATGTTTTTGCTGTGTTAGTTAAAAAAGTTCAAAAGTATTATTTGACGTCAATATTATTAGTTACGACATTGTGAATTTTATAGTACAGATAATGATGTGTACTGATCAGAAAAGTCGACATATGCTAGAACGATATTTAGAGTTATTTATTAAAAGTAATTAAACACTCCCCTGGCAAAGGTGTCATTACGATGACAAATCAGGAAATAAATAAGTTGTAGTCAAAGGTTGGGTGAATCTAATGAGTTTGACTAATCTAGAAATGGCAGAATCTCATGGCCTCATAAAATATTCAGAAAATATAATAAAGTGTTCATATTTGGTTGATAAAACTCTGTTTTGGTAAAACTGTATTAGTCATCCATCAACACACATGTAGTTTTATCTAATCCACTTATAAACTCCGATGATCTTAGTTTGATGATATATTATTTTTATTAAAATACTTTGTAACATTTTATTTGGTTGTTTACAATTTTGTACATTTTCTCAAATAAACGTTGATTTTAATCAAATACCTGAGCATATTACGAAATGTTTTTCTAGAATGTCAGATATATAGATCAGTGTGTCAATATGGGCCACTGTCAAAACATGTTTGCATTCCTGTCTTTTTGTAACGATTTTGAAACTTATTAAATATTTCCTTTTCAGTTATCTTCTAGGATAAAGTTGAAAGTAGTTTGTATCAATGTAGACACATTAAACGTCAATTTCTTTCTTGCATTAACTTTGAAAAGGGCCGGAAAATAACTATTCAAAAAGAGATATTAAAATGAGAGTAGCTCAAAAAGAAAAAAAGCAATTGCTGTTTATTTGGGTGTAGAATAAAATTCTATTATTAATTCGCTAATAAGGTTACAATAATACCGAGTTCTAAAGAGTATTGATTATCACATATTTTTTCGCATGCGCTAATAAGAGCAAGTGGTCATCGAAAGTTGCACCTATAACGTAGAACACTGATTACAACCTCTTTTATATTCACCAAGATAATAAGTAAGCTCCTTATCAAGGAGTCAAAAATACAAGAGGTAAAGTCTTTATATATTGATACGCAATCCTTATGTTGATCTCTCTCTTTATTGCTAATGGCAAGCCTATTTTATGCGTCAGTTGAACGCTGCATTCCAAGCCAGCAATTTGGTGATACAAAAGAAAGGGAGTTTTAACCTGTATAATATAAAAAACAGACCTAGATGTTGAGTGCTTCTATGGTGATTAAGCCTTTGTGATAGGGCTTGTGTTTTATAATAGTATCTTGAACATGGCTGCAGGGAAATAATCGTTGGCAGGGAACAAGAGAATTCAATGCTAATCTTTTCTTGAATATTATCTACAATAAAAATATAGAAAAAAAGAAAACGGATGAATTATAAATATTACACGACGTTAACAGGGCGTTTCTGTGGTTTAGCGAAAAAGGCCTCTTTCGTTCATTATGACGCTCTTTAAAAGTCGCGCGATGAAGGGTGATGTCTGGAAGGCTATTATGCTTACTAGTTCATTAACACACGATATCGTCTATAGTCAATTAAGTCTTTCATAAATTTGATATTTAAAAATCGTAATTGCCAGTTCGTTTAAAGTAAATAAAATTAGACAGTTCACACTGAATTGGTATTGCTGTTTTGCTGCTGTCTGTTTATTGTTGTTTATGGAGACAATATAACTTTTACATTGATATTTGTTTGTTGTTGTTGTTTTTATGTGATTGTGTTGTTGTTGTTTGTTATATTAACAACGAGACTAATAAAATGATAACAAAGAAACAGAAAGCCAACATGGCAATGCCTCATATGAAGTCAAAATATTCGTTTCTTATATTGCAGACTCGATTTATGAATAGTTAGAAACATCCTCAATTAAAAAAGGACAATAATTTCAAATGAATGCCGAAATATAACAATACATTTTTGTAAACGTCTTAATAATCGATTTTAAAACGACTTTTGAGAGATATATTAGAATAAAGTATTGATAAAATTCCTATTTTGATGTAAATGTATTGATATTTCCCGTAACGCCAAGCACGCAAATGATACATGTATGACGTGGGTAATATTCATAAGACGAAGTAATTAATAAGATATTATACAAATGGGGTCGTTATTGCATAAACTGAAAGTAAATATTGAAAATGAAGAAATCAATCTATTTTCACACTATTATTAACTGATATTTTAAGATGTGACATGTAATTTATTATATGCATTTTCTTCATATTGTACGAATTTTAACTACCTTAGATGTACAGTGTAATGTATCGGCCAAAATAATTAATCAACTAATAACCTTAAGATATGTAAGGATCTAATATCATTATCGTATTATTACCATAGTTAAATGCCACAGCAATGCTTATCTTGATAAATGCAGAAACATTACAGAATATCAGTACCTTTAAGGCATATACACTTTTTAGTAAATTAATTACTGCGGCAGCTTGCTATAATGCGAGTTTTTAAACAGACTATAAAACCATTAGTTTGAAGCTAGATATTTAAAGATAGGTACTATATCAATTAACAGACAGCTGACTCCTTACCGACATTTAATGTACTCAGCCCATTCAATGTGTATGTGTTACATTTGTATTCCCACAGATTTTTTTTTAATTATCTATACTAGAAAAAAACTTTTTACATATTTCGTACAAACGCGAGTGTGTAGTGATAACAATGACCTTGGGATAAAGTGCCCATTACCTTTGTATGCTTCCGAGTCAAAGACAACACAACTATTTTATTTTATAAAGATCGTAGATAATACTGTACAAGTTTAATTGATCTGGCATTGCAGCAAATGATTTTTCTATATATTCATTTTGATTGTGAGTGAATGTATACAATGATTGTCATTATGTAAGCTTTCTCTTTCTAAAACAAAGGATAAATAAGGAGCCGTATCCTACCTTTCTAAAAGTGCTTGTTGTGACAAACAATTATTTATAGTTATCTTATGAACCTTGGGAGCATTATCCCATTGCTGTTGCAATTACGTATTAACCAAATTAATTTAAATCCTAAAAAAGCAATTTATCCGGTAAAAAATCTAAGGCTCGTTTGCGGTTTATAAATTGTAGATTACAACGCAACTTTCTATACAAGGTTTTGTATTATAATTAACTGTCGTCATGCTCTATTATATTCATGGTATAGTGTGTATTAGTATTGACTTTTATAAGCCACATAACAAAATGCATAAGGTATTGACGATTCAAAAACTTGAAAAAAACACGTGCTGGTAATTAATGATACTGTTTTTGAGCACTTGAGTTAGGTATGAACACAGCTCGTCAAACTAAGAACGGAGAGGATGCATACAAATCGCGGAATAGACAAATTTCATGTCAATAACCTTTGTATTTGAACTTTGATTTGATTACACTAACGGATATTATATTAAATTAGATATAACATAGTAACTCATGTCCTTTAATAGAATATTAGGTTTAAATATTAACATTAATCATAACAAACATTTGTCTCATCTAAATTGATAGAAGTTAAATTTATTAGGGTATCTTTTTTGACTAGTTCGAGTTAGCAAACAGATTTAAGATGTTCCTTTAAGTTGTTCGATTAACATAACGTCAGAAGTGTTCATGGGTATTACTATTTTAATCTTAAAATCAGGAAATAGAATTAAGTTTAACCCGATGTTCATTCATATCCGTTATATGTTTGTCTACAGTTTTAAAAAAAAACATTTAACGAATTACATTGTATCAAACACCGTGTAACGAATTTAGAGATGGAAACAAAATTAACAATAAGCTGCTGGGATTTACGGACATCTGAGTACCCTATCGATTTTTCATGCGAATGTTTTCAATACTTTAAAAAATTACAAAAATCAACGATTAATTGATTGTTGGGTTTCAATTAAATATACGCTTGCATCATCCAAAAAATAATGTAAAATTAACAGCAAATGCTAATGAATTAAAAAGCAGGTCATTCATCATTTGCATCGCTAACCTAACCAAAAAGTTAAATCAAAGCGTGTTCAGGAGGAGAATGTTTCTAAAAGTTATCTGCAGAGACTAAGTATATTTTGATAGGTTTCTAACGAGTACTTATAGTCGTACCTGTTAAGCTAATGCACTCCTTACAACACATGTTAAATTGTCGATCCTTTTAACAAGTACAAACGCTGTTAGTAAATTACTGACATAATCCTCCTAAAAAGCAATTAACCAATATCTCCGGGGGAATCACTACACTTTTTTTAAAGATAAAATCAGATTTAATGTGGATTTGCTTAGGACCGACTGGGAAATATCATAGGTGATAAGAAAATGACAAATGTTGTCCTATTGGCACATGCTTTCCCCGATGTTTGTTAATAAAATGGACAAATCCTCTTGAGAATCGGTACTTAATAGGCGTCAAGGTTATTCTTATCAGCGATCACTGATACTTTGGCTAGGGTCATACATCTCATGGTAGTTTGTGGCTGTGAAGTAGAAGGTAGGTTCCGTATGATGTTGAAGCTCCATGGAATATTATCTAACAATCAAGGAACAGGTTCTGGAGCTATCAAAATTAAAACGGACTTCAGGAATACATGTTTGCTTCTATGAGTATTTTGTGAAACACCCCAAAAACCTGGGAAAAGAGCAATTTGTATAAGATTTTAGATGTCTATTTGTATTTCCATTTTATCATTTTTCGAGCTCCAAAAATGATTATTGTTAAAGTCGACTATAAAAATAAGCCAAACAACATTTTTAAATGTAGTATGTAAGATGTTACAACAATATTTCATCAATTTAATTTCAATGTAAAATCAATGCGATAAGTTGCTCCAAGAAATAAAATATTCGAAAAAAATTTAAACAGACGTTTTCGAATAGTCACCCTAAAATCAATACAACTCCGTTCAGAATATTACCTGAAAAATTTAAGTGATAATTGAAAAAAAAATGTTTTATTATATATTTTAAAACAAACGACTTTTACACATATGTCATACATCATGTTTTGATTTTGCAGTAATTGAAATGCTTTCAATCCATGCAAAATATATGATATTTTCTAAAGAACGATATGCTGGTACATATTTCTATCAACCCCATGTAAATACTCTAAAACTTATACAAATGACATTCAATTTACTTTTACAAATTAATCTCCAGGACAAGTATAATTATGTAAATAAAGACCTCTAATGGCTTGTATTAACCATTTCTATAAAATGTGTAGTTGATGGATTGCCATTACACTTTTTTAACAAAATCGATGAGTTAAACACAATTTATGTGTTTATTGATTTGACACTTTTAAAGTCACAAGAATATATTCTACGCCAATTAATCAACATTATAATAAAATGATAGATGCTGGAGTTGATCTGAGGCGTTATGCTAATCGAGTAAAACTCTGCATAAAACTAATTTGAACATGCAATTTAGGTAAAGCCTCAGGTCAACATGGTGACTTTACTAAAACTTATCAAGTATAAATACCTCTAGTCAGATGACTAAGTCTTATAAGCTGTGTTTATTTTCAAGGAAAACTTTACCACAAATTTTAGTATATCATTTTAACAACATAGGAATAAAACAGCAAAAAGGGCGAAACATAAAGTACAATTATCTGCAATAAATTGGTATTGTTTATTGCAAAATTATCATTTTTGCTTGAAAAAGCAAGAATAGTTTAGGAGATTTGTGTTCTTTGAGCTAAGCTATCGGCAAAATATTATATAATTTATAAAGTTGTATCTTTTCTCGTATCGTTTAGCTTACACTACTTAGCAAAATTTCTTAATTTAACCATGGATTCCTTGTCATGTTAGAATAAAAAGTAAATGAATAAATATGTGTATCCTTGCATCACAGAATTGCACATGTTACAATATATCGAGAATATAAGCGATAATCGATATCCATCTCGTTCTACTTGACAGAAATTAATCTTCCATTTCTAAAATCTTTTTCACGAGAGTTAAACAGTACTTATACAATCAAGTTAAACGCGTCTTTTCTCCGTAAAAGGGCGGGTAGTTGTATGAAAATGTAAGTAAGTGCTAGCACAATATTCACTTTGGCAACAACGTTTTTTTTAGTTTAACTTCAGGCACCAAACGGTTAACTTCTTAACCTTTTGCAAAGGTAAACAGGATTCTAGAAACATTTATTCTTTTCTGGTCATGTTTTTCTTGATTCAAATTTCACATATAATCAACCATTTTTGTTTAGTTTTTCTAATAGAAATAATACCCCTTTCTTTTCTAAACAGTGTGGACATTATTTTTTAATGACGTCACTAATCTCGTCATGACTTATTAAATAAAACATCAGCGCTTGGACATCTTTGTATTCAAATTGATCAATTTCTTTTCATTGCTTGTATGTGAGAAACCCATTAGGAAGTGATATATAGAGAGGCCCATATTTCCGACTGACCTTTCCAAGGCGTTTACTGTCGGGTTATTATATATATATAAGAGCCCACTAGATATTGCACATTTGGAAAATGTTTGAGGAACATATACAATGTATATATATATATATATATATATATATATATAGAGAGAGAGAGAGAGAGAGAGAGAGAGAGAGAGAGAGAGAGAGAGAGAGAGAGAGAGAGAGAGAGAGATATATAGATATATATATAAATATTTATAAATAAATATATATATATAAATATAATATATATTATAAATATTTATGTCCCTCAAACCTTTTTCAAATTGTGCAATATCTAGTTGTCTCTTTTCATACAGACTTGCAAACAAAGAAACAAATATTTGATGCATTATAAAGCACACATTGCACCTTATCTAATGCATGTACCATCAAGCTTTAGACTGTGGTATATATATTTTTAGAGAATATCGAGCTGTCTTTATATTGTTTTGTCATCAAATGTCTTCAAAAACTGAATGACACTTAACTAACGCTCAAGTTAAGAACTAAGCCCAATATATCAAAAGTATTTGAAAATATAGTAAATAAATGATAATAATAATAAATAAAATATATACAAAATATATTTTGTTTTCTTTCCCATATAGAAAAACTATAATTAAGATTTTGTTTATTGTTAAACAATAACTACTGGCTGTTCTTTTGTGCACAAATTTGTGTTTAGTTTTGGTTTAGCTACATTCACATGGTGGCAATTTTGTACTGATCATCGATTGCCACAAGTGGTTTAATTTTATATATTTAAGGTTTTCTCAGTGACTTTACATATATTGGTCTGCAGTGGATTTAGCCGATCAATTTACGTTGCCATTCCAAAATCATTTGTATATATATCCTCAATATAAATAAGATTAATATCTATTTTACCATTTTCGAATAAGTAAAATATTTTGTTAATTTTTTTCAGCTTTACATGTTAAATTATAAATGAAAGTAACAAAACTGATTCTAATTAAGGCCGATTTTGTTTTTCGCTTATCGTTACTGTGATATGAAACAAAACGCAATGTCTTAACAATCGTGTATTGTACATTTAATGGGGGTTCTGAATGGAGGTTCAGGATCGAGGTCCAGAATGGAAGTTCAGAATGGAGATTCGGAATAGAGGTTCAGAATGGAAGTTCAGAAACATTTTTAACGACGTTGATTTAAATTAATAATAAAACATGTCCGCCACATTGACAGAAACGTATGAGTTGCATTTTTATTAAACTAAGGAAAATTAACATTTATTATTTATGTGCATCTTCTTACCCATTACTTTCTTTAAAAGTATTCATTAGATAAAACCATCGAGTATTGAGAAAAGAATGGTATCAATGCATACTCAGAATTAAAGCAAAAAGGTTTAATCTTAATATGTTCACGCTCTTCAAACGAAATATTTTGCTACCAACGATTATAAACCCAGATGAATTATTGACAAGCCGCCCTAATGCTTATACTCTGTAAGCAATCTTAAAAAAAAGACAGTTTCACTAAAACCAATACAATATATCAAAATGACGCATTCCGTCAGATAATTTTAGTAAAATACAATAAAAACATCCCAGTCAAATCACCACAAATTTGTTTAAGAAAAATTAGTTTCTGATTAACCAACTATGTTGTAGAAAAAGGTCAGATATATGTCTAGGAAGAACCATCACCGCGAGTTTGCTGGAAGACACGTAAATCGTTCAGTGTGGTATCCGACAAACGCATGTGAACATTAAATTTAGCAATTAAACATATCGTGGTATAAAACAAGCCAAGTTAATAGGCTGCAGTATATGTTGAATTAATTTTTATTAAACGCGATAGATTGACGCCAGTTGGTTTCAAACATTTCAATATTTGTCTTGCATGCTACACTTATATCATGTTTAAACAAGCTAAGATATAAATTTAGCTTGAACAGTTTCTCAGGACAACTGGGACACTAAAACATTCCTACAAGTTTTTGTGAATTTTAATCATTGCTTCTTTTACAATGTGATTCTAACACACATGATTAGCTAATATTTATGAGTCGTACATGGATCCTGCACAGGTCGAAGAATAAAAAATATACCCAATTTTGTAGAAGTATATCAGAATATGACATATCTGTCTATCTGTTTTATCTTTCGCACATATCTGTTTCTTTTACATTTTCTGTCTGTCCGTCTGTAGATAAACACATGTTTCAACAGCTGTATATGGATTTGAATGTAGCGTTTCCTTATAACACGAATCTGTTTTAATACTGTTTTAATATTCCACCACTAGTTGCTTGTTATGCTTTATATAGAGCATTCTGAATGCGAGTTATTCTCCGTCAGTATTAGTTTGAATTGTTTGCAGATGATGTTTACGAGATGTTGACCACGCCTACCTATACATTCCTTATATTAATACTTTAGATAATTTGACTTGTTCCTCGATTATTATTGAAAACGTCGCAGAGTTACATTTTCCAGTAGTTTCATTTGATACCATTGTAAATCTTGACATTGAACAAAAATCATATTAAGATGGCATATACCTAAAAACGATGCCCTAATAATTTTATCAGATTGGCGAAGCTTTAAATGATATGAAGAATTTCTGGATTGGAACAAGTCTTTCACTAGGATCATACCTGTTTATGTATTAATGCACCTTAACATTTTAAAGGTATTACATATGACATGAAGTTTTGTAAGTTTTGGAGAGTATTGCATTATTGCCCTTTCTCATGATTAATGTTTCAAAAATCTATGTATTTAATAATTAAGTTACATCTGACAAAAAGGATTACGCTTCCATCTTAATTTAAGTTATTTCGCTTTAATTTTCAAAATGTCCAAGGAGAGGCTATCCAGGTGTGCATATAGAATCGTTGATCAAGACATTATGCTTAACTGGTTCAAGCTAAACAGGAGTTATTAAAACTGCATTAATCATTTCAGTCTACCCAGTGTTTATACTTGATAAAAGTATTGTGCTTACAATTGAAATGTCCATTTCAGAAGCTCTACAAGCTTAAGAGAGACAGTTTTGTTTATTCCTTGACATTTTCTCGAGGGCCATCGCCAAAAAGTATAGTTTTGTAGTTAATCAATCTACCATTGATTAAGCCGAGCTAGGGACCTGCAAATCTTTAGTCAGAATAATGATATTTCAATTTGGTAAATAGCATATGTTAATGATATAACTATATTAAGGAGCTACAGTTCGAATCTAGCTGAATATGCAAATATGTGCATTTTTAATAATAAATTATCACATGCTTACAATGAAACGTATTTTTGTCCTCACCATTCTAAGGCAAAAGTACTCTGTTTTTTCTGTTCTACTTTATTCTAATTTTCTACTCCATTATATAATTTCCGCATTTTGTAACTTTATCTAGACTAGCATTTGAATACCGTTGTTCTTTTTTCAGATTTTAATAAATGACACAGTTGTTATAGGACAGTGTCCTATTCTTTGTTTTGCACATTCATCCACATGCCAGTTATTGCTAACTTAAACATTGCTTTAAACTGCCCACGATTCCGACAACTTATGTTGATGTTGTATTGTAACATTAAGTGAACACTCATTTTCGTGAAAATTTAAATAATTCGTTGTAAAAGACCGACGGGAATGACACAAGTGAAAACAATGTCAGTGTAAAAAAAGTGGTATCGGAATTATAATATAAGGCGGTATTATAATGAGTGATAAGTAAATTTATTGATTAAGTAAAAGCTTTACCTCTTATGTAATCTTTTAAGAATGATTTCCTGAATGCGCTATGCAAGATTGTGACACACATTCAAAGAATGTAAATAAGCCAACTTAAATATTTTTATTGAATTGTATTAGTCTATTCAGAAACGCCATTTGGAAAAAATATAACATATTATGGGGTTTAAAGTAACTCGACTAATTAGAGTTGTGTTTATCAAATGTAGACGACACTCAATGATACGCGTAATTAAACATATAGATAATAAAATCATTTACATTTTGTAAATATATGCAACCATTTAATATTGCATGATAATTGTGTATTGAATATATTATAATAATTGCAAAATAGAAACAAACAAATAAATGCATTAGGTTTTTATGTTTATTGCATCATCACATTTTTTATTAACTACTTTTGAAACGAACTACTGTGAGCAAATATAAATACGCGTGTGATTTATCAAAAGGCTCCTCTGGAAACGTTAGTATTTGCCACGTAACATCCCCAAATATGTCTTTATAACGATCCTCTTGTTGAAGTATTTTCAACATGCAAAACAAATTAAATTTTCTGTCGCAAAATTACTGAAAATTGCGTTTTAACCCAAGTCACGGCATTCCTATGTTTTCACTTGTATGCAATTTTTTATTTCTATGGCTGAATACCTACATTTAAATCGTTTATCGATGGCACCGAAACCCAAAAGGTGGTCGTAAAAATCAATTTCCTATTTTTGGATGCGAACATGGATTTATGGGTCGCAGGGCTTTTAATGAGCATCAATATTTATTCAATGGTGCCATGAAAAATAACCAGAAATGTCAAATGTGTGTCATTGCTTCAGTAGTGTTTTGCCACGCATCAGTAAACAATAATTGCACATGAATTGTTTTATGCATTAGTAGCATCACTGCATAATTTTCTAGAGAATGTTTCGCGTGTTTGTAAGCAGTTATAGTCTTTATCTTTGTGATATCCTTAATGAATCTACTCCAGTTGTCAAACCACGAGATTCTCGCAATAAGAATATTAAAGACAAAGTCCTATGAACATTGCAACATATAAAAAAAATGAAAAGACACAGGACCAAGGTATCCACATGCACGCCAAATGTAAAAGTGAGAACAAATCTGAGATGAGTCATTTAACAATAAGAGCAAGCCCGACAGTTACCGCCTTGGAACGGTCAGTCGGCAATATGGGCCGACTGGGGTGCTTAAACCGGTTTACAGAGCTCTAACCTCGCACTTCCTGGTGGGTTTCTCGAATGCAAGCAATGATAAGAAAACTGATCCATTTGAATAAGTGTCCAAGCGCTGACGTTTTGTGCTCATTAGACTTATATAGATATGAGATTTTATTGGTATACGTCACATTGATTGGCACCATGACATTGGCGTGTTTTAACTAAAAATGTAATATTTTCTTCAAAATATTTATTTTCATAATATTGTTGTAAAATTTCCGATAATGATTGTTTCCCATAACGAATACAGATTTGTTATGCGCATTGTGGGCTAGAGGTTAGATTTCCATCAAGCTGAAAATATCTCCGATGTTAATTAATCATTCGTCATAATTGTCAACAAATTTATCATTCTATTTTTGTTAATATTTTTTTTTTTGTGAAAACCACAAAACTGTAATATTAAATGAGATTATTTCCGCCGTCCGTTAGGTCCAGGTTAGCTGATAGATGTTCATCCAGAAACAATCCATCAAACGGTGCAGAGAATTTTATACGGTCATTTCTTCCTGTCCGTCTTGACAGATTGTTTGTGTGCTTGTTTTTGTTACACCGCACCGACACAATTATGGTCATATAGGCGACGTCCAGCTAATTATTGATGGAGGACGATCCCGGACTTATATCTGAGAAGAACCACCGGTGCACCGCAGGTTAGCTGGAAAACCTCCCTACATGAAAACTTTCGCCCCAACCGGGATTTGAACCCACGCGGTAAGGGTTGACAAATTTATGTCTTACAACTGATAATAAGAAGGAGCGGATGCTGCGCATAGTACCTCTAAATTATAATTGAAAAAAGTTTGTTCTGTTCAAACCGCTAAATGCTGGAGATAAAATGTTTCGTTCTATATCTTTCATAATGTATTGCATGCTAATCTCAATGGTATATGAACATAGGGAAAGTCGATTTACCTTAATTCAAAAAGTTATCAAAGAATCGATCGTAAAGCTTATTAGACATAGTTACTTGTTTTCCAAGCGAAATGCCATCGACGGTTAAATTATTTAATTTTGCTCATGGGTCTAGACACAGTGAAGCCAATTAATTTCATACATCTTTATTCTTTGAAAATTTTTAAAATATAAAATTGCACCTAGCTGAATGTCATTATAGACATGGTTGGCAACTAAAACAGAGAAGTGAATTCCAAACGCATTTTCAAAGGGAAAAAAAACACAACTGCATTTTCCTAAATTTGGTAAGGCTTTGATAGAAAAACAATTAGCGTTCGCAGTATAACGATCGAACATGATCTTTGGTGTATATGCAAATTTGTGAAAATTACTTATTGTAATCAGATTGCAATTTGTTCAAATTTTATATAGTTCTCAATTATTATTACTAATAACTTGAAATATTTCGCATCGACCTGTTCTTTATAGCGACGTCCAGCTATTTTGACGAAGGAAGAACCCAGATGTCTGGGTAGACCCACCGGCAAACTGCATGTCAGCTGGAAGACCTTCCCACATTAAGTCCTTCGCCCCGAACGGGACTCGAACCCTCGCAGTGTGAAGCTAAGCGGTCAGAAGAGTTACAACGGCATTCCACAGTGAACATATATGCCCTTTTCTTTTATTTCGTCAATGAATAAAGTAAGTTTAACTAAAAAACTAAATTTATTAAACATATTTTGACACAGGCAAAACGTTCATGTAGAAACTTGCAACGGTTCGAGTTAAAGTTCGAGTTAACGTAATTAAATAATTGACGTCTTATATATAATAAAGAGTGGCCCTTGGTAACATAACTTTTACATCACAAATAATTCTATATTCAAAAAATAACCACAACAAGCAATTAACATTGATCTTTACTATGTAATAAAAACATTGATGATAATATGGTATAAAATGCGTCCGCAAAAGAGACTTTCTGCATCCTTTAAATGTTGTCATGAAAATCAATGTATACTTTTAAACAAAGCATTGAGGAGGAATATATTCAAACTAAAAATCTTATCTTGCGGTGGGGATGAAATTCATTTGTGTCTAATTTGAGCATGAACATTTTGATTAGTTGCCCATGCGCGGTAAACTGGACATAGAACACCTGCATCAGCTTACATCGTATAGTATGAAGTAACATAATTCATCTTTACTATGTACAGTCGAACCTCGGTTATACAAACTCGAGTTGTCCGACACCGGGGCATTATTCAACACCGGTATGGCAAACTTTTGGGTAGGTAGGTATAAATGCTGACCAATATCACCGTCACCTCAATTGAGAAATGGCGAGCATAGCGGTTGAAATATTAGCTGTGCAATCTGGAGAAAATTCCTCCAATTAGTGAGATACGCATATCAGCTATAATCTAATACTATGTGATTTAAAACTATGTGTTTGTAACCGTAATGTAATGTATGATGCAGTCTGTTGACGGCGATAACTTCAGTCCACAATTGTTTGACAATGCGTTATATGTACATGCATAAATTTTGATATGTTATAATTTGGAAAGAAAGAAAAAATGAAACGTGATAATTAATTCTTTTCCGACAATTAACTTATGTTATGTTTCACTGTTGAAGGTATTATGGTGCTCCTTGCACATTACCGCAGAGAATAACGTTAGTCAAACTAGCGGACTCCTAGTCGGAAATTGATAACATTTCGGATTATTTTAATCCCTTGATTGTTCAAAGTAAATTGGCGGCCCCGACGACTTTGAATAACTGAAGTTCGACTGTCTCGAAGTCGTCGGGGTCGCCAATTTTATATATATATATATATATATATATATATATATATATATATATATATATATATCACTAAATCGCGAAGACTGCAGGTGGTCTTTTGTTGTTTTTTTAGTACATCGCAGCGTCCAATTATAACGACGTCAAACACTATTTTGGTGAAGGAAGGCACGGTAGAATCACAGGCGCACTACAGGTTAGTTGGAAAACCTTCCAAAATTAAGTTCTTTGAACCGAACGGGACTACAAAACGCGCCGTGTGAGACTAAGCAATCATAGGACGACTCAACCACTACACCACGGGCGCCCCGTATAATTGATTGTACGAAGTACTCAATGTCCACACTCTCTTAGCGTCTGGGATATGTCACAGCCTCCATAAACACCAATATCATGTAATTACATAAGTAAGGTGCCTGTTTATCTGAAGTATCAGTGGTTTTGTTACAAGTCTGTATGCCGAAGGGTTACCAGGATGAATACAGGTATTTGACAATATATTGTTTCGAGGGACTGCAGTTACATGAAATACACGACAACTCGTAACTCTGTTAAACAAACTTATCACAACGTCTGTCAATTATTCTAATTGTAGATTGTAAATATACTTAATTCATCCTCGAAATATACTTGCAACATATTGGACATTTATAATGATTTATTTTAATATAATGTTGTGACATAGCAAGTTTAATAGCGCTTATCTGCGAAGGATAAGAAATATGTAGCATTGTGTGCAAATGACAATAATTATATTTTTAGCTTTTATCCCTATGTACATCTATATACATGTGTATGAGATTCAGCACTGTACCGTGCTATGCTACCTGATATTTTATTCTCCTACAACCATTTGATTATCATTATTTTATTTATTATTATTTTACCATATTTATATAGCACTCTTATCATAAGTTTATCTATGTTCAAAATGTGCTTTACAGTAGGATACATTTGTACGTTACAGGCATGGGGATTAAAAATGTATAAAAAGGAAAAATGTACAGTGCATGTACAGTAAACAATGCCTATTGTACAAAGTGCATTAAAACATAAAATATAAGTTTTGGAGAGAATATGTAAAATTCAGTTACTAGTATTAAATAACACTATGAAAGTTTTGTACATGTTAATGATATTGTCAGGAGTAAAACATCTGTGTGTCAAGTTCATAACAACACACAATAATTTACTGACCATTATAGTGTTGAGCGAATAGATAGGTATATTTGCTTAAAGGTACACATACCTGCAACCAACAATAACCTGCAAAATTGTGGTCAGAAATATTTGAAAATAAATATTGAAGCATAAGTTTATATCTTAGCATGTTTCATTCAGAAGTGCAGCGCATACATTGTAACGTAGCTTTGTGACAATTTCAAAAATGAGAGGAGTGAATCGCTAATATAAAGATTTTAAATCAACCAATCAGATCAGTTCATCATCAGTCAATTCTAATTTCGAATGGGTGATTCTTTATCTAGAATGTTAGCCTCAGACAGAAATATCAACTTTACGTGTAATACATATTAGCAATCATTGTGATACAGAAAATACAGATAGATTTGTTTTGTTTTGACATGCATACCCCCAACGTCATGTTACTTAGTATCTTTATAAAAGTTGGATGAACGTTTCAGCGATTTTTATGAAGACTTGAATAAATGCTTTTGTCATGCTAAATAATAATTGTTTATTTTAGTTTCTTGTCAAGTTTGCTCATGTTACTTGTTTAGTAAGAAGTCTGTTTAAGTAAATGTAAAAGGAGCCTGTTGAATCGGAAACAGTCTGATTTACGTTTTCATTCGCTAACAAGATATAAAAAGATGTCGAGGTCGATGTGGAGTTTTCATTTATTTGACGACGACAAAACTAAATGTGAAACATTGTAAGCGAATGTCATATTTAATATGTAATTGTTCGCCTTCGCTAATGTTGGTAGCGACTCTTTGTACGGGTGCAGAATACATTTTATAGTTGTGAATGCACGCAACGAGAAATATTCTTATTTAATTCCATTTCAGCAGCAACATTATTCGCAGCTTGATTGCACCGTTTTCTATTCTTAAGCACTTAAGAGCCGTTATTTAAATTATTGAATTTCCTTCTACGCCTACGCATTTGGTTATTTTATTTCTTTTTATTTCTTTTTATTTGGTCGCACAACACTTGGTAATAGCTCTGGCATAAAAAATAATGTCGAAATTATGCGCACTTGTTTAGATAAGACGAGGGAAAACAACAGCTAGTTCATAGTAAGGGTACTGTTTTCAATTCTAAGCAACAAGGGTCTTAATAAAAGTATTGCAAGTAATAGAATTTGGAGTCAAGATAAATAAAGTATATGCATTTATCGGCAATCACTTAGGTGCAATAACTATTTCAATGTACGTTTAATACAAGTTCAAAAACATGGGTTTGTCAAAAGTCATGTGGTTCGCCTGAATATGCCGATACGAAAGCAATGAGCCCCAGTATAGATATATGTAAACTTAAAGATTTAAGAGCATGTTATGTAGTTTTCGGATCAATCATGTGTAACAACGTGACAAATAATTAAATTGACGTATGTCGTCACTGGCTACAAATCTGAAAAAAATGGAAAACTCGTTTGTTATAAATATTTAAAAAGAATCGATGATTAACATAAATGTCACGATTACGTATGAGAAAATCACAACTTTTCTTTATTATGTTTTCACATGTATGGAGACTTTATCCAGTCATTCAACATCTTTTGCAAATGCATAAAACCTGGAAAGGTAGCTGTGTAATGCCTCATCTCC
Source organism: Sinonovacula constricta (assembly GCA_007844125.1). Lineage (NCBI taxonomy): Eukaryota > Metazoa > Mollusca > Bivalvia > Cardiida > Solecurtidae > Sinonovacula > Sinonovacula constricta. The sequence goes on from CM017560.1 coordinate 41,831,525, forward strand.
GTGTGTATGTCACAACTACATTTAATTTGTGTACGTGCCTAAGCCTTGTGATAGTCCTTTATAAATATGTGTGATAATGCTCATGAGAAATTGTGATATTTTCCTATCGTTGTAGTAAGGATACATTAAAAATAGTGTCATCCGTTGGCTCAATGTCGTAGAAGTAACTGCAATTTCTGAAAAGCAAGTAATTAGCTTAAACTGTCATTTAATCCATAATAATTCCATCGTATATTATAACATTATACTGTTTATACATATGTGGCTACTAAATAAATTGATCTTATGGAAGCTACCGGAAAGTATATGTCGAAATGAATTGCATATTTCATAACAGAAATCACTGGCTCGATCGTTTTTGTTTTATTTTCGTACTCAATTCGTGGAAATGTAAATTGATTCGAATGTCTTCGTTTTCTAAATTATGAGTAGTGTTTTACATTTCAAATATTGAGTTAATGGTATTTCTATAAATATGAAGAAAATAAAGATTGACATAATAAAATTAAAGACAAATTGACTGTTTCCGGTTATTTACTTGTACGTTTTGCTGAATGCTAGATTATTTTGGCATTGAAAATGACAATATTGTATCGATTATTTATACAGTTTTTTTGTAGTCTATAGTACTCCACAACGATAAATGTGCAATTACCAGAGTATATATGCCACATATTTAAAAAGCTTAACTTGAAGAAAACGTTTATGCTTGCTGAGTTACATTAAGCACATCTGCACCTAATGCCCATTCCACTTAAAACTAAGGCTGTCAGAGTCCTATTGCAAAGATGGAAATGTGTCAGAATTATCCTTGTACTACATCTATGTTACATGTGATTTGTTAAAGGCCGTCATTACGTCCAGTGCAACGGTTACAACACACTTCATCTTCAGAAATACGGCATCTCTCCAGAATCAACAGCAGTTATCGAAATTTGAAACATGTTATGCTGAGCATTACTACCATTTTCTAGACAAAATAAATGCAAGGTATTTATCGTTACAACACGATTTACTTTGTGATTATAACTAAAACATATACATATTATAATACAACAAAGATTTTGAAAAAGTTGTATTTTAAGGTAATGCAAGAAATGTCTGCATTTACCAGAAAATAAATGTTGTTCCTTTAGTAAACGTTTTTTTACTTAAGTATTCCTATGAGATAAGACAACTTAAGTTCATCAATAATATTACAAATGCGTAACAAAATATTTTAAGATAAAGGTTTCATTTGAGTAAGATTGGTTATAAATAAAACAATAGCATTCGTTATTGACTTCATTATGATGATTTAATCAATTATGATTTAATCAATTAAAATTTAATATAATCTATGTTAGGTAGCTACGACGAGATTTTTCTGTTCATCAAGACTCTTACACTCCCAACGTGTTTTATGCTAGCAAGATAAATATAGCTTCAGGGAAGTAACTATTGATAAACACACACGCCTAACTGCATGTTTTCCTTTGTCCAAAATATACTGAGGCTAAATGTTTTAGCATCTTAATGGTGACTTTGATACGAAAAATCTTATTGATGCAGATTTAGTAATGCTTTCAAGGCAATAAAAATCGGAACACCTAGTCGTTGCATTATCCTTACAATGGGCCAATCACCCACACCACCCACACCACTCTCACACTCCACCATTACATTTGATGAAAGGGTGATTATGCCAAATACCGACCCGAGATAAGCAATGGTCATTGAAATTTGGGGGTTAGGATTTGCAAATTGATGGTATGTGCATTCTATAAAGTAGAACATTCTTTTAAGTTGCAAAAGTTGACTTATATCTCAGTCTTTCTGATAGCCAATAAAAAACTCTATTCACCTATACATGAATATGGTTATAGAGCGTCACTCTTAGCTTGGTCATGGTGCAATTTGGTTTCAAAGTTTCGCGAATTACTATAGAATATATATATATAAAGAGAGAGAGAGAGAGAGAGAGAGAGAGAGAGAGAGAGAGAGAGAGAGAGAGAGAGAGAGAGAGAGAGAGAGAGAGAGAGAGAGAGAGAGAGAGAGAGAGAGAGAGAGAGAGAGAGAGAGAGAGAGAGAGAGAGAGAACAATCCTATTTGGTTTATATAACTGGAAGCATAAGCGATGGCACTATACCACTAACATTTTAAAAAGTTTGTTGTTGCCTAGGTTTGAACACGAGACCTTCTGCACCTGTAGCTTACGCTGTATTAATCGTTAGTAGAAATGATTTTAAAATACTTGATTAATAACATAAATACACGTGCGACTTTTATAAATCGTGTGTTTAGTCAGTTTAGCCTTTGTTGGCAAACATAATCTGGCAATGTTCTATGCCATTAACGATGATTAAGCAATGGTACTGTCATCGAGTGTTTGACAATAAATTCGCCACAAACACGCAACATTTACTATACTTAATTAAGTTGATTATGGCTATTCTATTCCAGATGAATTATAAGTAAGCCATGCAATGTCAATAATGGCATGAAAACGCTGTGTTTCTTGTTTATTATCTAGTGCTTTTAATTCTATCACAAATGCATATTTTATCGAGATAACACAACCCAAAGGTAATAAATAAACGTTATAATGTTATGTGTTGTTTGTATTATTTCGTTTGGAGCATCAACGTTGATAATGGTCTGGTACATATGAAGCAGACAGCCGCGATCAAACATTTTTTGTTGAAACAACTCAATATTCGGACTGCTAATAATTGAATCATTTTCATGGATGAGATTTAACTAATTGGTAAATTTCTGTAATTTAATTGATAACGACAGTGAAACTCTCTTCAGGAGTGTGTCGTTATGTTATTCTTGACAATAAATGTTTTGGTAGCATTTTTCCTATAATCAAACAGCGAAATTTCATAGCGCATGGAACCGAAGATTTTAAAATACATTGACTGAACCTTCAATGTTATTTTTATAAATAATTTTATGCTCGACATGGTTTGCGCACTAGGAATGTGATTTTGTATGCTAAAGCGACACAGCGGATGTGTTTTATAGTGTTTTATATTATGGCTGTGGGTGTATAATTTAAAATTATTTGAAAACATATCAACCAGCTGAAAATCCATTAATTAGCCCTTTTACTTTGCCATTTCGTGAACCGTTGACTGTTAATATTACTCCGTTTACAAATTTACCAATTGTAAATCTTCACGTTGGTAGGGGCGATTTAATTCAAATACGAATAAAATAATGAGGTATTAAAAGGGTTGCCGTTGAATAATTTCACAGGCAGTGACACTATCTAACTGCGCATATAAATTATTGTAAGTGCATATTGCATAATAATGTACATAGACAAATACACTCACTCACACACACACACACACACACACACACACACACACACACACACACACACACACACACACACACACACACACACGCACGCACACACACACACACACACGAATACACACACAAACACACACACGCGCGCGCGCGATTGAATTTTCAATATTAACAGCACAAATATCTAAAATATCTGACAGATAACAACATCTTGTTTGTAGGCACTCTGTAACTAGCGGGTCTTTCCTTCAAAGGTAAGTGTGGTTTAATGGCCCGTAAATTAAAAACCACCACAACGCCTGATCATGCAATTCTTACAGGCGCTGTTAGCTAAAAATGGTCATCTGAAGAATACTGTCCCTCTAATGAAGTGTATACGTTTTCAGTACTAATTAAAACAACTGGAACGCTAAGAACAGATTCGTTTTTAAACTTTAGTTTTTGACAGCATCAGTACAATTGTTAGTTATCATGGAACGGATAATGCAATATTGTAACTTGCATTGACTCAACAATGCTCGCGGGGGAAATAAAACTAGTATATGACGCCTTCGTTTTAGGCAGGTATGTAACACTTTTGTGTGTTGGTTAAAAGGGCACAAAACCTGAATTATTCGATCTGTTTAAACAGGAATTTGATTTAAGTACATAATTTCATCCAATAACATAAAACTTTACCACCATTACACCTTTCATGATATATGTCATTTACCATATTTTCTGGCGATTACCTTTATAAAATGGCCGAAATCCCCTGAAAAATACTATCAAATCCAATAATTAAGTCAAATAAAGAGCTTTTTATCACAAATTTCCTTAAATGAATTGAGTGTTTCTAATCGTAACATGTGGTCGTGCCGGTTTTCTGATGCACTGGTTACAACTTATGTAAAATTGAGAAATAAACTTGATATTTAGGCAATCCTTAAATCAGTCATGGGGAATTACATTTTTTATAGATGAAATCAGCTAAAGTTTTAAGAGAAAAATCGCAGGTACATATGCAACGTAGTTATTATAATCAATGCAAACAGCGGCAAGCATTTTACTAAAAACCATCAAGTTAAGTTATTCAGTTTTTTTTTGTTTTAAAAAATAATTAGCGAAATTTCTACAATGATGAGAGTTTAATTATACACTTACACGCAGCTAAACAAATGCAGAAGTACTCGTGTGCGTATCGCAGTTATGGTGGTTAATATTTTATAGTTGCAATTTAACTATACCACTTATTTCGTTATGAGCCACAATTACTCAGAAAATAAGTCAGAAGAAGAAATAGTATAGCCTTAATAAATAATTGCATCTAAAACACTATCTTACATTTTTTTGTTACACTTAAATTAATCTTTGATTTAATACTTTTTTTCCGCATCTAGTTGTTAAACAATAAAACAAAAACAGATTTGACAATTACCTTGTAAAAAGGATTATTTAGCAAACCCCACCACCTAACCCCCCCCCCCCCATCCCCCAATCCGCGCCAGCCCCTGCCCCCCCCCCCTCCCCCCCCCCCCCCCCCACACACACACGTACACACGTCACCTTAGCAAATGTCTTGTTCATATTTACCGACTAGAATTGAAGATGGCTTTTCTTTCGCAGCATGTGCATTGTTAAAAAGACAAATTTGGACTGAACATTTAAAAGGCGTGCATGTGAAAACTAACGGACTGATCTTTTCAACATTTTAAAATCCATTGTGATAAAAAAGATAAACTTCACAATTAAACTTAAATATGCACATTTTGTCAAATTCTTCGCAGAAGTCAAAACGAAAACATAATAAGTTCCTCTTGAATCCCATAAATAAATATAAAAAAACGGAAATTTAACCATATTCCTCATATGCCATGCATCATGAAATGCTATTGCTGTACTGAAAATGTTTCCATGTCATGATAAACTATATTTCATTGCTGTTAAACATACTATAGCTCAATATAACTATCAGACGACGACAAAAGAGACTAAACATTAGAATTATAACATAGAAAGCACAAATAATTATCAAATAATAGCATACATCGGCATATTGTATACTTTTAATGCATCTTAATAATGGTATGTGGTATATCAAAATTAACCATAAAATACAATATATATATATCAATTTATTCGCATTAAACAGCATAAACAATATCAATAAAAGATAAACATCATGGGTGCGATAAATCATCAATCTTAACTTCGTTTTATTCTCTTAAGAATGTTTTTTCTTCTTAAGAGTGTTTCATTAAGATTTCTAAAATCGCTCTCAGAGCAAAATAGCTCTTAGATATTAAGAGTGCTTTCGATCGATTTGCTACACTTAACACTTACGACAGTTTGTTTAAACACATTTACGAGTGATAGTAAGGCCAAAATATAAGAACGTTTTTAAATCGATTCGAAGATTTATTATGAAACGCATCCTATCTCTGTATGTAATTAAGAGGAATACTTAAAGCTGACTAAACAGACAATAAGCCACATCATCAATGTAACTTGATTAATATAGATGAGTATAAATGTCTCGGATAATTTGAACCATTTGAAGTTTGTCTTGAAAGGTCTGGACACTACAAATAACACGTTAAGAATTTAAAACTGAAAAGTGCATAAATTTAACTATCATTATAAAAACATAAAAAATATAATTTGTTGGAAGATGTATTTTTTTCTTTTTTTATAAATACATTACCTCCCACTGCACTGTGTTTTATAAATCGTTCATTCTATGAAGTACCACAATAAACGCTGACATAATATAACCGTATTCCTTGCATATAGCATCTGATCATGGGTATTGTACTTGTAATAAGTTTACGAAATTCGCTTGAAATAAACAAACGTTGATCTTGATATCGGTTTGCACAGGCATTTACGATTGTTGTTCTTTTCAATAGATACAACAAAAACTATTTGCCTATCGGATCCTCTTTTAATAATGTTGATGTAGACGCTGCCAAATCGTATACCTGTATTATTCTGGTCCTTGTATTTTTTTTTTGTTTCCTTAATCTATATTTTAACATGGCTGTTGCACTGTTTCAGAAAATTAGTTAATGTAATAGCATGTACACTCACAAATATGAAAGTGTAACAAAGTATGAAATAAATAGACCAGAGTAACGCTCGCCATTTGTAATAATTTCATATAATCGAAAAAACGCATTAATTTGTTTATTTTTAATGTTTTAGTTCAAATAATACGTTTACCATAGATATCTTTCGAAATTGTAATTTTGTTCAGCTAATGAACCTGTTAATCACCAGTCTGTTAGTTTCCACTGAAGCAAAGTTCGTGCTGAATTCAAAAAGTAACTTGGAAAAGTATAAATGTTCCGCTTTCGAATGATTTTTATAAATGAATATCATAATGATAGTGAAAGGTTGGTATTTGTCTTTGTTTTCAAGTCAATAAATACTGTTGCCACTATGACTATAGGTGATACATTGTTTACCAACACCATTACGATTTTAAATAGTATCTGGTTTAAAAGTGATACTAGATAACGAATAAGTCGATAAAATAGGACATGCCTGGTGTTTCGTATGATTTGAACCAAATATTTTATGCTTGGCAGTCAACTGCTGTACCTACTACGCCACCCAGTCTTGATATTGAAAGTATTTCTATACATACACACGAAACGATTGGCACTGTACCTACAAGCAGCATTCAATAAAGCACACGATATGATTCTGCATTGGCTTAAAAGACGCAATCAAAAATATTGTCCAAAATAAAAGCCAACTAAAGAAAAAGCATGTCTTAGTAACTTATTATTATTATTATTATTATAATTATTATTATTATTATTATTATTATTATTATTATTATTATTATTATTATTATTATTATTATTATTATTATTATTATTATTATTATTGTTGTTGTTGTTGTTGTTGTTGTTGTAATATTGAAATGGTATTAAGTGATATATTGTTAAGTCCATAGACTTCACGAACGTACAGTGGATAGTTGGTAAGGTCCGAAAACATCTATCTAATTTTCTGTGTTCTTAAATTACAACAATGCAATTAACTTCCGCGTAGTAAATTAATGCGTAATGGATAACAAAAGATAAGCTTGTATTGCTTCCGATAGTTCTCAGAATATTGTTTTATTTTGTACCCAAAGTGTGCTTTATCTTTTAATTTGATCCTCCACATAAAATACGTGCTGCACATGGTATGTCTGCAAAAACACTATATGCATATAGTTTGCAAGTTTGCAATCGCAATTTATGCATTCCTAATTGCAATCTTACAAAAACATATATATACATTATATAAAATAGAATAATAGAACTGCAAGCATTCGTGAGTATTTTAGACCTCCTTCACAACGAGGAACACTTGTTTTAACACAGTATTTTATGCAATAAAACAAAACGAAAAAGTAGATGAAATAGCATTCCAGAGTTTAAAAGTAAAGTGGGATCATATACCAAAGTTCTTTAAATTAAAGTTAAAATTAAAATCATAAAAATGTAAACAATATGTTAGTAGCGATCCAATCTTAATATTCGTGTGTTGCAGTCTCTTGTAACTGGAAATTTATTGGAATAAGGACACATAATGTTCTTACATGCATAAATTGTTCAAGATTTCGATGACATCGTGCAAGCATATTCGTTAATTTTAGACAAAATTCTAAGCAATTCAGGAGAACATAATCAAATATACTCTCATTTACTCAAATAAAGCCACAAAACACACTCACAAAATATAATACGTTTGTATCAATAAGTGTCAATTGACCGAGAGAAACAAGCAGTCAATGCGACAAAAGTAACATTTTGTAGGGTAAATATGTTTTTAAAGTAAAGTCCTAATAATTTTCGGGAAGCGGAAGCAGCAATTTAGGTTATACAAGTAGAACAATTCAGTATAACATAAAGAAATCAATAAAAAGGGTCATAAAAAAATTGAATATTCATGTTGCCATATATCTTGGTGGCATATGTAATGAATGTGTTGAATTGGCTTTAAGTTGGTATCCTTTAATTCAATGCTAATGCTGCATGCTAGAAATACTTGACATTGATATTTCAATATGTTTTTTTAATTTTTCCGAGTGAATAAATCTAGCTATAACCGAAAATAATTTCTTGGCCATTTGAAATATCCATAAAGGTATTTGTCATATTTTAAACAGCATTAAATATTAGATACAATGTTTTAACAAAAATAAATTTCTCCATAAACTGACGTAAAGCACCTTATTGGTTTGAGGCAGCCAGCATTACGGCAATATAGAAATAACATGGAACGACTATTCACTCTTTCATTTACCAGACAGATGCACCATCCTGGATAGTGATGAGACCATTAGAACCTTGTAGGCAGAGAAGCAGACGTAGTTGTTGACTCTGCAACAGCAACGATTGGTCGCAAATACAGTGTCGCAATGACATGGGTTGATTGGCAAGGTCGAGTTATCACGATATAAACCTAAAATAAAACAGATCTCAGTGATAAGAGGCGTATGGTACGATTAAGTCAAGGTTGATGATACCAGTAGCGAACAGATTTATACACATGGTTTGTGCGATGGAAGAGTAAAACTTCCAGAAGGCGAGGTAGCTTTCAGCGTCTATGTAATCTTGCAGTATGCATCACTCTGACTGCAGCGTGTGTTTTTTTTTACATTTACCATGTTTGTCTTTGTCTAGAGGTTGTTCAGATTCAAATATAAGTGATAATTCGTATAGGACCTGTTCTTATTTTCCTATTGCCTAAAGCAGTTTATGGTATGTTGCCTCTATGGTAGACATTAAAACGTGTTCTCTGCTCTCAAAAACGCTAAAAACCATTAAAAACTATAACATTATGTATTTGTACGAGGTTTTATCTTGCATTAGGCAGTTGAAATGATATAATACGATTATTACAAGCTCAAAGATGTCATACTAACATAACCTTATACACTTAGATGTATTTTTCTTCTTGACTGAACTTTTACTCACTGTTCTTGATTCCTGGAAACTGTATTAAAACGTATGACAATCCGATCTTTTGTACTGTCTTTTTTCAAAGATTTTAAGCTAATTTAATCAAAACGATAAATTGATAACTTAGCAACAAGATATACAAGTATAAACTTTCAATTATCGAAATAAATCGTATACAAGCTGTATGTATTATTATATGTTTAAACGTTGAATACGGATTCCTTTTTAAAATAGTTCATTCATTTTTTGTTTCATAAGAATGTGCTTGGAATCAATTCTACACGCTAGACGATATGTTCTCCTTCACTCTCATATGCTGTCAGTTCGATACTTTTTCTTCTGTCGCAGTCTCAAAACACTTTAAATCACGTGACTTAATATGTCGCCTGATTAAACATGTCGGATGAATAATAATAATAATAATAATAATAATAATAATAATAATAATAATAATAATAATAATAATTCCAATGCACTCTAACCTTGTGAAATGTAAAACTTTATCACTCATACCACTCAAAGTGTTATGTAGCTAAGCACTGCGAATAACATGTCATGTCTAATAAAAACAATTAATATCCTAAAATAGTACAAATAAATGAACACGATGTTAAAGTATGTGAAATAAAAATAACAGGACTTTGTCAGTTTAAATTTTATATACAGTCCAGCCAAAGGATGCGGAAATAAATTCTATGTTAATATGTCATTTCCCATTAAACTTCCATTAAAATGATGATAAATGATGAAGACAAATATGACATCAGAGACATGCCTGTCTTTTTAGTAAGCATTTGCTGTTGAATAAAAGGGTGTCATGCCAAATGAGAATTGGTCCTTAGTGTTTTTATTAAGAACCTTCTGATTCTGTTTATTTATTGCGAAAGCAGATGCATGACAGTATTTCACTTTTGTTTGAAACATCCCACCGACACAATAATGGTCATACTGGCAATGTCGGGCTTATTACTGGTGGAAGAATACCCCAGGCTTAAGTCTAGGTAGAACCACAAGTTATAGTGGACCGGTCGGGTTCAGTCCCCGGGCACCTCATAAGTGCCCCTGTGCTATAATTATAATCATGTCGCTGCACAGTATCGGCAAAAATGCCGGCAAATCCCAAATCCCATCCCATCCCTACTACACGCGGTCGGGAGCTGAGGATAAATAATCAAAGCGCTCAGAAGCGCTGCATGGGCGGTGTAATTTGACCCTGTAAGAGATTACAGGTGTGCAAATAATGGTCAAAATTATATTGTATCGCAAATATCTCGGCTTAATATATTTTGCGTAGTCGGTATAACACTTGTTCTGATAACCGTTCGCCCGTTTCGACCCATTACTCTAGTCACTGAGTGATATTCTTGCGCCGTGTTGTTCATTCATAAATCCACATTTCATTTATATCTGCATTACGCAACATAATCAGTTGAACGACTAGTTAAAATAGATAAGTGTATGGATGTCAACATTTGAAGCATGCCTGGACACCATTAGTCTCTATTGATATAATATTTGTTTCTTTCTGCTCACTCCTTTTTCCGAGGCATTTACTGACCACGGGTAGTCAAGGTCGTGCAGGGTCATTCTTGTTTGCTGCCGAAATCCATCTTTCTCGTGACCCTCATAATGGTGTCATAAGCTAAGCCGTTTAAAAATTACAAAGGAAAGAGCACACTTGTTCGGTTATTCTCGCTACAATGCTCGTAATCGATGCATACATTATTTACAACATGCGAAGAGTCTGGGTGGATTTTGTGGCGGATACATGTGACGGTTGAATGTGTTGGACAGTCACCCTTTCTAGATACACTGCTATATAACACGCAATCGATAAACAAAAACTTTTAGCAGTGTCATGTGTAATGCATTATTGATATTAAAAAAAAAACATGCCTTAAATAATTAAACCTCGCAGTGGCGACAGGTTTTTAGAATGAATAAACATATGTAATGCTGGCGTTTTTAGACAGAATGCAAGAGCAAAATGCAAAAGTTATTTCAATATATTTTTTTCAATTTAAACAACAAATACTATGTATCATTTCCGAATCATTTATTTTAATGTAAAATAAATGCCTTTTAACAATAGCTTTATTTGGTGTATAGAAATCAGATCTAATTGTCAAATCGCTTTTCCGCTATCAATGTATTGCAAGAAAATTAACGTTTGTCCTTCACAGAATTGTATATTTATATCAAAAATTACAATCTGTAGCATATGCAAACATGCTATTTTCGACACTTAATGCGTATCAATCTATAAATTAGTGATTTATTCTCAAGGTCCGTTGAAAAACATGAATTGCTATAAATTATCTAATGACAGCAAAGTGAAATCACTTCCATGATATTTTCTAACCTATTGTGGTTTCCGTTTTCAGATCCTGGAGTCTATTGTCCAGAAATTGTAGATTAATAATTATCTGATTGTATTATGTACATCTGACATGTAAACGGACCTGTAATCAAGAAAATTAATGAAATCATGTTTTTATACGCCTGTCGAAGACTGGACGTTCTATGAGACCCATGGCGGTCATTCGTGCGGGCTTGCGGGCGGCGTGCAGATGTTTGTCCGAAGCAAATCTCCAACACTATCAAAGCTATTGATTTGAATCTTCATAGGTTGACAGATCTCATTGAAAAGAAGTGCAGTGCACAAGAACCATCACTGTGCACATCATGCTGTTGGAGTTATTGCCCGTTGTTTAAGTTTCTTGTCTTGAGCATAACTCCTTCATTGCCAAAGCAATTGACTTGAAACTTGATTGATAAATAGGTCTTATTGATACACAATTCAAAGCAAAGGAATCGTAACTCTGTACATCTTGATTTTGGAGAAATGTCCCTTTGATTGATTGTCTTGTGTCCAGAGCATACCTCCTATGTTATCAAAGCTGATGATTTGGAGCTTCGCAGGTGGGTAGATCTCATTTAGACTGAGTACAGTGCCTCAGAACCGTCACTGTACACTTCATAATTTTGGAGTTACAACCCTTAGTTCAATTTTCGTACTTTATGTTTGTCTGGGCCATACTAGTAAATCATCAAAGCTATTGACTTTATAGGTGGATAGATGTTATTGAAACAGAGTGCAGTGCACAAGAACCGCCACTCTCTCTTCTTATATGTAAGCTATACCCCTTTCTCCACTTATGTCATTACTCTCATGTAACTTTTTGTATATTGGATGGTATTCCCCTTTGATTTTGTTTCAATTACCAGGATTGCAGTCCACAATCCTGCCAAAGTGCATTGCACAACAGTGCACAGCAGTTTGGCGGATTAACGATTTTTTATGTTATTCTACTTTAATTTCAATTTCTCTTGCAATAACCCAGAGTGCAGTCTAAAACTTTGCCAAACTGCATTGCACAAGAGTGCACAGCAGTTTGTTTTAATTTGCTCTATTGACGGACGTATTTTGCTCCACCTTGCGGTGATAATGCCGATAATGGTAAGCTGAATTTAATACGTATGTCAATAAGAGACTAGAACACATCAGAAAAAATAAGCGTTTGTTTATGTGTTTAAATTGTTTCTAATTTGTTTCAAGAGCAAAAGAAATAATACATTCTATCACAGAAAAAATCAGATTAGTGTGTTTATGTTGTTTGTTTGTGTTGTGTGTTGTTTTTTAGTTACCCGGGTCATGTAATATGTGACATTTTTAAAATATAATTCTACATGATTTGACATTTTTTTCCTCGGAAAAGTGGTAAAATCGAAATTGAATTAATATGTCTTATATCGATCAAGACAAGGCATACTAGATTTGGTTGTTTCAACAAACCACACATTTATGACATTTTCTGTATGAGGTTTTTAACATAACTAATATTGTCGAATCTTATCTTGTTGCCACATAACAAAATTCTAAATGGGTGAGCATGGTACACAATTACACAAAAGGTGTTTACTAAACAATACACTCATACTATAAATACTTAGCATGTATGCATTTAACTTTTGTTAATTTTTACCATCTCTTTTTTTCAACAAAATGCAAAAACAATTATGTAAATTACAATTAAGTAAGATCTACACTTAACAAACACTTATATTCTTCTTTTCTAAAATATTTCTTTAATTCGACAAATATGTAACAAAAGGGGTCACACTTTCATGGATACTTCCGTGGTCAACAGTTCTTATTCTCAATGGTAATAGATTTTGACAATAAATAAACTGAAGTTCTTTGCCAAATATTTGAGCATGCGACTGAAGTAAAAGTAGTACAGTATTTCGATTGAGGTAATTTTATGCCTCTGAATTTTTCTTAGATGCCTGTTTAGAGAACTGACATTTGATTCAAAATGTAGTGAAGAGCTGCTGCACATAGGTCTTCATAATTGTTCTGCCCGTTATATTTTAATGATTAAAATGAAAAAAGGTACTCGTATTACGCTTTGTGCATAAGTAGTGTAACTTGGTAGTGTTCTTTCTATTGTAAGTATATTTTAATGTTTAATTAATAATTTAAATCGGTCATATCTAAATTTCCAATAAATATTATTTTTTATTGTTGCGTCGCCCTTTGATGCTTCGCATCAATGCTTTTCTTGTTGTAAGCTTGTTTTGGAGTGTTTAACAGTGACATCGATTTGTAGTCACTTTTGGCGATGAAGGCCAAATTCATTCTGTCGCCTAGAGCGGGGAAACTGAAGTTATTATTGGTTGTGGAAATGCTTATGGGGATGACGTCACAGCTTCAAGATCCGATCATATTTTGAACGAAAATAATACTTCAACTTTTAAAGAGCACATTGTTACATTTTTAATGAAGTGTTATGTTGTTGTTGTTGTTGTCTTTTGGGTGGGGGTGTCTTCAAAGGAATTGTGAAAATATGAAATAGTATCTGGTGAACTTTTACGCCTATCGATTGTCAAATTCTTATATTCAAATAGCAGGACTACACTAACTCGACCGAAATCTCTTCAGCGCCGTATTCATGTTAAACATTTCTTCGCACAAAGTATTTTCTTATCTCTTAATATCTGTTATTGCAATGTTCGTCATATTTGCAAAGCAATAAAAGCTGTTGGGTGAGACTCGCGCAGAAAAAAATGTGATTGCAAGTTCAATGAATCCTACCAGTATAATCAGGCGCATATGATTACAGGTAATATTGTCAAACAGCTAATTAACTGCACATGAATACACGTTGATGCAATCACACTGCGCCTTAAAATAATTTTTAAAAAACTTCAGTCATAATTTGTTACAACTGCGGGCAGTCAAGGGATTGAATAAATTCTTGTAATCATAATAAATGACGCAAAAATGTTTGCATAATCCAACGTGAAATAATTAAAAGATTAATTTAATCCAAATATAACATTGTAAGCTAGTGGTTGTCTCCCGAACACAATATTAGAGTATAATATTCGGAATAGTGTAAACTTCTATAAAAAATATGCCTTGTACATATAGATAGTCTCCATGTGATATCATAGGTACTGATAAAACAGTTTAAGGCAGCCATCTTGGAAGGCAGAAGCTAAAGCTGGCCAAAATCTGGAAATATGTGCTGTATTAAACTCACCACCGTGTTTTTATTTTTCAGTCTATTTTGCTGACTTTTATATCAAATTAAACATCTTTTAGGAAGTATTTTATATCAAAACTATATTTTGATACTTTGAAGGGTAAAAAAATACAACCAAAAAAGATACACTGTTCATTTTGTTTAAGGATGAGCCAATAATTTAATTTATTTCTGTGTATTAATTCTTTGTGCATTTATCACTTTTTAAGATATTGAATTTTAAAAAAATAAATTTCAAAAGCCTTCCATTGGTGTATAGCTTTTATTTATTGGACCACAAATGAAGAAATTACAAGAAAATAAAATTGGCGTTTCTATAAAATTCATCTGAAAATCCCGTGAAGTTACCATCAAAGATGGCTGCCAAGATAAGGGATCTTCATTGATATGGGAACTACATGTATCTATTCTTGTCCAAAGGCCTTGTGAACATGTATTACACAATTGACAAGACAATGAGGTGCTTTCTTCTATTGTGCTGCTTCAACACAAGTATAATATACCGTCGCTTGGTAACGGAACGATTGACATTCATCGCATAGAATAAGACCAGAGTAGGGTTAGAAAACCAAGGCATGGATTCACCTGTACTTAGCATACAACAAAAGCTTTTTGTAACGCTAGTAACAAGCATATTATCACACAATTCGCAAGAAGAATGAACATTCTTCGTTTATTTTCATATCCCCATTTACTTTTTATCCCACATATATTTAATCTAACCAAGAAGAAAATTGAAGATCCTTATTTGGATTATTTCAACGAGATGTTATTTTTTGCCAGGTTGCAACATGCATACTATTAATAACAATAATTCGTATGATAGGTAAGTAGTGTTTCCATTAAAAACGACACTACGTATGCAGAATGATTAAGTAATAAGTTTACATTTTCTGGGTCTATTTTAAGACCAAATAGCAATCAAACGTTCAAAATCAGAACTATGCATTGATATTACGCCGTTCGCTGAAACAACATTGGACCTTCATGTCTAATCAGTTATAATAATATCACTGAGCAAGTTCAATAATTATGTTGCTAAAATAAGAATTATAATCTTGTAGTTCAGCAATTACGACTTACAATATTTTTGTATATACTACTTTTAATACGGAATTGCATAAATAGCCATCAAGCAAACAGCCTTTGTATTGTGTTGAATTCCATTAAATTTTAAAATCATGTTTCGAAAAGTTTTTATCACAACTGTGAAGTATAATATGTGCAGCCATACACGAGACAATTAGCAATTATGGTGTTTGCTGCAGATTTGATTATAAAATTGTTATATTACCCGTAATATGGGCTGTCTTGCATACAAACGTCAAGCAGACTGAAGAGAAGAGAGAGAGAGAGATCCAGCGCAAGAAGAAGAAAAGCTGCAAACAGCAGAGAACTCATCCTACAACTGCAACAACAACCCCCATAGTACCCACCAAGGACCACACTTGCAGCAAGTGCGACAGAAGCTGCAGCTCCCGTATTGGCTTATTCAGCCACAACCGCCGCTGCTGCCCCACAACTAAGTAAATATTGAGGTGCAGACTCCATTGTCTCTAGACACAGAAGGATGCCAACAACTACAACAACAAATAGCATTCAAACTGTTAAAGTATTTACAGGTTAGTCTACTCTAAAGTGTACAATACGGACATATAGAGGAACAAGTGCCCAGATTGAAAAGAATTGTCGACTCGTCCAATATGTTTTACCAATCTAGGCTCACGATTTAACAGTTTGAATTACTTTTTATTCTATATCAGTTGTGTTTTTTTTCTGTTATGGACTTAACTATACACTTGATTATACTTCCGTTATTATTGCTTTGGATTTATAAACACACTCTTTTAAAAACGCATTTAAATTTATAACAACAGACGTTTAAGTAAAATTTGTTTATTCTATATCCATTTATGTCTTCCTGCGGCAGCATTCTGACAAATGATATTTTGTGTGTTTACAATGAAACGCTGACGAGCGCTTCCGTTTTTCGAGTTGATTTTATCCGGATTCTTATTCGTTAACGACTTTTGTCGTATATTGTTTGCGCCCGAGATGTTGAGATTACTGTCAAATAACGTAAAATATATTTGAACAATGTACTGTCCAATGCAGCTATTTACGCGATGACAACGTGGTACAAATCGACTGCATTGATCGGTCAAAAATTGGATATCAGGTAAAGTGTAGTACAGAGTATATTAAATGAAAAGTTATATGATATCATTATATTATATTATATTATATTATATTATATTATATTATATTATATTATATTATATTATATTATATTATATTATATTATATTATATTATATTATATTATATTATAACTTATCATTTATAGTACTGCATTATTATTAATATTATGTTATTATCGCTATACTATACTATACTATACCATACCATACCATACCATACCATACCATACCATACCATACTATACTATACTATACTATACTATACTATACTATACTATACTAAACTATACTATTATATTATATTATATTATATTATATTATTGTGGAGTATAGCAATATATAATATAATATTAATAATAATGTAGTATATTGTAGTTCAGTTCAGTGATGTACAGTGCAGTACAGCACAACGCAATATAATACTGTTCAGTAAGTTATGGTCTTAAAATTGTAGCGATAATGCATGTTAAAGTGCCTAACGCTATGCAATAGACTTGTAAGATTGTTTTGATAAGTGTATATTTTTGAAGCGCTGCATTTACACAGAATCAGATCCTAAATGTTTTTTTGACAAACATAGTTAGCACATCAACTAAGAATATGTAACCTCAATATGACAAGGTTTCAGTCGCCCCAAGCCCAAAACATTGCAATGTTGTCCACATAGATCTTGCGAAATAAAACGAAACTAAACCAAACAAAATCAAGACTTAGCCTTTCTTCGAGTGAAGTAGGAGCTAAAGAATTAACAGAAAATACAAGTATATTAAGAACCTTTCTACATATAACACACGAGGAACGGCTACAGCGACCGATTTATAACCGTGTTATGATGTATAAACACGGCAATTTAGCATGTTATATAGCCAGATTTCAAACGGATGTGTGGAAAGGTCATTTTCGGCTTGGTTTGAATTGCACACACGGTATTTTTGATTTAAGCAGACAGTATAGTCACTACACGATACACTCGTATACGTGTATTTTTATATATGCACAATTTATTGTCAAGAATTAATAGTTTGCATGCACACCACACGTTGCCTAAGAGTTTACAATTATATATACAATGGGAGTAGAGCCACGAATTTAGCCCCATCACAGATAATGACCCAACTATTGTTATGCATGAAAATACTATTTTCTATTATCACACGTAGGCTAAATGGTCATACTTTAACGAGGGTGACTATACAAACTAAATAACGTCGTTTTCTTGTATTTTTGTCAACAACTTATTTGTTTATTATATATACATTATAACATTTCTTCAAAATAACTTTTATTTGAAATACATGAATAATAGATCTCAACCTTTACCTTACTCATGACAATATTTATACACAATTAAAATGCTAGGTATGTGAAACAATATACAGATCACATCATCTAGCATTTATACAGGCAACCTAATACCTGTAAATATAATTGAATTTTCATCAATCAACATACATGCAAAATGATCTAAACATCACAAACTATGTCGTCACATATAATGAAATGCCATTAAAATGCTAATTGAACAACTTATTTTATCATAAAACGTGGAAAGTACGGAAGATCAATTAAACAGCAGCTAGACCAAATAACCACCATGCTATAATTTCCCCGAACAGTAAGTTAAACGACCATTTGAACAGATTCCATACATTTGTATCCTTTACACACATTTATACACACCAAGGACTTTTAAATTTTAAATGTGTGTGCATTACTTATGAACAATTTTTACAGTCAAAACAATTAAATTATTATTTTCAATTTTGTTTTTGTTTTTCGGTAAAAGTAATACCCCGATCTCCATCTCTCCATATAAACGCATGTCCTATAATGACATTAGACTAAACATATGATTTTTTTTATCTTCTACTCATTAATCTATTAATAAAGAAGATACATTATATAAAACTTTGCCTCTAGTTGCATATGATTATTGAGAAGATAAAGAATTATGCAGCGAAAAACAAAATGTGCAGTTCATTTATTTAAACATGGTTGCCATATTGGTCCTTTGCGGTAATGTGTTAGTGGTGGTGTTTGTGTGTGTGTGTGTGTGTGTAGGGGGCGGGGGGGGGGGTGAATCAATAATAATAATATTTAATTATATTAAACAATGTTCCTTTGTAGTTATATAACAAGTAGATGCACTACATTATATAACATTGGTAAATAAAATGTTAATAGTGAATTAATATATGTCGGTCCTTTATGGAAATGTTTGTTCCTTTGACGCCATTGAATTAATCGCTTGAACTTTGCTGGATATCGGTCATCGCTGTAACTCACCTTTCCGCGAGGTCTAAAAATAGTTATTACACATTGTGTATTAGCATGGAATAAGCCAATCACATCGCGTTGATTGACACTTTACCAGAGTTATGCTGATTCTCACTTACACATTGTCCCACAAACAATGATTTTGACAAGCGATCAGTTTAAATCTGTTTGAGCCTTTGGTTCAATTTAATAGCAATAGGGTTGTGTGTTATTTGTGGTTTGCAAGGAATCGTACGTTGCTGTAATCGCTTCTCTGTTTGCATCTTAATTTAGTTTATGGGATGAGGCTTGTCCATTTCTGCATCGAAAGGTAAAATCTCGCTGTAGCCAGCAACAACTTTCTTTTATAATTTTGTGCCATGAATGCATCATTGGGTGAAACTGTCTTAATCATCATCTAAACATCTCCATCACAAGCTCTTTGCATTTGGGAGATATCAAATTAAAATATTTTCGCGGATCTGTAAGATAATCTGTAAGATCTGTCACTTAAAACCAGGTTGTTTGTGGGCAAGGGGGCGGAGCTTAAACTCTATTTTTAGACTCGCGGAAAGGTGAATTGCACACACATGGTTTTGTTAATGTAATCAGGTACGTAGCTTTGTTAACATCACGGACAGTACCATAACTTATTTGCATATCTATACTTCCTTCGACAACATTAATAAATAGTAAAAGGATTAAATCTTAAAACAATTACAAAAAACATGTCAGAAATTTGTTTATCGTCCATCGCCCCTAGATGTTTCGTACCAAGTAGTATCACAGTACAAGATGGCACAATTTTTGCAAAGAATATTACAGTAGTTTTAAAATTTTAACATATACATTATTTTGCTTAAGTAAATATCTTATTTTAATGCAGATTGAAGAATAGTATGAATAATGAAGTTTCAATTTTCCAACAAACATTAATGATAAAAAAGTTCATTAAAGGTAACGACGATTTTTCCTGAGAGTCATGTTAGTAATTCTCAATCTGAAGAGGAAGAGCCACTGTCAGTTCCGGATTCGGATTCATCAACAGGCTCAGGAAAACTACCGGAATCTACATATCGGTACCTGGCATAGCCAAGATACCAAACTACTGCCGCTAAATCAGCACAAACACCGACAACCCGAGCATCTGTCCTACATTTGCAGTACCATAAACAATATAACTATTGAATTAAAGATCAAAAGTAACTGGATGCGAAACAGTAAATACACATTCCCTGCGCACGAATACAAATGCAATCAATGCGGGAAATGGTATGCAATGTGAAAAATTTATTTGAATAAGGAGACTTGACGGTGTGTGCATTTACAAACGTTAAGCGTATTCTTAAAAACTATAAAAAAATAAATGAAACTGAATATTCAGTTCAAAGTATTCATTACGGCATTCGCTTGCAAATAAAAGCAATCGTGAATACAAATCCTTGTCATATATGTTTCAACCATGTTATTTTTTGTTATTTTCCCTGACATATTTCTCTAATAATAGTAATTCTAAAAGGTTGAAGCTAAAAACAATACATCAATTTAATTTCAAAATCTTTTTGACAACAATTTTCAATTATCGAGGCAGTCATGCAACAGACAATTAAATTAATATGGCGTTTAAGCAGCTTTCACCATGAGATTTTCACTTACAATTACATCAGTCAAAGAGATTTTAATGAAGACAAAAGAAACGTGTTTAATTGCTAGTCGGAAATTTAAAAAAAATGACGTCGCAATGTAAAAAACGACATACCGCACCTGAAAAATCGCACCTGTAAATAATAAAAATGTAAAAGTTTGATTAGCAGACAAATCAAACACATGTGGTGAATAACAAAGATGTCATGTATACTGTACAATATTTAAGTGGCCAATGAGTGAGAAAGAAGAAATTAATAACAAGAACCAGTAGGGGACGGAGAATGGTGATTGTCACTAAGCATCCATACTTCCATTGTACAACATAAATATAAATGTTCGGAGTTTTTGCGCCTCTAAGAAGTGTGTCCTATATTAGATGCATGTTGATACTGTCTTCAGTTTTCCCCATAACCCGTCAGTGGGTACGTTATAGTAAACATATGCTCTTATTATCACGATTTTATCAATTAAAGGTTTTATCCGAATCTGAATTCAAATAAGGCTTGTTAGTAATTTTGTGCTTTTATGATTATTAAAAAAGTAATGTAATGTATGAAAAAACGCAAATTCTTTCATTTTATAAGTGTGACTTTCTCACTGCATAACTGGTCATACGTCCTCTAATCTGTTTCAGACGCGATGGAAACTTTGGTCCGCTATACATAATTTCTAAAATAAAGTTTTTTCTTACACATGCTTTTGCACCAATTCGCCATTACGCAGCACTGTTTTCTACTGAATTGCATGAGAACATAATTCTATATCCTTCATTTGTGGCCATATGATGTCAGCTATATGTGGTTTGGTTCAAAGTATATCAACTGATGTGTCGAGTTGTCGAATGGCAACTTAGACACTATGATTTTGTGTCGAATAACAAGTCATACATAAGTCTCAGGTATCAACAATCTGTTTTATTAGAATGTGACTAGTTTGGAAATTCGCATTTATTTATAGTAAGGTTTTTTCTAATATGGCAACGCACATGAACGTTTGCAAATATGTAAAAAAAAAAAAACACAATTATTTGTGTTTAACTCTTGAAAAAGCTAATTTGCTTAAAGATTTGTGTGTTGGCGTTTTTAGAAAACATAATTAATGCAGTTCCCTCTGGAACAATTAGAACATTGTGCAATTTGTTATGATGGATGCAATTCATGTCTCAAAGTCTCGAAATCACATTTTACAAAACATATTTTGTTTGTTGAGCGTGTTTGTTTAGGATTAAGCAAGGTTTTTTCAAAGTTCATGGATATGACTATATAATTTTCAAATCAATTTGGATATGTGACTAACGTTGTAAAACACCAGTACTGTACGTCTTATGACAATGCCTAAAACAAAATAACTTAATAAAATTATATTATTTTACAGCCTCAACATTTCAATAGTTTTAAAGTCAATTGGGAATTACTCTTCTCTGGACACAGGATTTATGTATCTTAAATATAAAATAATAACATATGAAATATTAAAGTTAAATAAGAAAAGGTCATATAAGAATTAACACATATATTTAAATCTAAAGTACATCTAGACAAAGGCAAACAGGGTAAACAGAGAACAGAGGCAATATATAACATAGACAATGAAAAACCAGCAGTTACCGTCTTGAGCGGTCAGTCGGCAAATGGACCGACTGGGGCTCTTAAACCTGGTGTGTGGAGTGTCCCAACCTCCAACCTCCTGAAGGTTTTTTCTATCAGACAATCAGTTTAAATATAAATATCCCATCAAAGTGAGTCAAGTAACATTAAGCACCTGCATCAGGAGTTAAAACTGATAAAATGAACTAATATACAGACAAAATACCTAGTAATATCAACATATGTACATGCATGTAAAACAAGCGCTTATAGCAAAAATTAGAACCAATATTTTAAGCCATATTTTATTTGCTATCCTTTAAATGGGGTTAATTTAACAAACTAAATGTCTATTTAAACTGGGCACATAGCTTCACCCAGTATTCAATTAATCATGTTGATGGGTTTCTACACATTAATAATATTTAATAATATTCAATGCATTAAATGATATGTGAAGTGAAAATGATATCATCATATCTCTATCAAACCACAACTGCGGTATTTAAAACCTTAGTTGCTCCCTTAGGAAAGGTGTCGGTGCAAAAAAATTAAATGACATCAATGATGGAATGATATTCTATGAACCTCATCTATGAAACAGTGTATTGAATGTCAATTACAAAGAGAGAGAGAGAAGCAGAGGAAGAAAGAAAGAAAGAAAGAAAGAAAGAAAGAAAGAAAGAAAGAAAGAAAGAAAGAAAAGGAAGAAAGAAAGAAAGATAGAATCGCCATGAAACGTGTGGGAAGATATTTCTTCCTTGAATATACAAATAAAATCATAAAAAATTTCATTTCTCTTCACATCTCAGACATTTTAAGAGTTAACTTTGGATGTATTTGTCTCTATACAAATATATCTATATGAAATAAGTGGAAGAAATTAAGATCTTTTTCCAAGTTAAACGTTTGGGGTTCATATTATTTGAAATGTATAGATATAGTACTTTTAACTCATTAATTTACGTTAAACATCTAAATTGCATTTGCTTAGTAAATATCACGGGAACGATTTCCATTTGTTGTCATTAAATGCTTGATTGCTTGTCATGTCCGGCAATGAGCCATGGCAATAACAATTTTAACGGTATTGTATGCTGCATTCTGTGGAGTGTCAGATAATTGATCAGCTTCTTTTCAGCAAAGATCCTATTCAGTAGTATCGAGCTGATCTTGTTTTTAATTCATAGTCAGTGATATACGCTCGAATCATGAAGGAAGGGACTGTAGGTGTACAAAGAGGAAGCATTTAATTTCAAACGTCTGTTATACATGTACAGACATCGCGACAAAAATCATATGTATGCCACCAGAACCCATTTTCGTATACCTTTATCTCGTTCAGCGGATAGTTACTTTAAAGAAAGTCTTGCTTTTAATGACATTTTTAATCCGTTATTGGCGGGTGTTAAAAGGGAGCTGTCAGAATGTCTTTTGTCTTTTTTCTTTTCTATACACCACTTTTGTCTGAAATATATATGACCAGTGATTTTTTTCACAAATTCCTGTTTAATATGCCATTTGAGTTTGATGTATAATTTCTTCATTAGGCTGCATGCCCGTTAAATACAGTGTTAACACGAGTGACAGTGTGTACTTGTCAATATAACAACATTTAAAGGACATCCAGATTTGTTTCTATATGGACCTATGATAAGATAACATTTATTTTAAGGCTGCATTTTAACAAGTAACATAAGCTCTTATTAGCGTTAACAACCGACGTTTATAGGCATTATAAAAAAATAAAAGTATTTTCAATAAATCTTAAGGCCTTATGTTGCAGACAAATGGAACTTTTACAATCTTTTTCATCTCAAAAAGAATCTGATTTTGGAAAGTAATGAAATATGTGCACTGTCAAGTTGTTTCTAGAAGTGAATTCTACAAGACTGGTGTAGCAAACTTTAATGATCTTTGTCCATAATTGTTGATTTTGCGCTTGGAACATATAGAATATTGGAATATCTAAAATTGTATTTAGCTTCATTCTTTACTACTATATAATGTAAGAAAGGAGGGGCCAAATTGTTTATAATTTCGAAAGTTTCTATAGCCATATCAACACAAAGTATTTGTACTAACAGTCTATCGGGGTGTCATCCATAAAGAAAATTGGAAACATACTATTGGTATTTCTTCCTTCAGCTACAGCCTGGAATTGTTCGGGGTTGGCATACATACCAATAGAACGAAACCTGTCAATTAGTGTTTTGCTTTCTCATTGTCATATAGACATTTAAGTTTTAAAAAGAAAATATTGAAAAGTTGTTATTTATTGCTTAATCTGTTTCAGTTGTTATATAGTTATTATAACTGTTAAGTGCTTGTTTTGTTTATTTTTTTAATATATTATTCAGATATCAAGTTTGTGTTGCATAGTGCTGTGATTTTCTAACTCCTCGGGAAATTATAATTTAATGCATTAATTTAGCTACTTATGAAGGTTTGTATATCGGACAGATATTTATAATGATATATGTAAATTGAATTACATTGAAAGGTATGTGTAAGATTACTACATTTTGTTTGGATCTCAACGTTCGTTACAGAACACGTTAAATTGAAGTGTACGTTTTAATTCTTTCAATTATATTCTTGGTAAATGTTAGACGCATATGCATATGTAACCCCTGGCAAGATATGTTATATATTAAACTGAAGAAGTTCCTCTGTGCGTTTTACAAGTTCACGTCATGTCATGAACCAGGAGCATGACATAATGTCATAAATCACAGCTAACCTCAAAACGTAGTTTCCATACATTAATTAAATTATACCTTAAGCAAACTGGTTTGCATTATTTCTAATAATCAGTGCAACATATAGTAAGAATTTCTGACAATGCACTATGGATGAATGGATGAGATAAAACGCAAATGTCATTTAACATCATAATAGTTCAACCGTCGATAATCGGTTTATCGATAGAAGACTACTGTTTTTACCATTCTTTTACAACTGATTGAAATCATAAAAGTAAAACCCAAATGTATACATGTATGTACATACTTTAAGCGTCGACATACAGAATCATTTATGAAAATGTAGTCATATTTTGATTAAACACTTCCTCTGCTATTGTAATTAAAATAGTAACCGTAGTATACATTTATTGCTGCTGCATATTACAATTTAGAAAACAGCTTCACAGCTACGTTTGTCTGCTGACTATCCTTTAGGCAATATGCCCACTGACTGCCATTTTTTTGCTTGCTTACCTGCCGTGGACTGAAATGGAACAACGAAGTAATATTACTTTAATTTGAATTTAGAAAGAGATCGGAACGATGATCATTACTGCGATGTATAACTGTCTTGGAAAAGAAATAAGCCAGTCGAATGTCCAAGAAGAACCACTGGCTTATTGTAGGTTGGTTTGAATTAAGATTGAGCCGTTCGCCCTGACCGGGACAAGAACTAACGCGACGAGAGGCCGAGGTGTCAGGAGAATTACTATGACACAGGATAATCACATTCCTCGAACGTTCAGTTTAAGATGAACAATGAAACCAATCTGTCAAGACAGAAGATTAAATAACAAGCTTTATATGGATCAAAGGTTTAGACCATAAAATTGAGGCATTATGCGTGTTCTTGGATATATTAACTCAGATGCGTCGAGCCGGCAAAAACAATCAGCTTAGATATGAGAGCAATTAAATGGTTAACAAAAGTAAATAAATCGGTAAATTCTAGAGGAATCTGGCTTACTCAGAAACTTATAGGCTTCCACTCAGACAATTGTAGGAAAACTTTTCCACTGTTGAAATACCAACTACTATCAACTAAAATAAGGATCTAAAACTAATATTTGGATGTTGATTATTGTGCTATTGTCACCATTTTATTAACAGAAAACCTTAAATTGCCTGATAAAATTAAAGTGTAAGTTACGTTTGAGGGTTGATGTGATATTAAAAGTTTTAAATAAACGCTGTTTTCTAAATGTCAAGTGGGAATAGCTAAGCATTACTAAATTAATTGATTAATGATCGTTTTAAGGTATATGGCATACGTGAGTCAAATAAATGTTAGTAAATCTGAAGACATGTTTATTTTGTGTTATTTTTTTTAGATTTGTATATTTTCATCATTTTATCAATTTCTTGCCCTTTTCTATGTCCTTTTTGAAGTCACAAACAAAACAAATTAAGTGCCATTACTACAACAGTAGGTGGATGGTATTATTCATAATATAAAATTTTCTTAACTTTCCTAATCTCTTCTTTGCTCAACAACGTTACTGTCAACATGAAATGAACAGCATCCTCTTGTTAACATTATGATAAAAGAGAGACTATTCACTTGGTTTTTAGGTATCACTGTTAAACAATGTTCGTAACAGACTTTGCATGGAAATGGACTCACGCCCTTCATAATGATTATGATTAAACTATATGTGTTAGTGATTATAATTACTGCACAATCTACAATCGACTGTACGTGAGAAATAAAAGCGATCGATTAATAGATTGATATGATTAGACGGTCCTAGTAATGAAATACATAAAAGAATCATGAATTATTACTTAAAGCTTATCCTCTACAACTAAAACTATGCATATATATTCTGCTTACGATTTCCTTGGTCTCAAAGTATCTTAAGTTGCTTGTATTTTTATTATCAAAACAATCTACAAATTTAATTGATGTACACACTCCAAAAAGTCACCACCTGGTAAAAATTTGTCACTTTCTTAAGCCATTTTAATTTTTTGTTTACATAAATATACAAAGGCTGTTCAAAAACAGAAAATACATTAGTGTTCTTGTATTTGCAAATGCCACATGCACAAATTCTACTGGTAAACAACTTATAAGATAATATTTAACTACAACATTTGACGAACGCTGACCTACTCATACAAAGAAGAAAATAAACTGATTTATACAAAAGGGTCAACGTCCTTATGTCACTAATGGAGTGTTTTGGTCCCCTGATCGCTAATGATTTCAAGGCACACATTGTTTAAATTCTGTTTACCAGACCCTTTATGGGAAACTCTGTTGTTAATAAAATAATTAAGGATAAGGCCACGAAGATGTTAATTGCCAGAACTGCTTACAGACATGCGAAAACTACTCCTGCAAATTAATCCTGCAATGAATAAAATAATTCAGGTGTGTTTATTGTTTACTGGTCTGAGGCAATATAATAATGAAGCAAGCATCCTAAAAAGGCAATTGTTGTAAAGCGTTTAAGCATCATCCTGTATTAATTGTGCAAACTTTAATTGACACGATATATCTGGCATTGAACCAGAATGTCCTGACTTGGTATTATTGAGAAATGAAGCTTAATAGTTGACGTTCATCGGCTGATGAACTGTGGTGGACTGTTTGAAGTATCGTGGAGTTCTCAGGACAGATGGAAAGCAAAAAACAACGATTTATTCCTAATATTTACATAACATCTAGATTCAGTTAGAATCATTTCATTGAAAAAAAATATGTTATATTTTATCTTTATAAACCAAAACCTGCGACTTCTTATGCCAGTTAGAAGAAACGAAAAGAATATAAAATGCCTTATAACATTATTCGTAGATAAGTCACAACTACAAAGTGATAAAGCAAAACAACAGAAAAAAGTTCCTCATTTATAGTTCTTTAAATGTCACTGTAAATGTTTGTGTGCGTGACAGAGAGAGAGAGAGAGAGAGAGAGAGAGAGAGAGAGAGAGAGAGAGAGAGAGAGAGAGAGTGTGTGTGTGTGTGTGCGTTTGTGTGTGTGTGTGCGTTTGTGTGACACGTGCCGAGGTTAGACATAAAATTACACACCAACGAATAGAGGTATTCAGACATTATAAGGTATGTTCTCCCATTACCTCATAAAGTTTGTCTCTGAACGTCGTTGTAATGTTCCATATAGTGCCCTGGTGCTAAAATGACAGATACCTCCAAAATACGCTGTAATACTTGTAAGAAGTACACACACGATACACACACCGGTTGGTAGGGTCGTAATACGACGAGTTACGTCCGCGCACCTGCAATATTTCACCACCGCTTTCATTGGTTCGAAATAGAAAACAGGATTGCCGAATGTTGCGCATGCGCACTACCACTTAAAAGCATCATGGCGGCGTTGCAAGGTAGGCACATTTTTATAATCATCATAATCTTCATGGCGCCAACAAGGGCTTGTGGATACATAAAAATAAGAAAACCTTCTTGTTTTTTCAATTGTATTGAATTTTGCGTTTTGAAAGGAATCGAATCGACTTTTCAGTAGATGAACATAAAAAATAGTCCATTTATTCGAGTTTCAAAGTTTCAAGAAAGTTGCAAATTTTGTTTACAACAGCGGGTTCAAAGGGATCGTCGTCAATTGTTTATTGGTAATTACAGCTCTTGTACTTATCTTGCACGAAAAAATTGCGTTAGTTTAAAAGACATATGTGGTATATCACTATATGGCATTTGTTTATTTCCATCAGACAATCCTCAAAATCTACAAATCTCTACTGGCGTGCGACCAGTTTCCGGACATGACTAGTTTCCGGACACCACCGTTTGCATAGTGTTCATTTGGTAGATTTTCCAAATGGCTGTTTCTGTACATTAATCAGACTATTTTCTTCAAATATGTGCAAAAATATCCACAAGATTTCGCTGTATGTAAATATTCTTTAAGGTTCCTGTCTAGTCAATGTGTACCAGAAAAATTTCAGCTGAAAACAGCTATTTTTTATTCTTTCCTTTAAACTTGCAGTGTCATGTGACAAATCAAAATGTTTGGATTAACCTGCACAACAAGGGGGGTGGGTGGGTTTATTTACCCCCGCCTTCGGGCTAAGCACATTCGGCGAGCACATTCCAAGCGTTTTTATATTAACAACACTTTATAAACTACATTTAACTTATATCTTTGCTGGAATGTGGGTGCTTCGCTTAGTTTTAAGACAATATAAAAAAAACATTACGTATAAAGATATCACAGATTCTATTGTGGCTAGGAATTAAGAACAGTTACAACACATTATAATAAAACAATTTCAGATTCTATTATAAAAGGACAACACATTACAATAAAACAATGGCGACACTTTTTTAAGATAACCACTCTCCAGGGGATAAGTTGTATGTTTGGGGGGAAGTCATTCTTTTTTCATTTTCTTTTATATATATATATATATATAACGATGTACTGATTAGATAGTGTTATATTATGAAAGGTTAAGAAATTAAAATAAGGAACCGTTCCCCGCTAACTAAAAGTTTTATGGTTAAACAAAAATTTACAATATATATGTACAAACTTGTAGTTATAAGCAATCTTTCCGGTTACACGACAAACGGCCCCTTCTAGGGTGACTAAAAGTATGAAAAGTATTTAAAAATTAGATAATATTTACTATTAAGAAAAGCGGGGAGCGGAGGTTAACCTAAAAACAAACAAAAAACAATTTTGTGTTATGGCGAGCAGATTGCCTATAATGAAAGAAAGTTTGGCTCCCGGTACGAAATAAAACGGGGGTTGTAGAAATACCAGTAGGTCACGTGGTTGAGCTAGCCAATCGGAGCCCTTGAATTGGAACGCCATTGTTGTTGTTTGCCGTAATTAATGTATTTGATGATTCTAAATTCCAAAATATGGCTCATCTGCCTTAATATAATCAATAGCATCGATGGAATACGTTAGATGAAGGTATTTTCTATTAAGTTAAACCGATATTTAGTTAGATTTGTTCGTTGATCCGTGTTGGTAGATGCACAACAACAGGGATATCAACATTTTAAAAGAATTTGCCCTGGTATTTGCATGTTGTCAAAAATTTGCATTTTTGCCAAAAAATTTACACCATGCTTAATATTGGACAAAATCAAAAGCAGCATTGCCTTATTCTACTATCTAGGGCAAGCCATTGTCTGATTTTTTATTAGAATGTTTAGTGTAAAATTAATCTAATAAATCATATGTTTTCGCGACTTGTATAATTTTGGATTTCAAGGTCAAACATTAAAAAATCTAATATTTTTAAACAAAACAATCTTATCAAAAATCAGACAATGGCTTGCCCTAGATAGTACATTAAGGTACATTTCTGCAATATTGCTTTTGAATATCTGTTACACATTGACTAGACAGGAACCTTAAAAATGACTCTTTATGGTTTGTTTACAAAACGTCGTGTGTGGGGGATTTACGAGGGTCGCGTTCGATTGGCTGTTTCTAGTTTACCGCAAAGAGTAACTGTTAATAAATTCCAGACCTTGATACACACTGTCTTAAATCAGAACTTTCGATATGTTAAATTTATTTCAAGTCCATGCCTAAAACTGTTTTGAGACACGTTTTGTTTAGAGTTGTAAAACATGCATGGACCGAAACACCGTTAGCGGTGAGGTCAATGTAAACGTGCATTTAAATACTTTATAGACAATTAATTCTACTATTTTTCCTTATAACTAATAATTAGGGTTAGTGAAGGATTAATGAAATGTTTCTTTCTGTTTCGGACAGTTTGTGTTGAAATTTACGAAGGTTTTCTCGAACGACCGTATCGAGTGCTCCCCATTGACACATCTGTGTTTGAGCATGCGCAGAAAATGACAACACTGTTTAATTAGGTCTTGTTTGATTTGTTCATGCAGCAGAGTTTAGAATTGTCGACAATTTTACATATTATTTACGCAGGAAATATTGCATTAATAGTAAAAACTCCAGTGTCTTGAAATTGGTACTCTACATGTGTCAAAACGTTCAAAAACCTTACATATTTCTCGGCCTCTGTGCACGCGCTCTAAGTGACATCATTTAGGTAAACTTCCATGAAAAGATACATGAAGGGCTAGGGTCAAAATATGGAATGTTTCAAAAGTGGCAAACGTCAGAGTAAACAGTAATAATGAATTATTTGTTTGATTTGATAAAAATAAGTAAAAGTAATCATTATACTAGTAATGTATTTCATTATAACAGGAATGAAACTCCGGAGCAGAGGGACCGATCCTGGGAGACTGAAAGCTGGGCTGACAATAAGGTTCTGCAAAGAGAAATGTCCATTAAGTCCATATTTCCCATCAAAACCACCCTTAAAATATGTAATGTTTGTCATCTGGTATATAAAAGTCCTTATTTTATAGCTATTAGCGGGTTGCTTTTCTACAACAAGTGTCCGTGCATTAACTTTCAGATGATCAAAAAGTGTATAAATCTTTTAGCACCCTCCGGGTCATAAATTATTAAATTTCCGTGATAACAATATACGATCCCATATCAAGTTCACACTAGTTTAATCTATAAATAACAAGAACAGTGACCATGTTACAAACTTCACCAGCTTAAGATAACATCATTTTGCAAAATTAATAGCATTACCGGTCGATTTCATAACGATTCTGAAAATGACAAAAATGAAAACCAAAGCGAAAGTAGAATATTCATTCATCTATTTCTACTTCATCTTGTTGCGCGCTCCGCCCACTGACCACTGCTGTTTTTTGTATAATGTCTATTGCCTCATTCTTCAAGTTTAGAACCTTTTTGCTCATATTTAATCAGTTTACAGAACCACGTTTACAGCATACAGTGTTTTTTCTCTATTTAAGGGAAAGAGGGTCAGTGTCGGTTTTGAGGGGGTGGGGGGATTTTACTGTACAAAAAACATTGTAAATATTGCATAATAAAATCAAAATTTAATTTAAATTTATTAAATTCATCTTAAACTGTTTTGTATTAGGTCAAAAGATATATGTACAACACTTTATACAAGCTTTAATAAGTTTTCTTTAGTAAAAAAATTAACAGACTCAACTGGGGGACCTATTTTAGCTCTAGGGGGAAAATAGTATACTTTCTAGCAGGGGAAAGGGGCCGAATAACGCCAACTATTTTAGCAAAAAAAATCACTGGGCATAAATATGATATAAAAAGACAATTTCTTAAGTCAATTTCATTAATCTCAACGTCTTTCCTAATCTTCATCCTGTCACCCAGCTGTAACCTAACTGTACCAGCACCAAACTCACATCATGGGTTTGTAGCCGCTACAGTGCGAGTCACTGTGTGACCCGAAAATTCTACAAGACCAAGATTGGATTCCTCATCCAACAGTTCCTTTAATACAATCGTTTTCTTTTGTTTTATACCTCTTTTGTATGTGATCGAGATTTCTTTTTTTTCTGTCGAATATATAAACCATCATTATGCTTCTGTTAACCATTGACTTCTTTGAAAGATTTAGTAATGTCATCATCTTTTGTAATAATTGTCCAGATGATCTCGTCTCAGTTCCCTCATTTATTTTGGCCATGTTCTTAAAAACAGACCAGTGATAAAATAAGTTTGTGCTAACTATCTGAGCGTATCTGAACCCGAGTGCTCCCCCAGTACTAATGATGACTCTCAAAAGATGATGACGTTGCCGCTACTGAAGGTGTTGTCAATCTTGTTGCTGATGCTGAATGTTGTTGTCTCCACGGTAGATGATGATGATTATTCTCGGGGTGGTGTATAGTACTGGTGTCGCACTCAGATTGGTGGTTTGTGGTCTCCAACTTAAATAAACAAACTAAGAACAGGTCAAAGAATAAGCCAGACTCTTAAATAAAAATAAGAACATATTTAATAGAATTGTCTAAACTTCCATAATATATATTTTTTGGTGAAATTATTGTCAAATTCAGCTTTACCACAAAGTTCGGCCAAATAAAAAAAAGCTTTTGTTTCTGGTGGCCCGACCGACCCTGTTTTTTGGGGGCCAACCCAATTTTTTTATTGACTAAAATGGGCGAATTTTAGGTATTTTGCCTATAAAAATACTTATTTTGTTTCTTTTCAGATATTTTAATGTGAAATGTGTTTTTAACATACATAAATGCATTTTACAATATAATTCTGCATTAATGTTACATTAAGTAAAACCCGACTATAAAATTCTTTGTAAAAAAAATAAAAAATAAAAAAGGTTTGGGACCGACCGACCCTCCTTTTTTGGGGCTTGCCACCAGAAATGAACCTAATTTTTTTGGCCATATTTAGCTATTTCACTAATATTACAAAATGGTAGACACAGATGTTGAGAATAAGCCCATTCCCTTGTAACGGATCTATGGTGCACATGGAATTAGGAACTGATCTAGATAGGCCATTTTGTGTCAATTTTTAGCTCACCTGAGCACAAAGTGCTCAAAGTGAGCTTTTGTGATGGCTCATTGTCCGTCGTGCGTCAACAATTTCTTTAAACAACTTCTCCTCTGAAACCACTCATTGGATTTTGACCAAACTTCACAGGAATGACCCCTAGGTGGTCCTCTACCAAAGTTGTTCAAACCGTTCCAGTTGATTGCATAAGTAGGTCACGGGGTCAAAAAATAGGTTTTCAAAATGCAATTTTCAAAAATCTTCTTGTCTGAAACTACAAGGCCCAGAGCTTTCATATTTGGTATATAGCATTATCTAGAGGTCCTCTACCGAAGTTGTTCAAATTATGCCCCTGGGGTCAAAATTGACCCCGCCCCGGGGATCACAATTTTACATTAAATTATATAAGGAAAAGTTCAAACGACTTCTTCTCTTGAACTGCTTATGGGACTTTTACCAAACTCAACAGGAATGGTCCCTGGGTGGTCCCCTACCGAAATTGTTCTAATGATTCTGATTGGTTGCATAAGTTGGTCACGGGGTCAAAAATTAGGTTTTTTCAAAATGCAATTTTCAAAATTCTTCTTGTCTAAAATTACAAGGCCCAGAGCGTTCATATTTGGTATATAGCATTATCTAGAGGTCCTCTACCAAAATTGTTCAAGTTATGCCCCTGGGGTCAAAATTGACCCCGCCCCGGGGATCACAATTTTACATTGAATTATAAAAGGAAAAGTTCAAACAACTTCTCTTGAACCGCTTATGGGAATTTGACCAAACTCAACAGGAATGGTCCCTGGGTGGTCCCCTACTGAAATTGTTCAAATGGTTCTGATTGGTTGCATAAGTAGGTCACGGGGTCAAAAATTAGGTTTTCAAAATGCAATTTTCAAAAATCTTCTTGTCTGAAACTACAACTTTCATATTTAATGTATAACATCATCTAAAGGTCCTCTACCAATATTTGGTGGACAACATTAGTGGTCCTCTGTAAATGGCTCCACTGTGACCTTTGACCTTTTCCTCAGGTGAGCGACCCAGGGCCCTCTAGGCCCTCTTGTTCAAGTTTTTCAATATTATATCGCCTAAAATGACAAATACGCACATAACGTAGATATACTTAAACTATTATTTCATATAAACTATTTATTTTACCATATAATTTTTAAAATGGGGGCCGATTTGACTCAAGTGGGGCTGGTTTGACCAAAAGTGAGGCCGGTTTGACTTGGGGCCGGTTTGACTTGATACCGGATATATGACTTTTAGCATCGAAGCTCGAGATAAGGGAGTTTTGGGAGTATTTACCATATAAAATTAACTTAAATGGTGAGGGTACTGATGCCCATTTGTTTTGTCAATACTCCCCATTGTTGAAGATGAGGATACTCGGGAGTAAATGGCGAGGGTGCTTGGGCTAATAGATATACATAATTTATGGCCGATTGTGAAGAAAGCTTTCATAGCTTATATTAATTACTTTCAACACCTCATTCCTGATGAATCCGTCGCCATAAGGGTAGGAAAGAAGAGCCTTCAACCCTTATAATTTACGAGCATCTGGCAAGGGAGCAACTGGTACCATTTTTATAACGTCTTTGGTATGGCGCGGTTGGGGATCCGATGGAACCCCCAACCTCCCTGGCCAGAAGCGGATGCTCTACCTATTGAGCTAACTGGGCTTAGCTGTCCACAGTGTAGTTATCTATACATTTATGTGTTTCTTCCGCAGGGTCAACCTCTGTGTTGGTTTACTTACATTTTGCTTTTATTAGTCCCCTACCGGTACACCAGAGGGTACTATAGGTTTACCCTCCGTCCGTCAGTCTGTCCGCTAAAATTCTGGATCCTTTGATACTAAAAAAATATTAAAGCTAGGCACATAAAACTTGGTACATGCATAGGTAGCAATGTGTACAATATGCACGCACAAATTTGGGTCGCTACCTTGAAGGTCAAGGTCACAGCATGATCTTGAAGCAAAATCGTGTCCGGCCCATAACTTTGTTATTTGAAGTCGGATTTTAAAACTATTTCACAGAAATGATCGCCATATTAAGATGACGTGTCACGCGCAACATTTGGGTCGCTACCTTGAAGGTCAAGGTCACAGCATGACCTTGCAGCAAAATCGTGTCCGGTCCATAACTTTGTTTTTGGAAGTCGAATTTTACAACTATTTCACAGAAATGATTACCATATTGAGATGACGTGTCGCGCGCAACATTTTGGTCGCTACCTTGAAGGTCAAGGTCACAGCATGACCTTAGAGCAAAATCGTGTCCGGCTCATAACTTCGTTATTTGAAGTCCCATTTTAAAACTATTTCACAGAAATGATCACCATATTGAGTCGCCGTTTCGCGAGCAACATTTGGGTCGCTACCTTGAAGGTCAAGGTCACATCATGACTATGCAGCAAAAACGTGTCCGGCCCATAACTTTGTTATTTGAAGCCAGATTTTACAACTATTTGACAGAAAGGGTTATAAATGGCAAAAAACAGGAGCTTATGACAATTAAAGAACTTTTTGAGGGACCGGTAGGGGACTACTGTATTCCCCGCAATACTATCAAATGCTTGTTTCATTTGGGCTTTGAACTTTTTGATTCATGCATCTCTTATTCCTACAACCCTCTTTGGTATCACAGGGTTCCATCCATTTTCTATCCTTTAGGCCTATTTAAAATAAAGTTTACGCCACATTTCCATCTTATTGATGTCATAAAAAAACAAACATTTTGGAATATTTTGTTTCTTTCTCTGGTACATCCTTTGAGCAGAGTCAGGCTTCTCCAAACTTTTGGATTTTTTTAAAACAGAGTTACGCTTAAGCCGGTGCTAGGTGGCGTCAGTGGTGTTTCCATCGTTACCACTGATGAACAGTTCCAATCAAACGGAACTGCTGTTTTATGTATGTGCGTTTGCAGTGGGTGATTCTGTGGTGTTATGTTGTATTTTTATATATTAATGCCATGAATATGTTTCGCTGAGGCTTTATTTACACTACATCTCATGATCTGCAATGAACTAATTTAATTCTACTTATAATTATTGTGACTTAATGAACACTATTCCTTCAGACTCCACCAATCCAACTACATTCATACCCAGATAATGACATCAACCCCTTTATTTGTTTAAGTATATTTATTTTTGCAGGTAGATGTGTGTACACGACTCAAAAAACAACCAAAGGAGAGCTGTTCCTGAAATATCACGGGAAACTTCTAACTGACGAACCAGAAACTGAGAATGATCGATATATTTTTTAGTTTACCTTCAAAGGAAAAACTTGCTGATATGATATGTCCGCTTGTGTAGTGTATTGCCAGCGTAGCATACAGGGTTTGACTGAATTGGGTATTTATGCATCACTTGTTTTAAACTGAATATGTCAAGAACATGTACATCAACAGTATTTAGTATCTGTGGTGAGAAGCTGTTTATCATTAAAAAATGTTACCTTGATACGAAATGAAAAATAAAAGCTTATGTTTTGCTTTTATAATTATAAAATATTTTGACATACAGGATGGACGCCACTGAAGAGGATGGGTCATTTGGTCGACTGATCAATGATTCTGTTGATGCACCAAATTGTAAAGTTAAAGTCAAGGAAGAAAACCAGAAACCATCCTTGTATTTTTGGCACTCTGTGATATTGATGAAGGAGAGGAAATTCTATACAACTATGGTCCCGGTGATTACCCGTGGAGGTCTACGGTATGCTTACTTTAAATAAATTATATGTTCATGTCAGGACAGTTTTCAGTGGTTTAGGTCAAAAAAGGTATCTGTTAGATTTAGTTAATAACAGTAAATAGAAGAGCATACTATAAAAGTTACAGCAGTGAGCATTTTAAGGCAGACAAACACTTAAATGCTTCAACGCTGTTGCTTTATTAATGATATAAATTTTATTATTGAATATTTATTTAATTTCGTCTGCCAGAAATAAATTACTGTCATGCTTATCAAAATCTGGTTTAATATCTGTCAAGTCTACTAAAAATACATATTGACATAAATGATATTAGCAACTATGTAATATAAGCAGATAAAATGAAACTAACTGCTGCTTTTAACTAAAAACAATATGTGTAATTTAAAAAAGTAAGGTTATTTTTTAGTTAACCAGTAAATTTACCGGCACTGGAACAGGTTAACCTGTAAATATATTCTTAAAATTGCATCTATATTATTTAAATACTGGCTCCTTTTTATGTTTTTATTTATAACTAAAATTGTATTTTTTAAGAAAAGGAAAAAAGATAAGAATAATCTGTTTGTACAGTTCCTATCAGACGTGACGAAACTTCAGTATCGGGCTCTCAGACTCTGTGATACATATAAAATTTGCAAAGCATAATTAAAACATGACATAAGCTGAATAAAGTATTTTGAATTAAATGATAAGTGCAGAACTTCCCTTTATTGTTGATGTAAGTATTGACCTATCGACAAACCATTTGAAATGACCTTGACAACCCCACTGAGGCGGGAATGAACATGACGTCGAGTACACGTTTCCAGATATTCGCAGAAATCCATTATGTTCATTGGCTCAAATGACGTCTTGACATCATTGTTACAATCTGACATCTATTTTGGCCTGACATGTCTGACAGCATGATATGTCTCGAACTGTCTGTTGTTAATTCAAAGTTGAGTTATAACGTTAATTGAAATTAGCCATCAGTTGTGTCACCTATTCCTGATAATACAAAATCTTCAACAATAAATCTACAATTTGCCTTGCTTTACAGGTACACTCTGCAAAAACAGACATTGTGTTTGGTCTTTTATATTACCTTAAAAAATCCATTTTATTCATACAAGACATTGTGTTTTTATTTTATAGAAATGTTTTTGTTTAAACATACTAGCTGGGCATAAAACCCTTAATTATTTTTGTAGTGTGTAAGTAGTATGGTAAATTACTTTAATTGAAAAAAAATGTTAAAGGAGGTAATTTGTATTGAAAAATAGACTCAGCTAAGCGCTTTAATATGGGTTCAATGTGTTTCACTGTTTGGTTGCTAGTTTGTTTATGGCATAAATGTTCTTCTTTTTTCATTTTTGTTGAGCCCATGAAATGCGGTCAGCGAGACATAGTCGTCACAATGGCGGTTACGTGTATGTCTGTCCTTACGTCCGTCCGGCTTTGTCCGGGCTGTACCTTTGCTATGGGTGGATCTATTTTAAACTAACTTGGCATGTGTGTTTGCCTCACTGGGTGAGAGTGTCGTGTAAACAGACCAGATTGCTAGCTCTAAGGTCAAGGTCATACATCAAGGTCAAAGTTCAAAAATAGGTTTGTCCGGGCTGTAACTTTGCTATGGGTGGACCGATTTCATTTTCACTTGGCATTTGTGTTCCTCTCACTGGGTCTGAGTGTCGCGTTAATAGATTGCTACCTTTAAGGTCAAGGTCATACATTAATGTTATTTCTCAATAACAAAGATTTTGTCCATTAACAACTAAGCTTAGAGTTAAGTGTTGCAATTTTTGTGGGCTCAACATGTCGCCCTTGGGAGTCTCTAGTTTTTATTTTTCTTTGAAAATTATCTGTTAAATGCAAATTTGGAAACCAAAACTATAACAAGAAAAGTTAAGCGATTTTTTTTTAATTTTAGGCTTCCAAGAAATTTATTTTTATTAATGTTCAATTTTGTATATTTCAAAATCTAAATGGAAAACTTTTTCGTGTGTGCATTAATTTTGCTAAGATATTGACTGGTATATAATCGTAATTTTTTGGTCTCAGAGCAAGGACTGATTAATTAGTGCAGTCGGTATCGCACATGACTGTCAACCCAGGTGTCACAAGTTTGATCCGGGCCTGGGTCCGATCCTTGCTTGTAAATTGGTTGTGAAAATTGCTTTCTGTGGCCATTTCCCCTACTTCTGTTTCATGTAGGGCAGTTATCAGTTACTGGCACCAGTATGGGCACTTGGTACTTATTATACGGCTCCGATAGCTTAGTGCTGGTTATTCAGCTCTGGTAGGCTAAGCCTACCCAGGAAATGTGGGAGAAGGTTAAATGACTGCTGTAATATAATTGAAGTGATATTGAACTTAGCACAAAACCCTAAATATCCATCCATCGATGTACCTCTTGAAGTTAATTTCTGCCTTGTGTGCCTTCATGTGTACCTCTTTAAGTATACCTGTACATTGTATGTGTTCATTGACAGACTTTTTCTCAGTGACACGACCTTGTCCTTCAAAATACTCCATTTCCAAAGCCAAGTATGACTTCCGTATTTTTTCCCAATCAGCAAAAGAAAATCCCAAGGTGGACCGTGCAGCAACGTCGTCTGCGGGTGAGTTGTCATTCCAGCAGCAGGAAGATGTGACTGGGCAGAGCTTGTGACAGCAGGAACCTCGGTCCAAACATCCCAGGTTCAGCACTCCGTCAGAAAAAGTACTTCAACTTTGTCACTAATGTTAAGCATTGTGTAAAACTGTTGTCTCATAATGTGTGTTCAATACAAATCTGTTAGGCACTTTTTATATTAAAGGGTATTGGCTTAAGCCGCTGTATTAATCAGGTAATTCTTCCATAGTGTATAATTATGTTTTTATGCACTTATCCTTGAGGTTATTTTATCAGAATAGTATTTCTTACTGAAAACATGACATTTCAGATTGGTGGTGATGCTGGTTCCCATCTGACACAGACTCGAGAAAAACATGGGCCAACCACTACCATTATACCGACTTCACGGCCAATGGGTGAGTCAAGTTACTTGATACTAACAACGGCAGTTAATGGAAACAAGTTGTTACACAAGGTTTAGACCTAATATATATCACTTTGCTAGCATGTTAGCTTTTCAATTTTTTATTTTGTCAATGACAGTCGCACACTACACAGTGTTCTTAAGTTCACTTGAGCAGAAAGTGATCATGGTAAGCTTTTGTGATATATATTCTGTTGTTTGTTGTATATTATACATGTAGCTTGATTGTGCCAATGCTTATTTTACGGAGTGGAACTTGGTTTACCTTGACCTTCAAATGGTGTTGACCTTTAGAGAAAATTCTGCATGGCCTCATATTTTTATATTAAAGGGTATTGGCTTAAGCCGCTGTATTAATCAGGTAATTCTTCCATAATGTATAATTATGTTTGTATGCACTTGTACTTGAGATTATTTTATCAGAAGAGTATTTCTTATTGAAAACATGACATTTCAGATTGGTGGTGATGCTGGTTCCCAGCTGACACAGACTCGAGAAAAACATGGGCCAACCACTACCATTATACCGACTTCACGGCCAAAGGGTGAGTCAAGTTACTTGATACTAACAATGGCAGTTAATGGAAACAAGTTTTTACAAGAGGTTTAGACTTAATATATGAGCCTGTTTTTGCGAAAACCTTGCTAAATGACAAAATATTGAAAAGTATGACTTTTATACAGGAATAAAATATGATCTTTTAAAAACTTATACTAAAAATTTCAGCTTGAAATGATAATTATTAAAGAAAATACTCGAGTTTAACATTGACTACTAATGATGTAATTTTGCGTGACGTCAAAAAAGGAAATTGACAAATTTGACCTCATTTTCAACATTACAAAACATGTTGTTGTCATCATAACTTATAATACAAAAGAAATTACATGTAATGTTGTGGCAGTGTACTAATATGTGTTCCTTTTGTATGTTTGTTTACATTTGAAAATGGAGTTCCGCTCATGCGCTAGGGGGGCGTCAGTTTATTTATTTATTTGGGTTTTACGGCACACCGACACTTAATAGATCATACGGCGCCGAATACAAAGTTAAATGTGAATAAAACGTAATCAGGTTAAAACCAAACTACGCATGTAAAATATAGAAAAATATAAAAAAAAACTATCAGGTAAAAAAAATAAATAATAATTGAAAACATGTCAACACATAAAACGGTTTAAAAAGTATGACGATTGGTAAATAAACAGTTTAAAAAAATATAACTTACTAAGAATACCAATCTCGTTCAAGAAGCAAACAAGTTTAGAATCCGACACTGTCCTAAATAGTTCGTACATGTTATGGTTATTAAAATATTTCGACCGTATGTGGTCTGTGTCGATACACTGTAATTAAATATGGTTGACTGTCAGTGGTTCCTGGCAAGGAACACGTACAGGTTGAACTTCTCTTTTCAAGAGATATGAATGAGTCAATCTAGTATGTCCAATGCGACAGCGGGTAAGAGCTACGTCTTCTCGTCGACTTTCTCTGCAAGCAGAGACATTGGCACCGACGTTAGGTTTAATTACGTGTAATTTGTTACAAACAATACTGTCCCAACTTGTTTGCCACTTGGTTAAAATATGTCGGTAAATAAGTGGTTTAAAATCAGTGTGTGGGATGCAAAGATCTGTCTCGTTTCCTCGGATGCCTACATGACTAGAAAGCCAACAGAAGGAGATTTCGTTAGTGTCGTATAAACTTTGAAGTTTGACAAGAACAGTGCGAACATGTGGATTTGAATAATTCAGTGAATTTATGCTTTGCAATACAGAAAATGAGTATGAAAATATAACATATTTTTCAACGGAATGTTCTGAAATGAAATCAAGGCTTAGATTTATAGCCCGGATTTCAGCGGTGAAGATAGACGAGTTGTTAGGAAGTCTTTGTTTAATGCAGTGGCTATTACTTTCGGAAGCACAGTCAACGCGAGTGTCCGTCTTTGAACCATCAGTATATATATATATGAAGGTGGTCAGAATATTAAGAATTAACATTATCGATTTAAAAAGAATGGGTAACAAAACTTAAAATATAGAACATTAACACGACAATAGCGATTTTCTCAGAATACTCATAGACAATGTCATTAATAAATTTTAAAATAACTTAAAGAAGACTCTAAA
Source organism: Sinonovacula constricta (assembly GCA_007844125.1). Classification (NCBI taxonomy): domain Eukaryota; kingdom Metazoa; phylum Mollusca; class Bivalvia; order Cardiida; family Solecurtidae; genus Sinonovacula; species Sinonovacula constricta. The sequence continues at coordinate 41,873,985 of CM017560.1, forward strand.
ATAATAGGTCTTCAACTTTTTCTTAAAAATATCCAATGTCTCAGATTCCCTAATTGCAATTGGCAATGAGTTCCACAATTTCGGCCCCACAGTACGAAATCCCCTATCCCCGAAAGTTCTGCGTTTATTAAAAGGAACAGAGTAGCTCAGCAAGGAGTGGTCAGATGATCTCAGATTTTGTGTCGGTATATGGTGTGATAACAGCTCCATCAGGTAAACTGGTGCGTTGCCTCGAGAACAGTTGTACATGAATGGCATCATTTTAAACTCTATCCTCGCCTTTACGGGCAAACAATGAAGGTCGAAGAGCGCTTGTCTCGAACTGTCATACTTTTTACGCTTGAGAATCAGTTTTGCACACATGTTTTGAATCCGTTGCATTTTGTTAAGATCGTACTGAGATACACCATATAGCACAACATTACAGTAGTCATAGTGGGAGATAACCAACGACAAACAGAGGATCTCAGTGGCTTTCCTTGTGAGGTATTTACGTATACTTTTTATTTTGAAGAAGTTCAACATAGCAGTTCTACATTTGCGTTTTGTATGTTCTTTGAAGTTAAGTGACTCGTCAAGAAAAGATCCAAGGTAACGAACGCACTTTTGTTTTTCAATGTTGTCATTTGCAATGTTAATATAAGTGGTAACGCATTTGTCAAGCTGTTGTCGACTACCGAACATAATGAATTCTGTTTTCGATGCGTTCATTTTCAGTTTATTTTCATTCATCCAATCGTTTATAATCATAGCGCACTTTTCAAGCTCTTGCATAGCGTTCCTTTCCGCCACAGGATTTGGACGAAAACGCGTGTTTGCCGTATGGTCGTCAGCGAATCCATACACTGTTACTGATAGTGGAATGACGTCGAAAAGGGTCCCAGCGTACGTCAGATACAACCACGGCTCTAGACAACTTCCTTGAGGCACAGAACATTGTAGCTGGCGGAGCCTTGACGTCGATGAGCCTACCTTGACATAGCAGCTGCGTGGACGTAAGTACGAGTCGAGCCAATCCAACGTCGTACCGCAGACTCCGTACTGGTTCTCAAGGACGTCAAGCAAGATACTGTGATCCACTGTATCAAATGCAGCAGATAGATAAATGGCTAAGAGCGCTGTCACTTCCGGCTTTTCCATGCCGTCAAGGAGATCATTCACAAGACGTAACAACTGATTCACATGAGTGATGCCGTCTATAAGCCGACTGGTTCTTTGGCATAAGATTACTCTCCTCAACGTGCATATTGAGTTTACATAGTGCGCCTTTCTCAATCAATTTAGACAAGAAGGACAAATTGTTCACTGGTCTATAGTTTGAGAACTCGAGTTCAAGGCCACTTTTCTTGATTAAAGGTCTGACAATCGCCTTTTCATTTAGACGGGAATACGCCCTGTTTCAGCGAAAGATTCACCAATTTAGTAATAATAGATAATAGTTCATTCAAAAATAATTTCAAAATATTTGCTGGTAACACATCTAATTCACATGATTTTGTCTGTAACTGGGTTATTAGCTTTCTAATGTCTTCAGTAGTCATAAGCCAAAGATGGGTGTGTCTTTATAACATGGCTTGTGATTGTCGAAATCTTTTAAGGAGTCGCGGATTTTCTGAATTTTATTCATAAAATGATCTGCAAATTTTTCAGCAAGAGTAGTCTCATCTTGTTCAATTGGCATTGAATTTTCGGAATGCTTTCCATTCAATTCTTGTACATTTTTAGGATCACCTCAAGAACTTTCTGGCTTAAGGCCGCACACTTTTCTTTATTTATTTCATTTGTGTATTTATTACGGGCTTCTTTGAATTGTTCATGTAGAAGCGGATGTTTATGCTCTTTCCAAAGGCTCTCCGATCTGCGAAGTTTCCGCTTTAGAATTGAAATGTTTTCTGTAAACCAAGGTTTAGGAGCTCGGCTAATGATTCGTTTTTCTTGTAATGGGGCATGAATGTCAAGGACTCTTTTAACTTCGTCTTCGAATTGTTCCACAAAATTATCAACATTGTCCGTTTCAATTGATATTTCCCGAAGATCTGCCTCAAAAGCATCTTTTTCTACATCCTTAAATTTTCTAAAAGATATCGTTTTGCTACTAACTGATTCTTTTTCAACTTCTGTCACAATTTTTACTAAACAGTAATCGGAAACAAAATTTCCAGGTTCGCATGATAAAACATCTACTCCATTCTCGGCTTCTGTCAGAACAAGGTCTAAGCTGTTGCCCGCAACATGAGTACTGAAATTCACATGCTGAACTAATCCTATGGCCGTCAAGGCATTATTGAATTCATCAATTGTACTGCTGTTTTCTTGAATATGCAAGTTAAAATCGCCCATGATGATTAAATTTGAATATACTGGAATAAGCTGTTCAATTTTGTTGAAAAAGTCAGATACGAACTGCGTACAAGAGGCAAACGAAGGAGGTCTATAAATTCCTATTACGTGCATCGTAATACTCTTAAAAGTTAGCTGCCAAATGCCAAACTCAAAACTACAAGTTGATCCACATGAAATATTGCCGTGGTGATTCCATTTCGGTAAGTCAAAGCAATGCCGCCACCTATTCTATTTTTCCGATTTGCTACACTGATTTCATATCCATTCTGGTTTAGATCCGAAGATTCGTATTGCGGCTTCTCATCAGAATACCAAGTCTCAGTAAGAAGGGCAAAATCAATCTTTTTCATCACGTAAAATTTGTCCTATAAAAGTATCCTTATTGACCGCCGAACGACAATTTATTGTCATGCATACTACCTTCTCAATAAGTCGATTCAAAACCTTCGTAGTGTGTACTTTTGGAGGTTTACTGTCAAAACGTACCTCTCACAAAAACGTACCCCTACGGAAAGTCAAAACGTACCCCTGTCGAGAAGTCAAAACGTACTCCTGTTATAAGTCAAAACGTACTCCTGTTATAAGTCAAAACGTACCTCCATGTTTCCATATAATATTAACATTTTATTAGACATAATTAATAAAACATCATTCATAAACATATAGTAGTAAGATTATAAAAAAAGAAGAATATATTGCCTTAAATATAACATAATAAAAAAACAGGAAACATAATAAAAATAAAAATAAGATAATAAAAAGTAAATAAATAAAAATAGTGTCCCAGCTGTTATATGTTTATGAATATAAATGTTGTACTTTATACAGTGTCATCGTTTTACTTTTATGTTTAACGTAACATAATAGGATCTTATGCTTTACTAAAACTTAAATGAAGTAGAGAAATGCAATTTGTTAAAATATGTATATTTATTTATTAGATAGATTGTTAGGAATGTTATAATTTCGTCAGCGCTAATTACAATTACCGGGTTTCTTTAATTGAGACGGGTTTTCTTTAATCAGCGCTAATTAGATCATGTGTGTCCCTGATTGGAAAATGCGTTGATTGTAATTAGTGTTGTATTTACAGTTTACATAAAACATGAACATTCTGTCACATGGAACCATATATAAATGTGTACGAGGCAACATTTACATCACTCGCAAAAAATGAGAAAGATATCGAATTGTCAAAAGTGTTCCAAACCAGTTCACGATCGTCACCAAGCAGTGAGTTGCGACTCCTGTGGAGAATGGCAGCATCGTGGCTGTGATACTGGAATCACAAACACCAGTATCAGAAGATGAGATGGTGAGACCTGGAGTTGCCTTTCACATGCACTGTGTGCAAACGTAACGAAAGCTCCATGGAGACAAGTGAGATAGGCGGCATCTCCGAGCTCCATCTAGCCCTGACCAGTAATGGAAGCCTCGCGGCTTTCCATTGCAGAAGATATAATACACGAGGGTACAACCATACGAGATGAAGAAGTGTTGTCCACAAACGAAGACCCATACGTCAACGAGACATCATTCATCACATCAGCAGCTGGAGAAGAAGTGATGTCTACAGACAAAGTCTAAGACCCTACGCCAACGAGACGAGACCCGATCCTCCCCTTGATGGACTACATCCAATCTACATGGGTGGAGGGAATGTGGACACCAGAAGACTGGTCTGTATACGGGCATGCCGTCCGTACAAACAACGACCTAGAAGGATGGCACCGACGACTCAACTTCAACGCGAATACAGCACCGCCATTCTACCATCTCGTCGAAGAACTACACAGAGAAGCAGGAATCATCACCATCCAGACACGCATCATCAGATAGATGAGATTCCTGTTATTAACTCCATTTGGATGCCAGAGGGGTTTTCGTTTGCCACGCCTTTTCCCCCTCTTCCTTCTGCGCACGATGTTTAGTTTGTTTATTATAGAATATAGTGAAGGATCGAGTCATTGTAATGTAGTGGACGGCTAATAGACTGGGACCGTACCTGAGACCGGGACTGACTGGACCCGCAGACTACGCGGGGCCCCCGGTCTATAAATAGACAGGACGGTCTGGGAGAGTGGCAGTTACCAAGATCTCTCCAAGTAGACAGTACAATTACAACTCTTTTAAGTCAAGAAGAAAGGCCCCGCACAGACAGGTAAGTACATACCCTCTTTACTAGTCGTAGCTCTAGTAGTAGTAAATACTTCATTGGTGTCAGAAGTTCAAAATTGGAAACGCTTGTGATATTTTGTTGACATATTCCACCATCTTGTTTTGAAACTTTTGAAACTGAACCCCTCAAATTTCATTTATTTAATTATTTGATTTTTCTTGTAAATCCTTTTCAACAAAATGACTTTGAGTAATGAGGATAAAGGCCTGCTGAGAGTAAATTATCTTAGCGAAGTGGAATTGATGTCAATTCCAGGAATTGGGCGGTCATTGGCAAGGACAATAGTCTCTTTAAGACAAGGACTACTTGAGGTTTTTAGTAGACGACAATTGCCAGAGGAAATATTGTCGAAATTAGACTTCGAGCCTAATGCAGATTATACTGCTGTCAAGAAAACCCAAGCCTTGGATATTGATACCCGTCACAGTACAATTGCTGGGATAGGGAGAAGTGATATATCAGATCATTTCTTGCATAAATCAGTTTCTGATTTAAGTCAAAATGATTCAATTCCATGGCCCAAAGTACCAAAGAGTGAACCGATTGGAGAGGAGGCACGAATGAGGCTATTTACGCCTAATTTGTTCAAATCTCCAATGATCCAATCGGTCCATAAAATTGCAGATGTAGGCAATCAAGGGAACTCAAACCCTGAGCGTCTAATCAAACTTCCTGAAAGACGAAGAACTCTACCTGCTATACCGGTGCATTCAGGAGGGCAATCCCTACAAAGGGAACGTCTTTTCCTGAAGGACATACCGAAAGGTATGACTTATGATGGTAGAGCTACTTGGCAGTCTTTTGAGTTAAAGTTTCTGCATTATGCGGAGGCCATGGATTGGACGACAAGCCAACAGAAGATAGCGCTGCTTCATGTTCCGACTGGAAAGGCGCTTGACTTCTGTGCAAGATTGATGAAGTGTGAGCCAAGCATCACCTTCACCAATCTAATGTTAAAAATAGACCGTCGCTTCGGTGCAGAAATTCCAGCTTCTGCACAGGTCAAATTTAACACAGCAATTCAAACCAAAGGCGAAGCTCTGGAAGATTGGGCTGAAAGGGTGCATCAGTTGGCCACAGATGCATTCTACCATATTTCAGTGGAGTACTGCAACCAGCAGGTTATAGACAGATTCTGCCAGGGCCTGTTGGACGTAGAAGCCGGTAATGAAACCTTCATGCAAAGGTTTACAAGTATGGAAGATGCTGTTATTAATGTCAGCCTCTATTTGCACTTCAAACGACAGATGTCGCGACGAAGAGTGGATCCTAGTATTCACTTTTCGGCGGAAAATTGCGATGTAGGCGTAGCTCAGGTCTGCACTGTGAATCGTAATGCTTCGCAGACATCTGACGTATCATCCCTCAAAAGCGAAATTGAAGAACTTCGCAAGAATATGAGGAAGTTGATAATGCGAGGAAGTAGGGGAGGTACTGGCAGAAGATGCTGGAAATTTGGTAAACCAGGACATTTCCAAAGGAATTGTCTGAAAGAGCCTTTGAACTCCAGGAGGTCGAGCCAAAGAGCCGACGCTTGACCAACCAAGTAGGCTCGTTAAAAGCCAATACTAAAGCTAAAACCAATGGTCATAAAAAGCAGCCAAAGGTTGGCAAAAGTCCGGAAATTGTCGTGGTCCAGATGCTCAAATCAATGTCAGCATTTACTCTCCCAGTAAGGGTAAATGACAGGCATAATGAAGCAGTGGTGGACTCAGCTGCAGATGTTACGATTATCTCTGAGGAGCTTTATTCTTCACTTATTAGAAAACCAAAGAAGGTAAAATCAATACATCTGGATACAGCTGGAAAAGAAATGTCAATGGAAGGATTTATTGCCGAGCCAATAAGTATTGGAATAGGTCAATCAATCTACAGGGGGCCTATATATGTTGCACCTATAGAGCAAGAAATGCTACTGGGTATTGATTTGCTCACAAAAAGGCAAGCAATCCTAGATGTAGGAATGGGAACTCTAGAGTATGTGGGAGAAAAGATCACCCTTTCTGCCAATAAAGACACGGTAAACCCCGTTGTAGCAAGAGTAAGCGTGGCAAAAAGATATGTCATTCCACCCCATTCAATTGCTAAGATTAGGTGCACCGTGGATGGAAACCTTGGAGACTATATGATTGAACCAAAGAGGATGGAAAGGTATTCGGTCCAAGAGTACTGCATAGTGATGGAGACGAGTCGGTAATGTGTATTTTTAACACAACCGATCGTCACCAGACTCTAAAGAAGGGACGAGAGATTGGACGAGCATATCCAATTGGCAAAATCATGGAAAATAAAAAGTCCATGACACGTCATGCGGATGTTAAAGTCAATCAGGTAAGGAAATCTCGCAGAAAGCTGCCTTCTGTGCCAAAGCAGGGGAACGTTACTGCGATTCCAGATCACCTAAAAGACACAATTGAAGTTTCCCAGAAACATTTGACAAAGACGGAAAGCGAGAGACTCAGTAAATTATTGGTCTGGTACGAAGATGTCTTTGCAAAAAATGAGTTTGACTTGGGGATGCGTCAGAAAATGCAATTGGTGCGGAGCTTCTCCAAGTGCAAGATGGCATTGAAAAAGTAGTGGCGTACGGTAGCTTTGCGCTCACCAAAGAGCGGAAAAAATACTGTACAACCAGAAAGGAGCTACTGGCAGTTGTGCGTTTTACCCGGCAGTACCGATACTACTTGCTTGGTAAACCGTTTACTGTGCGCACTGACCATTCAAGTCTTACCTGGCTGCTGAATTTCAAGGAGCCGCAGGGGCAGCTGGCCAGATGGATGGAGGAACTGAGCCAATACAATATGGTTCTGAGGCATATAGCTTGAAAGAGTCATTCAAATGCGGATGCTCTTTCCAGAAAACCACATGAAACCTGTGATATGCATCTTTCATCCGTCGGGTCAAGCGAGCTTCCGTGCGGCGGTTGCAAATATTGCAAGCGGGTGGAGCAAGCGTGGGGATCCTTTTTTTTAAGAATGTGGATTATGCTGTCCCTTTAACCTCTATGGGAGGGAAAAAAGGAGACGGCTGTGCCTCACGAGTGAGCCTGGGTGAGCATGAGGTCGATGCCATAAGGGCAGGTTCATGCTCAGATAGTGGCTCTGAAGCTCAGAAAATGCAGCCGAGAGTGAACGAAGATGGCAAGACAGTGCAAAACAGTGGGCGCCATACGCTTCTCAATCAATCTGAGAAAGTGTATCTGGAAATCGTGTCCTCCACAAATGGCGGGCGTGATATAAGGATATGCGGGATCACCCTCAGTGTTGACAAGGGCGACTCTTCCTGGGGTTTTCCAAATGAAAAAGTCAGGGAAGAACAGTCCAATGATCCAGATCTTTCTCTAATCCTGAAATGGTTGAAAACTGTATGTGTTCCAACCGAAAGTGAACTGTTCCTTTCAAGCCAGCGTGCGAAAGCGCAATGGTTGAACAAGGAAAGATTTGTTCTAATTGATGGAATTTTGTACCATCAAAAAGATGAGGGGGATGAGAAGGATCTGGTTGTGCCATTAAGCATGAAGGAGGAGATCCTTAAGTCACATCATGATTTGCCTTCCACGGGACATGAAGGGGTTGCCATAACAAAGGCCAGAGTAAAAGAAAGGTTTTACTGGTATGGAATGGGTAGAGACATTGGAACGTATGTCTCGACCTGTTCAGCCTGCAGTAAAAGCAAGAAAAAAGGCCAATATGGCAAATTCCCCATGCAGGAATATCAGGCTAGTGCCCCTATGGAAAGAGTACACCTTGACTTTCTAGGACCGTTGCCAAAGACGGCTCAGGGAAACGAGTATGTACTTGTTATGGTGGACCAATTCACCAAATGGGTGGAATGTGTTCCACTAAACTCACAAACTGCTGCGGAGACTGCAAAGGCAGCAGTGGACTATTTCTTCTCTAGATTCGGATACCCCTTCCAGGTATTTACGGATCAGGGTAGAAACTTTAAGTCCAAACTCTTTGCAAAGCTCTAAGAAATTCTGGAAATTCACAAAGCAAGAACAACTCCCTATCGACCGTCTGCAAATGGGCAAGTGGAACGCTTTAATCGCATAATAGTCGAAGCGATAAGGTGTTACATTGATGATGCTCAAAATCAATGGGACCGTCATTTGCAGCAGATTGCTGGGGCTCTGAGAAGTGCAGTGAATAGAACTACTGGCTTCACACCCAACAAACTAATGCTAGGGATGGAGGTGAACATACAAGCTCATTTAATGTTCCCTCACCGATCCGTGGAACCAGTCACAACTGAGGAATATGTGGCAACCCTGATGAAAAACATCGAGTCCGCTCACAATGTAGCAAGACAAAAGCTGCAAACATCTAGCAAAAGAATGAAACGAGACTACGATGTAAGGATCTTGACCAGGAATTACAAAGAGGGAGACATGGTATATCTTTTGTACACAGCTGTACTGAAGGGTAGCTGTAAAAAGTTGTCCCCTCCTTGGAAAGGTCCTGCAGTGATTTCTGAGAAATTGTCAGAATCACTTTTCAGGGTGAAACTGAAAAACTCCTTATTTGTCGTGAACCATGATCGCATGAAGCTGTGCTCGGACCGGAGTGTCCCCGTATGGATTCAGTAGTGGCGGTTGAATCCAACCAAAGCTGCAGACAAGGTCATCGACAAAGATCTGTACTGTACCTGTAGGCAACCCTGGCAGGGACGTTTTATGATACAGTGCGATGGCTGTGATGAATGGTTTCATGGTTCATGTGTAAATATTACTGCATCGGAAGCTATCAACATTGATAAATTTTGGTGCGGTAAATGTAAACAGTAGCCTGCATTGTCAACAAAGTGTTCATTTATCTTTCAGAAAATGGACACCGTTACTAAAATCACAGAAATGACAAAGACTAAGAAACTGGTGAGATCGAAAGATCTCGTCGACCAAATTCTGCTGTCGTCTGCAGAAGGTACGCAGTAGAAAGAGTTAATGCTCGGTCAGGTTGAGGTAGCAAAAAGCCGGCGTGACGTGGATTGGTTGAAATCTGTTGCGCGGGAGGCGGACAAGTTACAGTTCGCTGAACGCCAATGGATTGCTGACCATATCCATCCGATGCAATGGTCTACCCGGTCTAAGGTGGCAAAGATGCCGGAACCCACCAGGGATATCCGGCTTAAGACAGATCCCAACTTAGAACGGGTAGTTGAAAATGCTGCCGAGACCGCATCGAGTGGGCCTGTTGAGGAGCCTATGGAGGTTGCGGTTCCTGATTCCGCCCCTCTTGTGAACACCCAGCTAGCCGAAAAGAGTGTTGACCCGGTGCCGTCAACATCATCTTGCCGCAGTGGGTCGGGATTACGTAGGTCCCCTCGTAAGACAGTGGGTAATGAACCTGCGACTCCGACAGTCTGCGAATCTTGGGGTAAGGCTGTGTCGACGGGTACAAGACAGGCCGAAGTAACAGCAAGCCTGGTCTTACAAACCCGCGGCAAAACCAACCCGCTGGTCGTAAAGGGCAGCGTCAACCTCGCTCTTCAGAGTCGGGTGGGCAAAACCCTAATGATCGCCAGTGGGGCCCTGAGAAGAGGGTGAGGGATGATCGTAGTCGGTCAATCAATAAAAAGAAAGGAAAGGAGGAGACAGTGAGACCTGCTGCACCAGCTGCGGCTCCGGAGACCCCGGTGCCTTCAGATAGCTGCCCAGTCCAGGGTTGTGGCGCAAGGATTACGCGGGAGCACGCATTGGAGTGCCATGTGCCACCTCTCATCTTTGACGAGAGGTAGGGCCTCACTGAAGAGGTGGCTCGCCGGCGTTTGAGCGCCTTACGGGAGTGCTCTCTGTCGGTTCTGGGGCGACTGGCGATTGAGGAGTTGGCACAATTCGCGTGCCGAATTAAACTCGCACAGTGTGGCAAGCGGTAGTTTGTCGCGGGCTTATTCGGAGGCAATGTTGGCTTTGTGTCAACTGCAGGGGTGGGAGGTTCCAGAGAGGTTTACCTTCTCCGAGCCTCTACATCCGGCTGTCTTGATCCACTGGCGCCTGATGCTGGGGATCGTGGCTTGCATGCCCCCTGCTGAGAGGAAAGCGTTGAAGGTTTATCCTGAACTGGGTCCGCCCATCAGGGATAACCTACCACTTGCCTTCGACGCCCACTTTCACCTCGACCGTACCCGCAAAAAGGTTAATGTCGAAACAATAGTGAACAGTATGGCTCCGGATGAGGAGTATTAAGTGCAGGTGTCAGGAGGCATAGCAGTCTTCTGTGATCCTGCAACATATCCCACGGAGACCCTAATGACGGAACTCACTGCAAATCGGTTTGGAGTCGCTATTGGCCTACATCCCAAAAATGCCCAGTCATATGGGGACAAGGAGTGGGAGGCCTTTGAGCGAAGTCTGGCCTTACCGGGTGTAAAAGCCCTTGGTGAGGTGGGGCTAGACTACTCTGTTTATCCAGGGGGTTGGATTTCCCAAATCCGCACCTTGGATCGAGCACTAAAGAGTCTTCAACCAGACCGGGTTCTTGTTTTGCACTGCCGACCTCAGTAGTCTGTAAGTGCGGACACGATCCTGGTGCAAGTGTTGTACCAGATTAAGGGGGTGGTACCGAGGGAACAGCGTATCCATTTACACTGTTACTTTGGATCTATCCATACTGTAGAGCTCTGGCTGCTAGAGTTAACGAACACTCTATTTGGGCTGGAAACAGTCTTAAAAGGGAATGCATAGCAAAAATTGCTGAAGATAGAATCCTTTTGGAGGCTGATTCTCCCTACTTTTGTAGGAACCGGCCGTTCTCATCGCCTTCCCTGTTCGGCATGACTGCTGAGTATATAGCCAGTATTCGGGGACAGGAGTGGACCCATGTTTTGCAGGTGGCAAGCAGTAATGCTAAGTCCCTGTATGGCATGTAGGGAGCCATGACCTCGTGAATTTGAAATTTACGACAATGGTTAATAATAATAACGACATCTGCAATATGACTAAGATAAATTAGAAATAATAACAAACAATAATATATAAAATAAAAAATATAAAGGGGAGGGGAAAGATGTCGTGGAGTCACTCCAAGCCGGAGTAGATGGCAACAACGCCTCTCTATCCTGATATAAGTGATGGTGTGAGTGGTGTTGGCAGAAAGCGGTTCCAGTTTCAAAGCCGAAAGACAGGCCACAGGTGGGCAAATCCGCCGTGGTCGACTGCTAGACTCACTCTTATCCCAAATAAAACGGGGGGGGGGGAGTGTAGTGGACGGCTAATAGACTGGGACTGTAACTGAGACCGGGACTGACTGGACCCGCAGACTACGCGGGGCCCCCGGTCTATAAATAGACAGGACGGTCTGGGAGAGTGACATCTGCTTCTATGGTGTATGTGGATGATAAAAAAAATTTGACTGCCATCGGGACCTCTCAATTAAAATATAGGTCCCATCGTCCACATGTTAACCAGTCTTTTCTATCTATACAATTAGTTGGAAATAAAGGATTGTAGATGTTACATGGGACAGACCTGTTAATATGTACATTGTAAACTGTATATACAAATGTAAATACTATTCATTATTTAAATTCTTGATTTTTTAAAAAAGAACATATTTTTAAATTGGTCCTAAAAAGGTGCCTCTAGCATCGGTTTAATAATATAACTATATGTTTTATCTTTTATTTTAACTGAATACATTTTTTGGTTTTTAAATTATTGTATGATGCTTTTTTACCACTATTACAAGTCCCAAATGAGGCACTGTATAATAATATATTGTAACTTTACAATGAGGCGAAATAATCTATACTCGATGTTAATTAGGTGGACTGGAAATGAAATGTAATAAATAAAAAAGAAAAGGAAGTGCAAACTGATATTTTATACAAAACAACTTTTACTACACATTCATCTCAGCACATAAATACAACACAGATAATAAAATCACCCGTACATATTATATAATAGCCTATTGTCAATCCATTAGTAATTCATTAACCATCTTTATATTGTTTTAATTTTTAATCCTTTTAATCTACCAGACATTAGGCAACCCTCACGCCATTAATATAACACTGTGATATTTTATTTTAAACTCCCATACATTAATGCTCGCCCTATAACAATAGTTAGGGCGAGGGTAAACAAAACCAAATATTGATTGGAAAGTGACAGTTACCAAGATCTCTCCAAGTAGACAGTACAATTACAACTCTTATAAGTCTAGAAGAAGGGCCCCGCAGACAGGTAAGTACATACCTTCATTACTAGTCGTCGCTCTAGATACATTAGTAGTAGTAAATACTTCAGTAATCTGCTACTATTATTCACCGTTGCGTAAACAATCTTTAATAACTGGTCACGGCTATACACTCGTTTTTACTTTAACAGGTAATTGATTTTCACGATGATTACAAATGTCACTGCAATTTACCTGAGAAAAATATTCCATATGAAATTATCCATCTTAAAGTAGAGATTACTACAATATAATAACACAAAACGATTCCAGCAACATTCATCCTTTAACATTCAAAATCTCAGCACTCTCTAAATTGTCAATCCAGTACAAAACCAACTTTTTCACGAGCTCACAAATACACGTCTACCACATTCGGCGACCACTACACATCCTCTCTCTAAATTGTCAATCCAGTACAAAACCAACTTTTTCACGAGCTCACAAATACACGCCTACCACATTCGGCGACCACTACACATCCTATTTTATTACTAGTTTACCGATACAAATAAAAGTTTAAAAAGTCAATATATAAAATCACGAATAGATAAAATAATCGCTTTGCAAATAAATTGTATAAAAGAAATAAAAGTTCACAAAAGTCAAAATGGTAGCCAACACTGGATTCATGCGCTGACACTTTTATGTTTGAGATAGTCCAAACAGCATGCGCGGATATTTTCTTGTTTAGATGGTCAGAAAAAAAAATGAAGTCGAACTTGTTAACTGTCGAGAACTACTTAACTACTTATTTTGAAATTTAACCACAATCTTGCACACACATTCACACACACACACCTTTGTCTATTCCGAACTAAACAGAGCAATATATAACATACAAAGAAATATAATTTGTGAGTATATAAATATGCAGCAAACACTTGGCGCATACGCTGATATCACATGTCTGTATGGGATAAATATTTAAGCAAGTTAAGAACTTTTGAGACATTTCTTCTTGATGTAATTGATATGTTGAAGGAAAGTCAGTTTCCTGTCAAAAATGACTCCCAAGAAACTTAAGTTTCCTGGACGACGGGAATGCGAACGTTATTTAAAAACAATTCGGGGTCAGCATGAAGACCTCGTTTCTGACAGAAATGTATACAGTTGGTTTTGGTTGGAGAAAATTTAAAACCGTTGGTGTTGCTCCATTTTTGCAACATATTTAGACATTGCTGTAAGTGTCTTTCAATTGTGCTCATATTTTTTAGAGCGGTAACAAATAACGAAATCGTCCACGAAAAGTGAACAGTCAACCCCTTCATGAAGGGTTTTTACAATATTATTTATTTATATGTTAAAAAGGGTAACAGATAAAATACTACCCTGGGGGACACCTTGTCCCTGTTTATGAACAGATGACAGGATGGATCCAGTCTTGACCTGAAAATTTCTGTCAGAAAGGAAGCTGTCAATTAATATTGGTAAACGACCCCTGAGACCAAGGTCACCTAAATCCTTTAAAATCCCATGTTTCCAAGCCGTGTCATAAGCGTTTTCAAGATCGAAAAACACAACTACAAGATGTTTCTTCTTGATAAAGGCATCACGAATGAGTGTTTCTAAACGAACAGGGTGATCGACTGTACTACGTTGGTGTCTGAATCCCCTTAGATATTCTGAAATTAAGATGTTGGACTCAAGATACCAGACAAGTTTATTATTGATCATTCGTTCTAAGGTTTTACAAATACATTTCAGCATTTATAGTTCTATTTTGTTAGCTTTTATTATATTACACCATTTAATAACAATGTCTTTCTGCGATACATGTAACACTTTTCAACAAACAAACTTACTGAAGAAGACTTTACTCCTGTCTCAGTTAACATAATTACGTCAAAATTATAAATGGAAGTAAAAGAATACATTAAAGTCGATATGTTTTACTGACACAATTGATTATTAATAATATATAAATAAATTTTCTATAATTTTTGTATTAAAATCAACAATAATTATGACTTCTAAACAATTGAATAGGAACTTACAAAAATTCAGTCTTGCCATTTGGTTGTTTCATTTATTTTCTTTTTTATGTTATAAAAAGAGTTTTTGTTTCAGGTGATTATGGTTAAGAATATATGACAAAGTCCTATGAGCATTGCTACATATACCAAACTCCGAAAAAGCACAGAACAAAGGTATTTCACATGCAAGCGAAGCGAAAAGAAAGAACAAATTTGTGATGAGTCATTTAACGAAAAGAGCAAACCCAACAGTTACCGCCTTGGAACAGTCAGTCGGCAATATGGACCCACTGGGGTGATTAAACCGGGTTTACAGCGTTCTAACGTCGCACTTCCTGACGAGTTTCTCAAATGCAAGCAATGAAAATAAAAACGATCTATTTGAATACAAAATGTCCATGCGCTGATATTTTCTATAAGTTATGAAGGAAAGTAGTGACGTCATTGAAAAATAATGTCCACATAGTGTTTAGAAAAGAATATGGTATTATTTCGATTTGAACAACTACACAAAAATGGTTGACTATAAATTAAAATTTACTTTCTGAATCATGAACAAACATGACCAGAGACGAATAAATGGTTGTAGCATCCTGTTCATGGGATGATGGAATTGAAGAACCAAAGTCCAATGTCCATCAAAGGAAATACACGTAACAATCCTTATAGGATGGATTAAAGGACGACCGCCACACTGCACAAGTTACATTGTTGTGATCATGAATAAGAATATATGACAAAGTCCTATGAGCATTGCAACATATACCAAACTCCGAAAAGGCAAAAAGAACAAAGGTATTTCACATGCAGGCCAAGCGAAAGCTAAGAACATATTTGTGATGAGTCATTTAACGAAAAGAGCAAACCCGCAAGTTACTGCCTTGGAACGGTCAGCCGGCAATATGGACCCACTGGGATGCTTAAACCGGCTTTACAGAGTTTTACCTCGCACATCCTGACGGGTTTCTCAAATGCAAGCAATGAAAAGAAAATCGATCTTTTTGAATACAAAATGTCCAAGCGCTGATATTCTCTATAAGTTATGACGAAAGTAGTGACGTCATTGAAAAATAATGTCCACATAGTGTTTAGAAAAGAATATGGTATTATTTTGAAGTCGCATTTCTATTGATTGATTCCTGTAACCGCTGTAGAAAGTATCGCATGACCCCATTTGTAACTCAGTCTGAACTAAATCAGGTAAACTTTAACAAATCCCATGGGAAATCTTGTGTTGTCATCGGACAAACGTGTGGAATTTTGACAAACATATTTGCGATTTAGCTAGATTGTGTTTGTTAAATAGATGTATCGTCTCACCAACGGTATTTTATCTACCTGGAGACACTGTCCACTTGATGCTTCTAGTGCTGCAATCACCCATTACAACATTATTGCATGCAGTTAACACCTCGCATGCGACCTATAGCCATTTACATTATCCTGATACTTAGGATGTATAAAAATTGTCAGCGTTCATATAAATGTGGTCTGCATGTCAGCTTAATTACTAGCATTCCTTTTGATGTTGTTTTTTTTTTGCATTCCAGTGCTTTGCTTCTAACAATTAACAGGTGAAAATCCAACACAAGCATTTTTATGGCAAATTATATCTTTTAATGAACAATCATTATTCAAAATTGAATACTGCTAACAGTACAAATTTCAAACGAATTTATTAAGCCTTTAAAGAAGATTTGTCCTCCATTGAATGTAAGCATTACTTTTACGGATGATATGGTTCTATGTATCAAGTTAATTTGAATTTACATTTGCATATTTATATCGTTATAAGAACAATTACAGATAAAAAGGGGGAAATTTTTTAAAAAAAATCATGTACTTTGGTTTACACCTGTTGGATTGTGGTAAGATAGGATTGTGTCTTTCCGCATCATCTCCATTTACGAGGAAATTTGAAATAATGTTGTTCTTTTGTTTTAAACAATGGTAATTGGATAAATAATGTGCTGTTACCAAACTCAAGATTTACAATTGCTACTTTAATTAAACTGATTTTATTGTATGTATTCAATCCTTAATACATTTTAAATTACAGATTACAAGCAATTACAACAATATATGTATTAAATTTATCATATTATTTACATGTAAATTTGGATCAGCATTGTTTCATACGTTTTCTCAAAGATTGCATAGCTATTTCTCGATTATTATCGTGTGCGTAGTTGTAATTTTTATTTTAAGTTACAAATATTACAAATATCTATATTAATCTCGTGCTGGTACCCGGTGTTACATAACTAATTTCTTGTTGTCATAATCATAATACATGTTCATTGAGGGGTGATTTCTGGAACTTTGCTGTTGTCCACATTGTCATCCGTGCTGCATGGGGTAGGGCATTTGTCAACCTGTGCAAATTTTATTAATGGTATTCGTCCTTAAGAGTATTCTCACATTTCTTCTACTTTACACTTACAAAGATATATTTAATGGTAATTTAACAAAACGTCTATATCTTTACACAATATGTAAAACTGTAAGCTTAGAATTGTCTCTGATACAATCATTAATTTAATCTAAATTATGCAGATATTATCAGAAAAAGCTTTAGCTCACATAAATATTGTTAATGTATATATATAAAAATACAACAACAACTCTATTAAGCAAATGTGAATACCTAATCTTAGAAATTACAAACAATATTACAATTTCTTTTTTGCAAAGTTCTCGCTCTATGTACAGCTACATGTATCTCAGCCAGGTCTACTGAGTATGGACCGTGAATTCGATGACTTATGCCTGAGAGTTTAAGCATTACTTGCGCCGGTCCTGAAAGCGGTGCCTCTTATGGAAGGCATTTTTATGGGGAAGATAGTGCCTTAACAATGCATGCAACAATAATGTGTAGCTTGGAAATATAAAAAGTAGCTGACATTTATTGGAATTCGCAGCTGTTGGGTGAAGTAATGTTGAACTAAAGAAACAGAGTATACAAAGGTTAAGCTTGTTAATACAGATGTAGCAGAGCACAAGGAAAACGAACAAGTAGAAAATACTTTACTTCTCAACAAAGGTATTGTTCGTTACTGTCAAACTTGTATGTAATTAATCAACAGTGTATCAGAGTGTTTAGTTTCCTGGACAGTCATATTTTTATTGAAAGAGCATGCGCTCTACGGCGGTTAGAATGTCTCCCATCCTAGCTCTTTCTTGTACTGGTCACTTAAACACGCATGCCAATCGTGAAAGCCATATATTCCGCCATAGTCCTAAGAACAATAGTACGGCTCACAGGATTTTGTACTAGAAAGCTACCTAGTTCCTAGTTTGCTAGGGTCATACTATAATTTTTGCCTAATTCTTGAGATAGTTCGGCTTACTGCCACTCTTAATAAAAACAGTGGCCGTTTAGCATATCATGTTTACTTTCGAATGCTGCCGATGAAGGTGGTAAGGGCCTTTTACGCGTAGAAGTAGCTGAAGTAATTTCCCTTTTTCGGGTAACGACTGACATGCCCTTTGGAATTATGGTTTCAGCGAAAAACAATCTTTAAATATAAAAAAGCAATCGAAAAATTATTATGTATTTTTATTATTCAGCAAAATCAGCTTGCGATAAGAAAAGCTTTGGTAAGACTGGAACAATTAGGCTGTTCGCTTTCTTTAAAATGCAAATCATTTTAAAGCTTTGTATCATAGACACCTATTTGCAGATTGTGTACGAAAACTAAATCGCATTTAATAACGACTACTAAGTACGGTGTAAAAATTTACAAGGGAGATAAACGTGTGTGTTTGTTTGTAACTTACAATGTTGCTCCCCTTAATAACGTTGTGTTTAATTTTTACAAATCGTTGTTTGTGCACGGAAGCGGACATACATTATTTGCTAAATAGATCTGGTTGAATTTATTAAGTAGGTACTATATGTAGGACCATCTTCTTATCTTTATTGTTCTGAAATATATTTGCATATCTTATGCTTCCTAACTAGTATGTTTTACTATTGATGGACTGATGATCGAACGAAGAACATTTGGAAAATGCCGTGGAAGTAAGCAGAGTCATGGGAAATGGGGACAAAAAGAACATTGTAAAATGTATCACGGTAAAATGCATCTTAGAGGTTAAAACTATGTTTGTGTTAGGCTGGATGATTTGATAGTCTTGAAGGCATGGAGTTCTTATAAAATGTGTTTTTAAAGGTAAAGAACAAGAAAGAGCACGTACGTGAGATATCCAAGGCACCGCAAAGAGCATGAAATTTAAACAAGAAGATGAATATTCTGGAAAGTGAACACCCTCTTACACTGTAGATTAATTACAGAAATATGTTTGAATAACGAACGATAACTCTGTCCTAATGGGAACTAGAGAATCTGTTATTTGCGTTCTTCCTTATTGTCTGCTACATCTATAATCGCAAGCTGCATTGTCAATATCGGCATACCCGATTTCTTTTTTAATCAAGTTCTAGCCACATAGCAGCGAATTTATATTAATGCCTGCTACCTTTTTATAAAAGGACAGCTACACTTTATTGTTGCAAGCTACACTATTGAAAGCGGAGTATTCGGTTTCTTTCATGGAAAAATGTCTCACAGAACAGCTGTTTTCTGTCATTGCCTGCTGTACTATCATTCCTATAGAAAATGTATTCCATAAGAGGCACGTAGCGGCGCCAATGCAATGTCATACATTTGAAGTTTTTGTAAAAAGAAAATCCTTTCGATGTACGTCAGATTTTATCATTGCAGAATGGTTCTTTGTTGTTAGATGTAAGCTCCAGATTGCAGAAAAATAAGTCTTAAATAAGTTAACCCCAAGTAAGACAATTAGTATCCTTCTATAATAAATCACGAGGAAGAGAAGAAAATATCCACTAAGGATAAAAGGAAACGGTGCAGCAGGTGCAGGACAGAAAGTGAAAAACAGATTCAGGAGGAAAATAGCATGAAGTGCAGGGCAGGATGAGGCGGAGCAGAAGGCGTAGGCGCCGATGTAAGTGGGGGTGACAAAGTTCGGCTACAGAGGGAGGCACGGCAGATAACCAAGGTGCAGGTGGAACAGGGTAGAAAGAAGTGCAGGGGCAGAATAAAATGGAGATGAATCAAATGGGCATAGTAAGAATAGTAATGGGGGAGATAGCGGAGCAGGAGGCTCAGAGGTACATGCACGGGGAAAAGGGCATTAAGTGCAAAGGCAGGAGAAAGTTGGGCAGGATGCAAATGGGTGGTTGCAGAACGAAAATGTAGGAAGTATATGGGCAGGAGGAGGCGGAGCAAAAGGCACAGGGGCAGTTGCAGCAGGGACATGACATGAATTACAATGGCAAAATGTGAAGCAGGAGGCAAAGAGACAGGTGCAAGTCGACAGGGTAGGAAGTGCCACATCAGAAGAAGACGGAGTAGGAAACGAACAGGTAGGTGCGGAAGGGGCATGGGTAGTAAGTGCAAAAGCTAAAGGAGACAAAGAGACAGATGCAGGAAGAAAGGGAAGTGCAAGGTCAGCAGGATGAGGTCCAGAAAGTGCAGGGGCAGGGCAAGTGGAGGCGGGACTAGAAGTACAAGGCCAGGAGGAAGATCCAGTAATGGAAGCGCAGGGGTACGTGCAAAGGGATGAGGGAATAGGTGCAGGGGCAAAAGCAAGAAGGAAAGGGTATGAAGTCCAAAGGCAGCAACCTTTTTAGATCATATCTGCAGAAAGGAATTTTTAGTTTCTAAACTGTAACTCTTAAATAACTACTTTACCATCATATAATTTATATTATATTTAATAATATAACACATCAGTTTTACATCATAATTATGCAATGATATTACATATCAAAATAGGACAAAATGATCTAGATCTTATTTATTGATTACTCTGTGTAAGGTGTAAACCGATTAAAGCATACAAATGCAAAAAACACTAAGAGTAACTTAGGACAAAATTAAATTGATATAGACATTTACAGCGGATAACCTGAGACTAATCGCATGCAAATACATAAGACAGGCAGACACATATACTTAGCCATAAAGATTTACAGTTTCTGGTTAAACAGAAAAATATAAAATAATTTATGCAAAGTGTAACATGGCTGGATTTGTGGATTTGTTGCCAGATATATGGAAGGTGGAAACGTAATACAAGTGTACGCGGTAAGTTAAATCTTAAACATAACAGATTTGTGTAACTCAAAACATGTTTGACACAAAAAGTGTTGGCAATAAGAAATAACAAATATCGTACATATATATGTTAAATAATGGCCAGATAGAGGAGTTCAAGAAGACACTGTGCATACTTTGTTTTCATAATAGCAAATAACTGGGTAGGTCTGAGGGTGCAGCTTTTTGTATCAGGTTAGCGAATAATGCAGAATAAGTATTTTTGGGGTGAAACCACAAATTGGTATTGATTTTATCCATATATGATAATGTTTTCTGAAAAACGACATGTTGATCAGGAATTGGAGAAGACAGAATGAACTTGATCCTATTCGTTGATGAGTGGTTTAAAAGTCAGTTAAGGTCATCAGATGCTACATGCAGATTTGTTACTTTGAGCGTATTCGAGCTGATATAAATATTGTATATGTACTGCATTGTTTTACTTGTCTGTTGAGTCTAACTTACATCCAACTTATCCTTAGGCGGGATATACATTAAAAACAAAACTACATTTGTCACGAAACGGTGTGACACCAACAAAACCTTACACTTGTACTAACAGAACTGCACAGAGCCGTTCTTACCACCCCCTCCCGCCCTCCAGAATCAAGGTTCGTGTAGGTTGCTGTCATTGTATGTAACTGATATTTGCGTTCCCAGTAGAGATGGTATGAGCTAAGCGGCATCTATTCCTTATTCAAGATGTATGTGGCACCTTTGATCAATAAATTGTATAGCTAAAAAAATAATGATAATCTACGCAAGGTCGGATTCTGGGGGCGGGGGTCAATATACTGCCCGTTTATGAAACAGGTTGGGTGATTGATGCCTTGTCAGGTGGTCATACACAGGAAAGTGCTAAAAGGATTTAATCTCTTGCATACGATGTAAAATGCAAAATGCATATCCCTGTCTTTGTTGACATAATTAAGGTGTTACCATCAGAAAAAAATTAAGTAAATAAAATAAATTTAAAATTTGATTGCATTTATTTAGATATTATGCCATTTAACATACTATTAATTCTTAAATTGTAACATGTTTTCCAGATTTACTAAATAGTTAAAATTAATTCTCGCATGACTGAGTATTTTTATTAGCTTCAATTTTCGATGTACTATTGACTTGCTCTTGGTAAAAAATTTATCTAAGTTTTACATTTAACTTTTTGGTTGTTTTTAAATGTGTAGGTGGCGTAGGGTAGTTAATGTGATTTTAATTTTGTTTAATAATTACACATTATCCGACACACACGGCCGATTTTATTGACAATGGCAAATTTCTATGCATGCACAATCTTGATTGAGAAGATTTAAGAGGCCGAACATAATGGCCTATGTTTTTTCTGAGGTCAGTTGTGACCAAGAGAAATAGGAAATTAAGAGGTTTTATGCATATTTTTATAAAATTTAGTATTAAATTGTATGTTTAAATTCTGGAAAAAAGTCTTATCGGATCAAATACAGCAATTGTAACCAAAGGTGTGCTGCGCATACAAAATGTGTAGTTTTATGACGATGATTCACCTAAAATAAATGCTGATTTACATTAAATTTGGCATAAACCCACAATAAACAATTCAGAAATTGTTTAGTTCGGTTAAGTTGTCCAACCCAATTACTTTTAACAGTCAGCTCTTACAAATAAATTATAAACCTAAATTAAATTAGCACGTTGTATCACTTTACACAAGTTCCTGTTAAATCCCGCTGACAGCTTGCGTCAGGATTTCATTTGGCCACCAATTTAAAGGTGGTATCCAACAGTTGGGATCCAGATGTTTGTTACTCAAGCAACCAAGTGCGTTATTGTTACCGGAAAAAAATCTCTCAAAATACTGATAATTGTTACCCTACAGCCATGTGAACAATAAAGCAAAATGCCACATTTGTAATTACAAAAGGTTTTTGCCTATCCAACGCTTTACAGTTTACTATTTTAAAGCAAAACAAAAACACGTGACGTCGAAATCTTGTAAAAAGTAAACATTTCATTCATAACCGTTATCTGAACTATTTGTATATGTTAATTGTATCAATTAATAAAAATACGCGAGTTATGCGAACAACACGGCAGCAAATGAGAATGTATTTAACCAAATCACTGTAAACAATAACAACGTAGGAGTTTCGATGGATTAAGTGACTTTCTATATCTGTTATTTCTTTATACATCTTCATCCGCACTGACTCATCCTGAAATCCAGTTTAAACATATTTCATGCATTAATGATTCATCGATTTTGTACATTTATAATGTTTACATCGTCATTGCTAAGCCGCTGTGATGTTGGCGGTACATACAGGGCACAAATGTATACACCCACCTCTTGTTCCCAGCCATAAAAAATGTCGACTAGTTTACTTCCAAAAAAAGACCAACCTACACCCGCTTAAAGTTATGAAAGCTTTCATGTATCAAGTTCTTTTTTTCTTAGTGGTAGCAAGGATTACAAAACAATGGACAAGTTTACGCTCTTGTAATTTTAAGATTGCACTGAAAAAAATTAGCAATGCCTAAAGACAACATTAAAACAATCTTGATAGAGGGCCTCTAAATGAATGGATAGTCATTAACGTCGCAATGCGTTACAGTTTAAGTTAATCCGTTTTGACTTCACTGACCTAGTATACCTACAAATTCCGCAATTGTTATATATGTTATATATGTCATGTCAGTCATTAACTTACGTTATATATCAATAGGTAGAAAAGAAAAGGTCCTATTAAAATTTCATACGTTCCCTAAAATAACCAGATTTATCAAGCCATGTTTGTACCTTGCAGTTACATCTTTATAAAGCTGAAATAAGACTTAAGAAAGTTAACTCCTACAATCGCAGCCATTTTTCACGTCTGGAAAAATAAAGTGCCAGTACAGAATCAAATATAAATGTATATGTATGTCAAAGGAGACTAGACGGGTCATTGTGGCCGCGCATACTTCAAATGTAAACATTAAAGTTATTATATTGTGTAATGTAGATTTAAATGAAATGCAGATTTTTATGATCAGAAATATCACTCGGTGACTGGAGGAAAGGATCTAATGAGGGGCAAAAATTAAAACGAGTTCCACTGCCTCTGCATTATCTACTGGGCCAAGATATTTGCCACATCGCGCGCGAAGTCGCAAGGCCTTTTTATAATCGACGTTATGACAGAGGCCATTCGCAAAATCTCGGCACCGCAGTCGGGAAAAGAATGGTGCAATAGAGATTTAGATTCAGATCCCCGGGGTGTCGTGCTGACGAAATAAAAACAGGGGTTTAATTTTGAACTCAGCACAATTTTGAATGCCTTTAAATCCCTTTACTTCGTTTAAACAGCGCCTCATCCGTTGAATTCAGAATGTGACGTCACAGGATGCTTGTATATTTTGATATTGCTTGCCAACAAAGACCTCATAAAGGACTGCCGCTATGTTTCAACGGCAATATTATAGTCGCAAATCGGGTTCTACAAATATTGGGAACATGGAGACATTTAAAATTTATCTAATATGGATTCATTTAAATAATTCGATATATATCATTTTGGCTCATTTATCAAGAATTACCGTTAAAAGATTTCATGTGGAAAAAAAACTGTTATTTTTTTATCATTGCAGTAAGTAAAAATAATTGCTTGTTGATTTTTAACGTGTTGTAATCTGCAAAAAATATAATAGCCAAATTTATATTTTGGGGATGCATGTTTACACAAATGAGACTTTTAAACTTTTTAAGGAGTTTGACGTTGTCTCTGTCATGCTGTTACCACATTCCAACGTACAAAACTAAAAAGATTTACTTTTTTCTGATTTGACATTGCTTATTAGAGTATGTAAATTTCAAACCTGTTTCGGTTGAATGACGAACTTTTCTGTTAGTCACGTTCACTTGAGCGATATAAGGTGTGAATTATATCCTCCATCATAGTCGTTTACACCTGACTGAAACATTGACTAGCGAGCAAACAATTCGTCAAATAAATAATATAGGTGTTACTGTTCTCTGTGAGACGGTTAGTGACAATAGTTACCATTTAAGATGACCTTATACTTTGTTGTGATGAGCTTGTGTGTTTTCGGCACTGTTTCTTGTGACTGCACATTAACCGCCTTTAATGGCTTGACGGTTCATGTTCTTGACCAGTCTGGAATGATAAAGATTTACAAAGACAATGAAGCTGATGGTATCGTTTTATCGTTCGATGGAATTTATGAGAAGACATCGGACGGTGCCGATATTACCGGCCAGAACAGACATTCATTTAATGATTTTGCTCTGCTTAATTTCAATATCTCGGAAAAAAGTTATACCACATACCTTGATACAAATTTGGGCGTTGTCCAGTTCAACTTTACCGCCAACATAGACGTAGACTCGATCCCAGTCACGCTAAAAACGAACGTATATCAGTTTGAAAGTGAGGGTAACATTACGGTGGATGGAGGCAACGTTACGGTGTATCCTGGAGTCATTAAATTCGACGTTAAGATTGTAGATTGGCCGTTTTGTGGACTTAAGGGCGTATCCTGTGCAGAGAGTCAGACAGGCGCCTTTCTGGACTTTGAAATTTCTGTATCCGGCCCAGAAGCACCAAACAGTATAACCGGACAGATCGCAGGTTCGAGAGTTATCACTCCGCAAGCGGTGAGTACATAGTTTGTTTTTAATATAAAGTGGGAATTTTAAATATACCCTAAGGCTCTTGTAGAAAAATTCAAAGTTTATTCTCCAATACAAATAACAATGTACTATGGTCTTTATCACATGTTTACTTGTAACAAATGAAGAGTGTATCTTGACTGTGCAGCTGTGCGTGGATGCGCATTAGTTTAAAACTTATCAAGACATAACCGATAGAATTTGGGTTGTACATCCCCTTGGCTACTTGGTCGTCGTTGGAAGCTTTAGTTGGCCTATTATGTCACATTCCGTCCTTTTTAACCAAAACGAAAACAGTCTACACGGTTTTTGTATGTCATACAAATAAAAGATAAAATATCCACTTTTTGCATTATCTTTGTTGGAAGTTTATTTTATTTATGATATGAAACTATTTTACATTTTACAGCCAATTAAGTTATAAATCAATTTATCACCTATTTAATATTTTATTTAAGTTAATTAGCATGCATTTTGGGAATCAATACATGTATCAGTATTCGAGGTGTTTGTTACTTTTTAATATTATAAAAAATATTAGACTAAATAATCAATCAACGTATAAATTAGAAATCAATCAAAATATAGACAGTGATGGTTTCAGATTTTATACATATAGAATGATCATAATATATAATGACATAAAGCTTGACTTAACTTATTAGTTACTAACAATAAAAGATATAGCAGTTAGAAGAGGTGCATGTAAACTGAAATACAAGAAAACAAGGTTAAAAACATAACATCATACATATAAGATGATATACATTACAAAATAGAAAACAGCATGTGTTGTAAACTGGACTGTTATTTTAAACTGGTGACTTGCTGCGAAGGAATAAATATTTGTCTGTCGGTTTTTTATGTGCCTTCTAGATCATAATCTTTAGAACACCAATTGTTTAACACTTATCTCCTCACCTGCTTATATCAAACCCTCTCATTTAATAGCGCTGACATTTTACACATGTTTTAATGCTTTAGTATTAAGTGTTAGTGTTATCACAAAGACTTCGTTATGGAAAGAGTTTCTATCTTAGTAGAACCACAAACCTAGCAGGTTAATGAGTGTTAAGATCAAACGCGGTCGCCGCCAGCACCTCCCTCCGATTTAAGAAAAATAATCACAGGACCTCGCAGCCTGTTGCGTCACATACAAGTACATTGACAAACAATGCCACTAAAAAGAATCCAACAGATTAAGATAATTTGTTCTTGCCCTTTTTAACATACCTAAGTTTAAATTTAATTATCGCACCCGAAACTTAAGACCAGTTTAACTGTCTGCACCTGAAATGTGTCGTTACCACGTAACAGTTACAAGAAATCATCAATATGTTACACTAGTTTTGTCAGTCATATGTTTATTACAATTCATTATTTGCACAAGCATTATTTATGATACAAATTATGCTAAACAAGCAAGGTAGCTACAATTATAGGTAAGCTTAAGCTGGATTGGCAATATTATATTTGTGTCCAGGTGGTGTATAATGACTACAATACTAAGAACATGCCCGCTGGTTACCCCATGACGAATGTCACTGGCAACAAGACCACGTACACGTTCAGGTTCGAACCCTTCGACTCAGTCCTGTAAGAACCAATTGTCTCCCTAACCGACATTAGGAGCATGACAAACGCCGGCGTCACCGCCAAACTGCTGGGTAGATCCGGCAAGATTGAGCTTACTTCCGCCGGTACGTATACACGTTTTTCTTTGTATTTACAAACATAAGGATAATTATACGTTAATTAATACGTTAATTAAATTACAGCTTCTTGTGCTACAAAAATCTTGCAGTTCCACGTGATAATTTGACAGGTTAATATAAAATAATACTAATATCATTAAACTGTTCAGGCACTTGTGAATTATAAATAGTGTAAGAAAGTACAACTGTCAACAATAGGATGTATAACTTTATGTCATAAGGTTTGCTTAAACGATTTTATCTTTAATTATGAGTTTAGAAATTCGAATAGTTGTAAAATGTAAAACACAATTTTATTTGCTTATCAACATTATTTTATATATTATATTGTTTTATATCAACAGTTTAAGGCATTGAAAATTGGAAGAGCACCGTCTAATCTTAATTGGGGTAAGGTAGTACGGTGTGAGGGTGGGGTCTTCTTGGCTTGACTATAGCCTTAATCTGCAATTGTATCTGAGGGAGAATGGGGTCATATGAAAATATTCATTAAACATAAAGAATGACCGAAGTTACAACGCATGAAAGCGCCCATTATATGTGTTTATATTACAACATTTCGTCATTCTGGACTTTTCCAGAAAAGATTACATAACAACAACAACGCTGCTCCCATGCTCGGTTACAGTAAAAAAGCTACCGGTCGGATTATCTGAGCGTTATACTCCTGTGCTTATCTATGGCCAGATCATTTATATTACTATTTAATATAAAACTGAACAGTAGAGTTAATCTTTACCTTAACATGTTTCACGTGCATAACTAAATGATTTATTAGTTTTTCATGCAATAAGTTTTTCCGTTTGCATACAAAGCTTCTTCGTATGAAAGCGTTTCAGAAGAAAACATGCAGAGAACTACCGAATAAAGGTCAGACAAAAATAGCATAGATTTGTTCTTATGTTATGGGTAGAAATACAAGACACGTCAGAACTATTTAAACATAGAAAGCAGTTTGTCCTGTCGCTATGCCTCCTAACTACCACATTATGGTCAGACAAAAATAGCATAGATTATGTTATGGGTTGAAAAACAAGAATATATGACAAAGTCCTATGAGCATTACAACATATACCAAACTCCGAAAAGGCACAGAACAAAGGTATTACACATGCAAGCCAAGTAAGAACAAATTTGTGATGAGTCATTTAACGAAAAGAGCACACCAGACAGTTACCGCCTTGGAACGGTTGGACGGCAATATGGAGCGACTGGGGTGCTTAAACCGGTTTTACAGAGCTGTAACCTCACACTTCCTGACGAGTTTCTCAAATGCAAACGATGAAAAGAAAAACGATCTATTTGAATACAAAATGTCCAAGCGCTGACAAGAAACGTCAAAACTATTTAAAAATAGAAAGTTTGTCCCTTCGTTATGCCCCCTAACTAACAAATGAAGGCCAGGCAAACATAATAGATTTGTTAGGATGTTCTGGGTAGAAATACAATAGTTATATAAACAACATTTTAAAAGAGTTTGTAACAAATACTGTATTGGATAAGAATTAGGATTAGCCGGCATTTTTGTCGATACTGTGCAGCGATAATTTTATCATTATAGCACAGGGGCACTTATAAGGTGCCCAGGGACTGAACCCGGCAGGTACATTATACTGACACCGACGAGTAATGCTGCCCCCTTAGCCCAGAGCGTTAGGAGGGAAGCATCTACTACAAACTTTAAAGTCATTGGTTTGACCCGGCCGGGTTTTGAGCCCATGACCTCCCGATCTGCAAGCCGACGCTCTACCACCTGAGCCATTGTGGCCGGTAATAATACTGATCATGAACATAACAGCATATATTAAAGAAACAAATGAGTTATATTTAAAAGGAAAAAATGCCACTATTTTCGTTAAGTTAAACTCATACAGCACGATATTCTTGTCTGATGCCATCCTAAAGCTCTTCTACTTAAAAATATAAGGATACACGTTTTATTTAAACTTGTTTATGGAGTTAAAAGTTTTAATTGAATAAAAAAATCAAATTTAAAAAATGTGACAGTGATCCTCTCTTTAGCCGCCAAGACAATAGTAATTGAATTGGACAATCTAATGGAAAGGGATGCCAATGGTAAGGACATCCTCGGAGACAAAAACATCAGATTCGCTAGAAAGGTTTTTAAATTATCGTAAGTACTGAAGCGCATGCATGAATGATTAAGAAAACAGACCTGTCTCATTTATCCTTTCGACTTCTCTAAATTCTTGACACCACCATACCACCCTATGCCGACAACTGTAGTGAATAAGCATTTTGTTAAGCCAGATTTTAGTAGATGAGTCAGGTAAATTTTTTGAGATTGTGTCAAGACATCAAGAAATGATCTTCTCCGTCACACACGAAACCTAACAAGATAATACACGCCTATGAACAAACAAAACTAATTTACATGTACGATAAAAATGGAGACCCCCTTAACATTTTATGTTACATCTACAAGTCATTGTCTTCTCTTGTTTCTATAACATATCTTCGACTGAGGTCAACATGTAATTATGTTGGTTATGATATATTAATGGTCAGTTCTAGCAAAACGTTATGCCTCTTTTCAAGTTTTTATATGTATTGATGGTAAACATTATACGTTGGATATATATTACAGTCGGTTGCCGACAGACGAGACATACCCAAATACGAACATCTCTGTTCAGAGAATCACCGGCGAGATTACCATATCCAATGATGTTACGGTCAAACTGAATCTGTATATGTTCAAGGCCGGAGGAAATATATCTAACGGCGATGAAAACACGACTGTCCACGCTGGTATGTATAAAAAGTTTGTATTTTGAGGTGTATATATGTTAGCATGGCCGAAACTTGGTTTCAATGTTTAGGTTAGCTTTAGGCAGGGTTTGAAATAAATTCTGGTGATGTTTCATGAATCAATTCAAAAATACACAAAAAAGAAAATGGGAGTAAAGTGTTTTCAGCATTTTTTCATAAATGATGTAATGCAAGTGTGTTTGATGGTATGCTAGTGGGGTTTTAAATTTAAATTTGAGAGCTTTGGGGTATATTGTGTGGCAGGTTTTATTCAAGGAGATAAAACAAAGAAAATTGTATTTAAATATTACACGATTCAACGCTATCTCTCTAATGATTAAAATACCTAAAATTGATCCCTCTGTTCACATGTATGCTTATTTCATATATATTTCCTTGAGTCCCCTTACTTTGCCACAGACCTAATTCCATCTTCGATTTGTGATTTCTCTTTATACATCTTTTTCACGTCCTTAAAAATTAACCACACAAGCATTTATTCCCATAACAACTAATTTAAGATCATTATCACTACAGTTATTTTATTGTGTCAAATTTGGTTTTCTGCTGTTATTTTATTTGTGTATTCCATTGTTAGCAAATGTGTTGGTCCTGTCGTGCATCCGTATTCTTTGCCGGGACATATGGACAAAGTCAATAAACATCTGGACCTCTACGATATATAAAGACAGAAATTATGATTTCTTTACTCTCCTAGATATGCATGTTGTGTCCTCTATAACTTATTACAAAGAAAATTATGTATATAACACTTCATAAGACAACTATCTTTATAACAGGTAATGTGAAGTTTAACTTGTCCCAAAACACGGCTGGCGTTTCTGCACCTCGGCCTGTAAGCCAGGGAGTACTGAAGGAACGTATCTGGACATTGATATTGTGATCAAGAGCAAGAAAGCAAAAACAGTGAAAGGACTGTCCCCGAAAAACACAGGTGACCACTATGATTTGGGAAACTGCACCCTCATTCTCTCCAAGAAGGTAAGTTAATTTTGATTGGTTTAAGTTTCATCAACAATCTTCCAGGTGTAACCGTACGATATTCATATGTAGCTCTGAACCTCAAACTGGCAAACAAACCCATTGGCCAGGGATATATATTCTCCATACACCGGTCCGAATTGTCGGGCAAATAGTCTTATGAATAATTGATGTACTCATTTTTCTGCAATGATAATATATCGCTGTCGTGATTATGTCGGAACAGAAAATGCATAATGCAAGTATCGAAACGTTCTCGTTGAAGTATGTCTTTATGAAGGCCTGCTGTTATAAAGTGGTTTGGTCTGAAGAAATCAATGTCAACCGCCATTGTCAGAGCTCCACCAGATTTTCAGCACGATCCCAGGGGTGGGTTCTCTAACGATAAATTTTAACCTCATTTCATGGCTTGAACTTCGAATGTTATTCTTGTCAATATGGTCGATATGCTATTTGTAAATCATTCAGTTCCTCAGTGCTGAGTGTCAACTTTCTTGTTTGGATAATTTCAAACTAAACTGAGGCGTGGCAGTGATGTTAAAATAAACATCTTTTATAAAACATATCTGATGCACACCGTATATACATGTATAATTATCTTATCATTGTGATTCATATACAAAAATAAGGTATGTTGTTGTCATAAACTGGTAAACTGTTGAACACTGGGAAAACAAGTTAAGTATTTAACCAAGAAAATAATCAATAATCTAGAACAATAGATAAACTACCCCTGTTATTAATGGAATAATGTTTAATAATTTCATTTCGGTTCAATTCTGTTTCCACTAACAGGTTTACGTTGACAGCGACTCACAACCAGTCGACATGGCCACAAACTATCCCATGGTCATCACGTAAGGAAGCAAAGAATCATTTCGCTTTCGCTTCCCTAAATTCTCCAACAAGGCCTGTACTCAGGGAACAAGTGTTAACATGGCAACACTACTCTATGTTGTGGCAACCGGTTAAAAGATGCTCTTAAAATCAGAGACCAACTAATTCTTTCAAATATTTCCTTTATTATAATTTGATCATTTTGATTGTTTACTATTTGTCAGAATATATAAATATATGTATATATATACATGTGTGTATGTGTGTGCGTGTGCGCGTGTGTGTTTGTGTGTGTATGTGTGTGTGTGTGCGCGTGTGTGTGTGTGTGTGTGTGTGTGTGTGTGTGTGTGTGTGTGTGTGTGTGTGTGTGTGTGTGTGTGTGTGTGTGTGTGTGTGTGTGTGTGTGTTGTATATATTGTATATATGTGTATATATATATATTTAAAATAAAAATAAACTTATTAAAAACGTTAAATCAGACAGCATCTCCGCAGTCCTTGCGGTCTGTTCGGAAAGCTTTAGATGACTACGGCCAAGGTCTCAAAAAGTATTTGTCACGAAGCTAGTTGTCACTGATTGTAGGCACATATTCTTGGCGTTTAAGTACATTTCTATGTACAGTATAAATGAACAGTTTCTCTGCATTTGTACATTAGCATATATAATGCTTATCTTTTCTTTTATGAAATCCAGTGGTATAGTTTCATTGAGTTTATTTTTCCTTTAAGAAAAGATGGACATTTAATATTTAATAATATCGGCTATAAGTTCATCTAGGATTAAACTTCTATTGTACAAAGCTTAATTTCGATAATGTTTTAAATCATGACAGACAATCAATTTAAGTTGTTATTGATCAAAAAGATGGATGTTTAAGATTTACGTAATGACAAATAAAAAACATTTCTGATTTCATTTGTCTTTAAAGGTCTTTCAAGATGTGTTGGCCATTAAAGGAAATACTCATTGAACTAAGATGCGGCTATGATTTTAGACTAAAATCTCGTGATGGCAGTTTATATAACTAAATGTCTCAAACTATATTTGCCCTGTGCCTTTTCGGAGTTTGGTACATGTTGCAATGCTCATAGGACTTTTCATATATTCTTATGAAACTGTACTGCAACTTTTCTATGGTGGTAATTTTATTCCTTTATAATATTTCTTTTATGCGTGTGTAGAGAGTGCTGACCTTTGATGCAAAATCCAATGAAATGATACTGCACTCAGTTCTTCACATTTGTTCTGTCCGAATTTAAAAAGGTATATGCACTGTTACTTGGAAACATGTTTTCTGATGTAAAGTAAACCTTGAATTTCCTTACAAGCTGTTCTCATTAAATGGCGATTCACTTTGGCAGCATTAATACATGATATGAATTCGTCCTATATTTGTAATTTAATGTGACTTTACATTACATTAAAATAAGTAAATAAGAAAATGTCCTTTCAAAATTTCCACAGATACTAAAATTTAATCTTCCTCCAGACAAAGGCACACTTTGTTGTATTATTGATTATGTCGATGTTTTAAGGACAACTACATGCATTCAATATCTGTGTTGTTTAAAGGGTTGATCAGAATAAAATGTAGATTTATCATTCGAAATAAATCATACACAAAATATGATAAAATAATATACATGCAATGTTGTTCTTTATGACTGCATACAATCAAGCAAGACAATTAGACGACAATACCGACAAAATATTCACACAATAAATGACATTTCAATATTTTACTGTTGTAATAATACGTGTCATAATCTTAATTTGATGATGACTACACCCTTTACAGCACCTGCTACATGTATGTGTTAGCTCATTATTATCTTCAGTCTCATTAACACTTAAACATGTGGTTTCGCCTACCAGTCAATAAAGTCCATTTTGTTCACATGATATTATATACACCCGTTGTTAATATTTACATTTTCTCTTCATAGGTGATATCCTTTAGTTAATCATCTGTCGATGTATATGAAATAAACTAGAACTTTTTTGATTGACCAACAGCTTCGAAAATCGAGCTTAAAACTTTGTGTTAAAAGAATGACTTTAATTTCAGTCGAAATATATATATATATGTATTTGTATAGTATTAATATAATGTCCACAAAATGCACTGGGCTTAGTCTTAAGTCTGTTTATATCTGCAAGCATTGCTTCCATTTAGGTATACATTGCATTTCTATGCAGCAAATTTGGCCAAATAATGAGATCAAGTTAAAGGAATACAATAACCAGATGCATACGATTACATGAATTATTGTCAAAAAGCCCATTAACTGCACATGAATACAAGTTAATGGAATCAAACTGGGCGTTAAATTATTAAAAAAACTTCAATCATAATTTGTTACCGCTGAGTGCATTCAAAATTATTGAATAAATTCGTATAACCATAATAAAGTGTACAAAACTCAACTTGAAAATTGTTAACCGTGAATTTGACTCACACTGTCCAAACACAAAACAGTAGGCTCGCGGCTGTCCTAAACAGTTCTTGAGAATGATGTTCGCATGAAATAAAACCACTAAAACTAACATGATAACGTACCATTTTCATTTTCTTGTTTGCAAGCTTTGTGAACTTGTATTACACAATTGACAAGACAATGAGGTGCTACCTTCTACTCGCACAGTTTCCATTCTGAATATTTCATTCCACATGACAAGAAAGAATAAAATATACATCTGTTTTCATTTGTTCAATTGTTTATCACGTTATATAGATTTGACCTACAAAGGACCTGCAGATCCAGATCCGGTTAACTACCTGATCAGAAGATGCTCTATTACTGCTGTGTATTGCCTAATGCAGCAGCTGACGTTGATGATGTCGCATACTTTGTGATCTACTTTTTTGTATTGAGAGTTTTATTTACCTGACACAACACCTATATAGTTACACCTCAACACGTCCCACAACATTGTTGCTAAGAACTAATAGGGCAAGTATCTTTCTATTTTCTATACTGGTATTTCGCATATACAAATGACTGCAATCTATTTAATATATATGCTAAGAACTGAAATTTTTATCTCGACGTTTATTTCGCAATGTTTCTGACGACTGTTTTCAATTATCGTGGCTGTCGTGCTGCAAACATTTAAGATGGGTATGTCGTTTTCATAGCTCTCTTAAATATATTTGCACCAGCATTTATGAAGACAATAGAAAATGCGTCAAAATGCGTCAAAATTGCGTATCGCTGATGAATAGTAATGATAAAGTATACTAATTTAGCATATCAATAAAACACAGTCGGGTTAAGAGCAAAATTATTGCAATTGTTTCCGTGTTTGTTATCAAAGTTGTCACAAACATGAGCTTTATTCGACATTTTGAAACGAACGAAACCTGTAGCAAGATATAATTATCATCGGTATTTTTAAACAATGAATGAAAATTAGTAAATAATAAATTTGACTAGTCCTTCATCAAAAGTGTCTAAAATTATTAAATGAACAGAATCAAACAAAAAAGTACTACACTCAATGTACATTTATGACTCAATAAATTTAACTGAATTTAATTAGTATGACAGTTTAATATCTTATAGTTTAAACTAGATTAGATGGATATGTTACTTAACGTATTCATAAGGAGTATAGTAACAGTTTTTGATGGATACTTGCATTTTAATTAGGATGAAACTAACCAGATGTCGGAAGTTATGCTTCCTTTAGTTAACGATCATATACATGTACACTGACTGCCCTACCTGGTTTTTGCTTTGTTATGCGTGTAGACTTCCATTATTTGCTATACAATGTTTAGAGTTTATATGCAGTCTTTATTCGGATTCACATGTATAACTTGCAATTTGTCTATACTTAGTTCTATGTCTAAACTACATCGATTTTAATTGCATTTGGGCAATTTTAAAACTTATTAGTTAAACATACCTGTGTAGAATGTATGTTAAACATACATTTGTTTGGTTTGTTTCTCTTTTACAATTATACAAAGTACACTGCTGCATTTTGTTAGTGGTAAACGCCTTATACATTGACTTCATACAGAGACCTTGATAAATTTAGTTTCTAAATTCATTTTTGTTACTTCACTGTTTTAAGAAATTAGAGGTTATCTATTCTTTTGATTTAAAAAATGCATGTTGCATCATTCATATTATTAGAAGCAATTTTTACGTAATGAGAGACATTAGTGGATAGTCTCCCCTGAATAATCCCTAAATGCAGGGAGGTCATTTCGCTTGGACTACTCGGTTTTTATGCTTTGTGCTCTTAGGAGTATATGTTGCCTTTTAAGCTGTTCTTGTGATACATGTATCTAAGTAAACCACCATCAACAAACACGTCCATTTTATTATTTACATAACGTATCTCTTTAAGTATTCAAATTAATTTTAAGCTTACATTTATGCAAAGTTAGGACTTCTTATTTTTGTAATGGCACCATTTGCGAAAAAACATGCGATAAAGACAAAGACTTCCAACTAAACGGCCTACTTGCTGTTTGGACTACCTCGGACATCATTTAACAAGGGAGACCATTTCCATTTCACCAATGTACCCCATTACCACAATTAGCGAAATCGTCGTCACACCATTATTTAAAAATCATTCAATTGTATATTCAATGTATTAAACTTGGCCTTACAAAAAAAACGTTTAAGCACCCCAGTTGGCCCGTTTGCTCTTTTCGTTAAATGACTCATCACAAATTTGTTCTTACTTTTCTTGGCTTGCATGAGAAATATATTTGTCATGTGCCTTTTTGGAGTTTGGTATATGTTGCAATGCTCATATAACTTTGTCATAGATTCTCATCAAGGAAATGCTATTTTCTGATTATTTTTTTAATATTGATAGAACAAAAAAAAACTATAACGTTTTCTTTGTTGTTTATTTTATTATGTTTCTAAATGCTTCTATATGCCAAATTTCGCTTAACTTGCGTCGAATGTGTGTAATAACTTTAACGTTTGTAGTCGGAAGAAGAAAAAATGTCTCTAAGTTTAGGAAACCTATAAACATCGAAGGCAGCAAATTGATGTTTTTATTGGCCAACTTTATAACTCTATGAGATAAAAGTAGCATTAACTTCCTTGGTGGCTTAGTGTTCCGCTGGTTTGTGAGATATGTGCAACCTGAGCAATAAGGTACTTAAAGGTAGTTAGTCATGCATGGTCGAACTTAAAACACGTTCTTTCTTTTAATAAAACAGAAGGGTACATAAATGTAAAAGGAATAATATCAACAAATAGATACGAAATATAGATACTACATGTTTGTTTTAGTCATTTTACTTTCTCCAGCTGACATTTATGGAAAGTGTTTGCATATTGCAGCAATAAGTGGTGGTGGAGTAGGTCGGAATAAAATCAAATATATTGAATTTGACTTTTAAATATTACCTGAAGTGGATATTAACCGCACAAACATATTACTCAACAAGAGAGAAGGCGAGAGAGGAAGAGATCGTCTGACAGAGAGAGAAAAGGGGAGAGAGTATGTGAAAGAAAGAGCGCAAGAGGTTGATAGCGTGTGTGTATGTGTGAGAGAGAACGAACGGTAGGGAGAGTACAGTGTATTTGCGCGTGTGTGGGAGGGGGAGAGGAGAGAGAGAGAGGGGAGAGAGTGAGAGAGAGAGAAAGTCTGCTTAATTTCAATGCGTTATTTATATATTCAATCATTAGTGTTTTCATTAGTCGCACTACATTCATATAACAATGTACAGAAAGATCACTTGATATAAATAATAAGTTAACATTATCTGTTTCTATTTTGAAACAAATATCATACTGACGTTCATAATCATGCGTTGATCATACGCTGGTCCGTGAAATAATAGTAGACCCTCGTGTAAATGTAGCACTAATCAAGATCAAATTAAATAATTTTAAAATGCGTATAATGAACTTGTAGTTGAAGAAAAGAGACTATACAATGTCTTTGAAGTTTATACTAGTTTACTGTAATTAGTTGTGCCAATCGAAGTTACTTATAATGGTCATAAAGTTTGTATTACAGTTGTAAACTTGTTCGACCGTGAATTTTATGATTTGGCAATGTAAGGTTTGTTGCAGATCTTTGATGAAATTATTATATTATCAATTTAATTGTCTAGAATTCCAACAGTTAAAGAGTAATGTTATTGATCATTAAACAATTGAAAAGATAGTAATAAGTATATAAATTCACATATTTAAGGATATTTCTTCACTAAGAATACAAATATATAGACGCTGAGAAAATTCCACGCTCACATATACATGTGAAATCACGTGGCCTCCATTTATAAATACACAAAAAACAAACATTTTATATAAATTCACCTTACGTTTATAACAGTAAGAGTCTTAATCATCTTATTTGCTTAAATCTTCGACCCTAACGTTAAACATAATATTCACTCCAATAACAACAAAAATGTATTAAATAATATGTTAAATGTATATTTCCTACTTTTTAAATATTTATGCGCCTGAATTTACGTATCACTTATCCCTTGAATTAAGATAAAAATTTAACATAAACAAATAAAATATGATCGAATAAAATGAACGTCTACAAAATGCTGGAGTCCGCGACTGCGGAAACTCACAGCTATTTATACTGATTCCAGTGCACCATAAAATCTTGAGTCTGCACCAGAAAATTTTGCGCATGCACCAGAAAAACTTGTGGCAGTCACCAGAAAATCTTGTGCAGAATAGAATGCACAAGAAAATAGTGTGCAGAATAGAATGCACAAAAAAACTCATGTAAGAAGTATTCTTTAACAATCAATTAAACACATACAGACAAAGAATACAATATGTATATTGTATTCTACATATGAACATTTGTATATATATGTAAACACATGTTCTACCAGATAATCATAAT
Source organism: Sinonovacula constricta (assembly GCA_007844125.1). Classification (NCBI taxonomy): domain Eukaryota; kingdom Metazoa; phylum Mollusca; class Bivalvia; order Cardiida; family Solecurtidae; genus Sinonovacula; species Sinonovacula constricta. The sequence continues at coordinate 41,912,626 of CM017560.1, forward strand.
TTCTAGTTCCTAGAACTACACACGTCCTTTAGCATAGAGATTTAAAAGATCGCAGAGTAAACTTACTGCATAAAGAAAAATGGCTACCTTGTCAAGGTTGCTCGTCTGCTCACACAATAAATAAGGAATTTCCTATATAAAAATGTCTTAGTAAAATAACTAGTGATTTCTACGACAAAGTAAAGTGGCTACACAACTTATTACATGGATCTCGGGGATATAGGATCACTTACATAGGAATAATGATGATGTAAACAAAGGAATTCGCAGAAACTAATGACATTCGAAGTAAGATACAGTTGGTTAGTAAGAATGTAGCTTAATCACATGTATAGGATTGGTTGTTCTGTCTAATTAACAAGAGCAACATTCTTTATAATTGTGCGAATGCTAATCATAAGCTGTTAAATTTTAGGTGTAATTTCAAAGGTGAGTAAAATTATCATTTATGAAAGAAAACAACTTTTGTTTTAATACACCTAATCCTGGGACCTTACAATATTATATTATATAATATCATATTATATTATATTATGTAAGGAACACGCGTTTAAAATTCATGACGGTATGCAACTGACGTTTCGAACCCGTTGCACACGAATGCTGTCAAATGACTGTGAGTCGACGATCCCAAAACATGGCTGGCTCAGATATTCTATGCGTACAGTTTGGACACGGTTAGTTCTCGGGCTATCCGAATTATATGCAATAGTATTTGAAAACTCATAAAACATAAGCTTTTGCATTAATCAACAGAGTTTCATTGTCCCAATCATAGAATATTATATGTATGTTGTCCACATAAGGCGAAATAGGAAAAAGGTAAGATTTAAATACCACTTCTTTTAAAGCTCTAGGAGCTAAATTTAAAATATAAAATACTAATACATTACAATTTCTCACATGAACTTTATTTATATTTTAAAATTATATTTTTACATTTAACTTCAGAATGACTAAAAATGCTCTGCAGATTCGAATCGGCATTAGACTAAAGTTCTCCATACTCTTGGCAACTGACTTATTCGGAGAAAAAATAAAAACCAAAATGTTTTACAACATAGACATCACTCTTCAGTTTTCTATCTGGCGTATTAACAGAGCCTTGTTAATTTCAAATACTTGTTTGTCTCACCTTTCGAAATATAATGGATGTCACTGTGATCGGCTTTAATACATGTTGTAAACAATAATCATTTAATCATTTCGCATGGTAAAAGCAGAATTTAATTTTGTGCGGAGAAAACTTTTTTGTGATTGACATTGACTTACACCCACTGGAGTTCCGATAAATATAGATAGTAAAGTCACATTAATGCTGCGCTAATACACTTACATTTCTATTCATGCACGCCGTTTATATTTTTAAAATTTATACATTTGCATCAACACCGCACATAAGTTAAGCACATTGCCGTCACTATCTATCCCATCGATCATTTTAATAATGTATTTATCATATGCCATTACCATAACGAATGTTATGAAACCGATTTAAAGATAAATAGTGACCAGAGTAAATGCAATAATTTGACGCCTAGTCCATTAACAGCGCGTGAATACAAATGATGCAATCAGGCTACAAATTGTGATGGTAAATTGGATTTATATAAGTAGAGTTTCATGTTGCATGATTCACAAATAATTATTCTTATAAATATAAAAGACCGCGACGGAAGTAAACATGAATATTTAAATTATTAATAATAAAATTCGCTTGCAAATATTAAAGGGTTCATGGATACAATACATTCTTGGATTCAATATTTTGCCAAAAATGCTGAAACTCTCTCATTTTTCTTGACTTATTTTTATGATATTTATCTTTAAATGAGCTAGTCAAGCTAACTTAATTCCACTAAATTAATTTCAAAGTTTTTCTGATGATGGTCGGTTTGTTTTGTTGTTGTTTTCTTTTCGACAGTCATGCTATGCACATTTATATTAATAGGGCGTTAATCAGCTCTCACCACGCTTTTGCATTTACAATTGCTTCAATAAAAGGGACATTAATGAAGACAAAAGAAGCATGCCTAATTGCTCGTCATTGATTTATAGCAATGATTTACGAAATTACCGACAACGTCATCTATTGTATAGAAACGGCATACGGCACATTCAAAATGTTTAAACATTATAAATGTCAGATAATTGTGCACTACAAATATATAATACAGGAGGTGGGCGAATACCAAAATGGGCATATCAATTACAAAGTTGTTAAGTAGACATGAGCTTGTACCCACCCAACCAACAAGATTAGTTGTTTGAATGGTGGTATATGACGTTTTGAGACAGACAGTGTATCAAACATAATTAAGTACTTTACATGAACACTGTTGCTAAAAACTTATGGTTGATATCTGAGACTTGGGATGAGTTGTTATTCAATACCAAATGGTGGTTTTTATTTTCAATCGCATCTACATTTGTCATTGTTATTTTATCAGACGTCATGTAGTTGATTTATAGTTGAAAATGTAATATTTGTAACTGGACATTCAATAGGAAACAGGTCTGCAGTCTGCATAATGGTAAATTGATGCACTAATTTTAATTAAACTTACATTCCTTTAGTGTACTTCTCCAACACTTCAGTAGTTCAAAAGTAACTTTAGAATTACTCCGCTTTTGACACTGGGCCGATATTTCGATATTTTATTTTAAACGTCTCAAACACCATTAAAAATAAAAACAACGAAACACATTTTAATTTTGCAATTCTTTTAACAGGTTAAATTTAAGAAAATAAACACACATTCTCTGTTGGCCACAATTCTGCCCAATGTGCAATTGATAGTACTTAAGAATGCCTACTCATTACTTATCTTTAAAGACATGCTTTGATTGATATGTGTCAACGTTATGTAGGCATGTTAATAAAACATTTATTTAATCTTAAACTGGTCTGGTGCTCAAAAGTAGCTCAATTAAACAAACTCTGTTATGAAACCAGTTATTTAAAGCATCATTGAGTATAAATAATAAAAAATAGATGTTGGATCTAATTGTCATGTGCTTTAAACACATATGGCTATACGGAAAGTTCAATGTGTATTTAAACTTCCGTTAACACCTACACATAACATTGCTTTCTTAATTAAAAGAATGTCTGAACCTGAGTAGTTTATTTCTATAATTATAACTCTGTTTTGATGTAGTTCACCATATCCATTTCTTAATTCTCATATACCATTGTCAAGTTATCGTCTGATTGAGCTATACGGTTAAGGTTTTGTCTAATAGTGTTATACGGTTAAGGTTTGTCTAATAGTGTTATACGGTTAAGGTATGTCTAATAGAGCTATACGGTTAAGGTATGTCTGATTGAGCTATACGGTTAAAGTATGTCTGATAGAGCTATACGGTTAAGGTATGTCTAATAGAGCTATGCGGTTAAGGTATGTCTAATAGAGCTATAGGTTAAGGTATTCTAATAGTGTTATACGGTTAATGTATGTCTAATAGAGTTATACGGTTAATGTATGTCTAATAGTTTTATACGATTAAGGTATATCTAATAGTCTTATACGGTTAAGGTATGTCTAATAGAGCATACGGCTAGGGCATGTCTAATAGTGTTATGCGGTTAGGGTATGTATAATAGTGTTATACAGTTGAGGTATGTCTAATAGAGCATACGGTTAGGGTATGTCTAATAGTGTTATACAGTTGAGGTATGTCTAATAGAGCATACGGCTAGGGCATGTCTAATAGTGTTATACGGTTAAGGTATGTCTAATAGTGTTATACGGTTAAGGTATGTCTAATAGAGCTATAAGGTTAAGGTATGACTAAAAGTGTTATACAGTTAAGGTATGTCTAAAAGTGTTGTACGGTTAAGGTTTTTTAATATTGTTATACGGTTGGTGTGTGTGCAAAAAGAGACTTTGAGAAGGAAATGTACTTACACTGGAATCAATCTGATCACCTCGGCCTTTATGCTATGCAAGAGACCTCTGACATAATAAGGCGCCATCTTGGATCTACTTTGTGTGTCTTAGTTTTAATACTGTGTATTTAATGTTGACTTTTCAATTTTCCGTAAATCATATAGATTGTATTGATAAAAAAAATCGTTGTTATTGCAAGATATACTCAACTAAATGATATATATACAATTTGTTACTTTCTCGCGAACGGACACTGTTTCATAACTCAGGCGACGCACTTTGGTGTATTCTAGAGCTATGTACGAGGTGTATTTTACGAACCATACGGAAATACCCGAAGTTTTACGATTGACACTGGAATTTAATCATTTTGTGATTAACAACAATGTGTCTCTGATAAATTGAAGTGTTTTATACTATTTCAACTATTCAATTTGTTTAAATCTGCTCTTTGTGCAACACAAAAGCTCTCATTTTAACATACGGAATATGCGAGACTTGTATTCTATCTGAATTTGTCAAAATTCAGAAGATTAGATGTTAGACAACGGCGTTTCATACCATGATGAAACACACACACACACACACACACACACACACACACACACACACACACACACACACACACACACACACACACACACACACACACACACACACACACACACACCATTCAATCCCTAAATGAATATACTGTTAATATGTTTAATAACAATGCTCCCGGTGTATTTAATCTGAAACTTACATAAATATGTGCTAGTTAAGGATGTTTAAATATATAAATACACGCCTTTTTATGGTAAGATTTGCGTGAGAATATCCCCGGACTGTGCACTTTAAGGAAAATATTTAATAAACAATAAATAAAGCAATAAGTCATGCTTTCACAGCCCGAATAGCTCCCTCGGAACAACGAAAATCAAGAGGAATTTGACATGGAAGACTGTGTTAAAACGTTTTATGTACATTTGCAATGTCTCGATACATACATACTCTAGTGATATTTTAAATACAAGTTGCATTTTTAAATGCGGTGGAGAGGGTATAACAATTTGCATTTCAGATTAAGTATGGCTTTAACTTTTAATTGCTTGAAACGAAAACATAACTACAATTTTGTGCCAACAATGACTTGTCTGCCAGGGAAAATAAAATATTAAATATGTATTTATGTTCTGCTTGAAGCCTCGGAAGCACGGTTTAAGCTGACAGCAAAACAAAGTTGTATCAATATTCTTCTCTTCAAAAGGTTTTCTACCTATAATTCAGAAAAGAAGTTCGATATGACTTTTATATCAGCAATACAGAACTTTTAAGGTCTTATGAATAATACAGCAGTATACGATTTCTTTTTACACATATATATAAATATATACACATTCTTGTAAATAAATGAAAGTATAAAATGACTGAGACACACAGAAACAGAGATAACACAACATTTAAGACATTCCTTAAACACATTGGGCTATACGAAAGTGTCAACCGGACCGATAAAGTACCTCGTTAATTTAATTTTTTGTCTTAACAACTGGACGGTCCTCATAACGATCCCACATATAATCATTGAAAGAAGCTGTTCACTGAGTTCATTTAAGAAATCAACATTTCTTTTTGTCATTTGGATAAAAAATAGTTTTCAAGGTTGTCTGTGAATTGACCCTCCCTCATGTAATGGCTGACATGACCCTTTAGTCAGTGGTCGCGACGACCAGCCCTAGGTTGGACATATCAGACAGTTGTTTGTGAGGCTTGGGATATTTCATACACGTAATGAATATTTCAAAACAAATTAACGCTTTAATCATCGATATGCAAATAAAAGTGAAATAATTTGGGAATAATATTCAAAGCGTAAGTAGATTTGTGCATTTGATTGCATATTCATTGCAATGATATTGATACGTTGGCCGTAAAGACAATGACCATAAAACATTTTTCTAAGAATGTGGTTCATTTTCTCATTATATAAATGCACGTGCTATAGTTTTAAGGTTTCTCAAAGGCATCAATAAATATATGGATTCATGAAACGATATGTCGGGTTTGCTCTTTTTGTTAAATGACTCATCACAGATTTGTTCTTACTTTTACTTTAACCTTGCATGTGAGTACCTTTGTCCTGTGCTTTTTACCAATTTGGGTACGTGTTGCAGTGCTCATTAGACTTCGTCATATATTCTTTTTCATTATCACAGCAATGGTATTTGTTCAGTGTTGCGGTCGTAAAAAATCTCCCCGTGCATGTAATCTAAGTTGTCATTTAATTCATCCTATAAGGATTGTTACTTGTATTTCCTTTGATGGACATTAGACTTTGGTTCCTGAATTCCATCTTAACATGAACAGTATGCTACAACCATTTACTCTTCTTTGGTCATTTTTTTCTTGACTCAAGAAGTTAATTCCATTTACAATCAACAATTCTTCTGTAGTTCTTCTAATCGGAATAATACCTCTCTCTCTCTCTCTCTCTCTCTCTCTCTCTCTCTCTCTCTCTCTCTCTCTCTCTCTCTCTCTATCATTCATTTTAAGTTGTATTTCTGTACATTGTAAGGCAAATCTTCCAGAAGTGCTACTAATGAAAACACTAATGCTTGCATATATAAATAACGCATAAAAATTGCATAGACTCTCTCTCTCTCTCTCTCTCTCTCTCTCTCTCTATCTCTCTCTCTCTCTCTCTCTCTCTCTCTCTTTCTCTCTCTCTCTCTCTCTCTCTCTTTCTCTTTCTCTTTCTCTCATTTTTAAATGACATCACTACTTTCGTAATTTGTCAAAGACAATGGCTGCGCTTGGACATTTTTTAGTCAAACAGGTCGGTTGTAATTTTCATTGCTTGCATTGCATGTCCTGTGCCTTTTTTTTAAATTTGGTTATATGTTGCAATGCTCCCAGAACTTTGTCATATATTCTTATTCTGACAATTTCATGTTTTCTGTAAATTTTAAAGTAATGAGCTATAGTATAAAAATTTAGCGATTATATGGTACAAATGGTTATTTCTTGTATTCACGTTGTTTTCATCTTGCTACTTATGGCGTCTTGCTTTTGCATTTTAGATGTCTTAAATAATATCAATGCAGTAAATAAAAATAATAGCACCATGCTCTCTACAAATTCATACCAGCGAAATAATAACCTGACAATATTCTACACACGGATTAAAACATTACACAACGACATCTGGCATACCAGTGAAAAACATGTGTCGGCAGTTTTATGACCACGTCACTGGTCAATCAACTCTTCAAATATTCGCCGACGTTGCTTATTGGCTCATTTGAATAGATTTATAAATAACAAACATATAAATACTTGGAAATGTCTCATTTTGTGTATGAATAAATGATAAAATTAATGGAAAATAATAAATTATAGAAATTATTTATACATGTAATGGTTAAAATTTGTGAAGTAATTAAGTAGAACTGCAACTACACATAACCCCGGTTATCAAAATTAAACACGCCCTTCATAAAATACAGACGAAATAATACACACTTTTTAGTATACAATACATTGTATTATATTAGTGTGATGCTTGATTCAAGACAGTAACTGTTGGGTTGGCTCTTTTGTTTAATAGCTGATCCCAGACTCGTTCTTATTTTTACGTTTTATTTGCATATGAATCCCTTTGTCCTGTGCCTTTTCAAATTTGGGTAGATGTGACAATGCTCCTAGGGCTTTTTCATATTTCTTTATTCAATATGACATTTACTGTTTTACATGAATATTATTACGCTTATGCTAAATCACAAAAAAAGTTAATTATATTATAAAAGATAAGCATATACTGATATTTATTCTTTATTAAGATACAAATTATTTTGTCCATGAAAAAAAATGTGAATTTTATTTTAATTAATTTAACTATATCTTAAGGATTTTTAACAAAAACCTGTATACCTTTATATATATATATATATATATATATATATATATATATATATATATATATATATATATATATATATATATATATATATATATATATATATATATATATATACGTTGCAAGTTATTCTATGCTCAGAAACTGAACATTAAGTACCAATGGTTAAATTTATGTGAACAAGTTTTGTGAAGTGTACATGAAATGTTTGTAGTTTGTAATAAATAATTAATTTCCCAAAATTATTATTATATAAACTTAAAAACATTATAAAATATTGCATTTTATAAATTGCATAAATATATATAAGTTTGGTATAGGCGATAACTTATATAAATGCTAGCTCTATACAATAATAAATAATATTTTTTTAGAAATGACTCAAGAGCTCACCAATCGGGCAAAGGTTTTAGCATTTAAAAAACTAAATTTATTTGTGTGACTCAGATATTAAATTAGTAGTTTAGTACATATTAAACCCAAATTTACTTTGCTCATGCTGACATCATGTAAGCATTTGATCAAAAATGGTTCATAGAAACTTAGACTTTATATTAAAAACGTCGCTTTATCTCTACTTAAATTAAGTAAATTAAACTAAAAACATATGAGTAGCAACAACGCAAAAAAACTGCTCAGATATATGTCTGAGTGGTACGCGAACCCAAGTGCTGCAGTTCAAATATGACGCAAGTGGACAGTTTAGTTTTCTGGCACACGCATATTAAGTGATGCTACAACATGCTATGTTGTAATAAAACCAAAATATAAAGGACAATAACAGATACCATGTCGGAAGTTTAACATGGAAATTGCATTTGCTTTGTGGCAATTTTGCGAATGAATTCTTTTAATTGTCCTAACTGGCATTGCTTGCAAACGAATTCCTAAAATAAAACCTGTTAAAATGCTTATTACCTACAATTTTATCGACAATTGTTTACTGTCATCGCGATGGTACAAGGAACATGTAGTTTTATGCGAGCCCTTAATTGGTAAATGACTCTAATGAAACATCGATCAGAAAAAAGCAATGAAAGAAATATATTTTACAATGCCCCAAATGCATATAAAATGTCACTAATAAATGAAAGTCGTCTTAAATAATAAGTACTCTTCGAACACTTGTTTAATCATGTTAATGCAAATTTAATAAAGTACAGTAAAAAGTGTAACACAATTGAAAGAGAGGTAAACGTTATCAATGGGTAATGTAAATCAACCTGCCGTTTTATAATACGTTTATAGTAATAGTTATAATATAGTAATTTGACCAAATACTGCGGGCAGGACCTGTGGCAAACTTGACGCTTTTTGTAAACATGTCAATGACAAAAAATGGGAATCTTCATGTCAGAAACTTAAAGCAACAATTCGGAGTTGAGAGAGTTGAGAACAATTGTCGGTTAAATGTAATTGTTTCATTTTTTTATTACTTCTCAATTGTTAACAATGTCGCTTACAAATATGTGTTTCATAATGATTCAAAATTTATTTATTAGACAGAATCTAATAAACTTTGCAACAGTACTAACTACAAACAAGCAAAAGTGAATATACCTTGTGGATTCAAGAACAATGACTTGAATTGGCAATGCAAAGTTGAGATATAAACTGCCTTCGAGTATTTAGTTTTGAGCAAGTTTAATTTAATAATAATTTATAACTGTTATTAAAATTAATCATATAAAGATATTGAAACAACTGCTGTTATTTCCTGTGTCTATTAATTTATCTTAAAAACTAAATACAAGTTGGTGACAAATCTAGATTTCTTGCTTTAACCAATTAAACGTGTATAATTAAGTTTCAATTTTAAATTTATCAGGCATGGTCCTTTTAAAATTACTAATATTAAGTAAATTATTATGTTCTTCTCGATAAGTCGTTCTGGCAGTACATCAAAGTACAGGATCTTAAAAATAGCACAACCGTGAAGAATTTTATTTTAATAGTCAACTTTCATTGCGGAATATGATTTGGAATGTATCACATTACTGCTGTTAGCGACCCAATAATGTTTGACATACAACTAGAAAAGGGTTTGTGGACTTTTAAAATATACATATAAATATAGGTTTGAATCTTCGCAATACACTACAAATTCTTCCCTATAGACATATTAACAGCAATACACAATTCCTATACGAACAATATTCTGGATAACATCACTCATCAGAACAGGTTAAGATTGCATTCATAAGCGAGTCAATATTTTCGGACCTTGGGACCTTTGTTTTTTAATCCACGAAGATAATATAAGATCATACAAATGGTTAGCGCATTGTATCTTGTAAAAGAATAACGGCAATTTTTGAGGAAAAAAAAACAATGACGTGAAACACGTGGGCTCCTTCCATTCTGATAACATTATTTTCTTAGGCGTACCTAAAATGCTATATGGTCGTTTGGCATTATTTTGGATAAATAAAATAACGATAACCTGGTAGTCTATTAATAAAGTTGTTTACAATGGTCGAATAAGTATTGACATTTTAAACAAATTCTGAAAAAAATTAACATTATTATAATCGCAATAACTAAAACGGAACCATTTTACCGTACCATCAACGTGGCAGCTAGATATATAAAACCTGACATTTTCCACAGCTAGAAGCCAATTAACTGAGCCGATTACTACCTTTTATGTGTGCATGCATTAGAAATAATTAAGTTAATAATAAATTGAATTAAACAAGTGAATGACAATTGCTTGTTTAGCACTTATATTAGCTTTCATGCAGTACTGTCATCAATATTGTTAACAGATAGTTAAGTCGAAATGAATTGCAGACATAATATTAAATAATGATATTATACCACTTAGTGAAACTACTTATATTGACTAAAATGACTATTGTTTTTGTCAGTTCAGGACGGTTTAAAGCAAAAAAAAATGCCACAATTTGAAATTACACAAATAAATCGATGTTTATAAAGGAAAATAAAAACGAGTTATGATCGCAGTTAATGGGTTGTAGGAAGGAATTGGTTGTTGATGGGTGTAGCCGGCTGAACACAGCCTCAGGCTTCAGTGGTATCAGGTAAAGGATAGAGATTAATGTGTTACTGACCAATGGCAGTTCAGTAAGCCCATGTACATCAAGTACGACTAATTGTTTAACGACCTCATCTCCTATGACTCATCATAGATTTGTTCTTACTTTTACATTTGGCTGGAATGTTAATACCTTTGTCCTGTGTTGTTTTTTTTTCATTTTTTTGAAATGCTCTTAGTACTGGGTCATATATTCTTAATGAAGAGAGAGGCTATTTTCAATGCTTTCAAGCAGACACTTTTTGTATAGCCCTGACGTTTTGGGGGATTCTTTATCCTCGTTGTAAAGTTTGTATCATTTATCCGTTTTGTCAACACATTGATTATTTGCTTATCTTATTCCTTATTATTCAAAAACGCTTTTTGTCCTTTGCAAACCTCATTACACGTAAGTTGTCATATTTTCATTCGAATAATAACTCAGCTATAGCTAGAATCAATCGAGTCGGAGTTTGGTTTTAAACGTTTCATAAGGTTAATATACTGAATTATATTACGGAATAAATAAAGTTGTGTTAAACAATTAAACTTAACGACAAAAATCAATTTTAACAGTTATATCTGGTAAACACATTAACTATTTAAGAACTACATGAGAGCAATATACCCACGCAGAATTTATTACATTCATAGCATCTGAATGCATTTATTGTACGTATCCGCATTCTGTTTCAATTGAAATTAACCAGACACTATTCAGAAATAAAACATTCAGTGAAAAACGGGCATGATTCAGGCTTGAAAATTCAAACACTTTGTTATCAGTAAACTAAAAAATGGTGTACCCCATGAGTAATAACTGAAAGTAAACTTCCATTTAACGGTCACAAATAATGGAGACAGTCACGGATTCAAAAGCAAGCCAGTCTTGAAACCTGGCTTTCAGGATGAAGTTGTTCTGGTATGCTACAAGTACCTAGTAACCGTTGGTTAACAAAATGGTTTAATTTTGATTCTTTGTCCGATGTTGATGTCTAACCTCACCATTGACATACTTACATATGATGATCCAAGGTCAGCGCTAATGAATTTCAAAGCGATTCTCATTGGAAGAAATTCCCTAAACCAAAAGAAGTCCTCATCACTGCACCAAAGACCTATGCACAACGTGTGTGCAAAAGTCTACTTAGTGCCGACTGCTACAACGTTGTTATCTATTAGTGAAGTATATAAGTGGCTGACAAGCGAGTTGAATAAGTAACCTTTTGCTGCCATCACTGTCCCATCCGCCTGTAAAACATTTTATTTTAGCTTGATAAGAACCCGGTTCTGTTATAGAACAGAATAGAATAGATACTACATTTTTTCCTAGCCAATACCTTAAGTCTTGTGTCAATTTACAAACGAATAGTCTAATAACTAATTTGTCATGTTATTTTTAGGTATTAGGTCTAAGACGTCAGTCATCTCTTATTTCTGGAAGTATTAATCTACTAGATCATCTTTCTTGATTTGTCCACTAGCAACCCCGGCAGACAAATGTCCATTTAGAATGCATGGTGAGACGCGCATATGGCGACGATTGGCCGTATTTTCACAGTTAACCTATCCGGTGGTTCACATCCTCAAACCTTCATCGTCAACCTGTCGATAAAAAGTGGGTTTCGGTAAGGTCAGTGGGCGTAAATTCAACGAGAAGAATATAGTGCATTAATATGAACTTTCAACGTTTCATAGATGTGCATTTTACAAAGAACAATTCACCGGTTACTTGTAACGAGTTTACAAAAAGGCAATTAAACACACATTAGCGCAAAATGCCCAATTAAACCATTGGTAAAATCAAGAAGGATACAATGTAGTGCATTCCGCTCTAATCATTAACTGAGACGTATGTTAAGCAATAAACTCATAAAAAAATAAATATTCTAAGCCAATACACTATTATGTCAAGGTGCCCTTTACGGAATTACTTTATCCTGACAATGTAATAACCGACACTACCCTCCTTAGAAATAAACACACTTCAAAACAATAAGTTAAGGAAGATGGGTTTAAATGCACGTTTATTTTTTCTCTACATTTAAGTAAAGTCGATACGTCTATTCACTGTGCAAACCTTTATGGATATATAACAGATGTAGATCATATTGCTAATTAAAAAAACGGCTACTTTACTGTCTGTGAACCTTCATGAGAATGTCTGATATTGTACTACGAAGTACTTAAGGCTATCAATATTTACATTAACACTTTTTCTGCTATCCAACGAGCCATACATACCCTTGCGAGTTATGCTGCTAAATTATATAATAATGTGCGTTTTTCTCCTCTGTTTCTTCTTTGTTTGTGAGGCAATACAAAAATGAAGGAAGAAGGTTAAACCATTTTAAGATATTAAGGTAAAAACAGAGATAAATCTGGCTTTACAAAAGCGTTTCTGTAATGAGATGAAAGACCAATATGGTTTATTGGTAACACATGCAAGGTCATTTAAACGAATAAAGCAACGCACTAAATCGACGGAAACTGGTAGTTACTTTAGTACTATGATTGCATAAACTGTTAATCGAGTAAACAAACACCGGATATATACGAATTTATGCCACAAATGAAGTGTTGTTTTATTTAGTAACATCTGCATTTGTAACATTAATATCTCAGTCATCATTATAAACAAAGTTAATAAAGCTACTATAATTTTCGGCGAATATTAATATCGAGGTCAGTGAAAAAAACATACATAAAAACAACGCTATTATGTTTTCGACTATGCCTACCAATATTCCGTCTGGGTGGTGTTTTTTTTTTTTTTTTTTTTAATCAAAATATATTGCAATAATGCAAAACGAAGATAATTTAATTTTAGCACAATAGTTTTAATAAGTAATCTAAGGAACTTCTTACATACATTTTGAGTAGCTTTCAAACGTACGATGTTATCGCAGTCAGCAAGTCTTGATAATCTGGTCCAAACAAAGATACGACATTAACATTGAACAATACAAATCTTAAATACATACTTTTGTTCTCATCATCAGAATATTTATATTTGGGAAAATGTTAGAAGCGTCAGAATCTTGCTTGGGTAGGTAGTCTTATTTTTTAACTTTTTAAGTTCATCATTTTTAATGCCAGCTTTTCCAGAATAATAAATATAAATATTCGATCATAAATCTGTAAAATGTTAGAATTTATCCTTACAATGTAAAAGACAACTCTTACCCTCAATCCGAATAAAGAAGCAATATTATTATCTAATAAATTAATTGTTATAGATGTACGATATCTTAATAGATTCGATTGCATAATATTTTAAATGTTTAATGACGAAACTGAATAAAGGCAAACATCGGAAAACAGTATGTTAACCATGTAAACAAAAGCAATAGCTTAAGTTTTTGATACTATCGTAAAAATCTTTATGATATATTTATACGTTTTGGGTTAAAATTGAAAATAATGCTTCATTTTTAGCATAAGGTCTGGCACTGGAGTCAGTCATTTTGCATTAAATATGTGCTGCAACATTTCAATTTCAGTAATTTACGACTTTCTTTATCCATGTTTGCTTGCTAGCGTTGATGCAAAAATCAAACATTACAGAATGTGGCTTTATATGAATAACACCAATTTCGTAGTAAAACATAAATGGCAATAAATACATTCATAATGAAGTTACCTTTAATATTGTTTCCTTTTTGCCCTTTATATGATTTAAATATAGTTTTGTTTCTTGCAAATGCTGACAAACTTTCAATGTGCCAAAAATTAACGTGAGATTACAGTTTGGTTTAATATGCAATGAAATAAAAAAGGTTTAATGCAAATGCATTATTGGTTCCGTTAATTGCAATTTCCGATTCATAAATCAAATGACATTACTGTGTGTTTGTTTTTTAGGCTGGCAAATAATAAAATAGTATTTATTTGCTTATAATTATGAGCCACAGACTGTAGTTTTGTACACTGAACAGATTAAATCTTTAATGACACTATATTTATTATGCGTTTTGTAGCTAAAGGCTGAGGCAGAGTCGTGAACATCACAAAAATTCAGTATTTTCTCCTGTATATGAATCGTTCACTTCATTGGACAAGTCCTTTGAAAAGGTAAGTTTGCCTGGTGTGGTATCGTCCTCCAGCTTCTATTACGCAATGGAACGAACGCCTTCTGTTCGGAAGGAGAGGATAGAAGAGACATGAGTGCAAATCCCAGTAGAAGCCACTTTACAATTAACATTCTTTTTACATGCATTGTGCAATTTGATTCAAACTGTAAAACAGCCGCTTTGTTATGAAAGAAATTAGATTAAAAATAAATTAACGTTATATTGGGTTGTGCTCGTGTATTTAAGATTTGATGTACTATTGCTCTAAATAATGTGATGTTTAATAAATTATGTTGTTAGCATTTGTTCTTGCCATCAAGTATAGACAGACTTCATTATGCAACAGTTCTGGTGTCAATAGTTCATATTTTACATGAGAATACCACTGTTAGAACAGCGTGGTTCAATTCCGCATAGAACAAGTTGATTTCATCTTTCAGTTATTTCCAATTATATCGTCAGTTTGTCTCAATCTCCATGGATATTATTTAATCGCCAGCATCACTTTTTTCTTTTCTTTTGAAATATATTGCTGTTTTATGTTCAACGGTTTAGAAACTACATTAGAATCTTTTAACTTTCATCAAACCGTACATACATGTAGTCATTATTATTACATTACAAGATAGTATCCTACATCAGGACATTTTGTTTAAATGCCAGATATATCGCGTTAAAATGTTTGTTCCATTTACAGAGAAGTATCCTAAAACACTTTACAGCAAATGTCTTGCTGGTGTGTTTGGTTCATTATTGTATTGTCTCCGACCATAAACAAACACACCCGTATAATCTTATTCATTGCAGGATTAATTTACTCGAGTTATTTTCGCAATAAGAATATATGACAAAGTCCTATGAGCATTGCAACATATACCAAACTCCGAAAAGCGAAGAACAAAGGTATTTCACATGCAAGCCAAGCGAAAAGTAAGAACAAATTTGTGATGAGTTTACAGAGCTCTAACCTCGCACTTCCTGACGAGTTTCTCAAATGCAAGCAATAAAAAGAAAAACGATCTATTTGAGAACAAAATGTCCATGCGCTGATATTTTCTATACGTAATGACGAAAGTAGTGACGTCATTAAAAATAATGTCCACATAGTGTTTAGAAAAGAATATGGTATTATTTCAATTTGAAAAACTACACAAGTCGGTAAGCAGTTATGGACTTTACCTCCTCGTGGTCCGAGACTTAATTGTTTTATTCAAGGTGTTAACAAAAGAGATTTCCATAAAGTGCCAGGTAAACAGACTGTAAACAAGGTATGAATGGAAATCAATGATGGCAAGGAGACATCAACAGCCTGATGTACAAGGTTATACACAAGGTATGGCTAGAAATCATTAGCGACAAGAGGACATTAACAGCCTGGTGTACAGGGTTATACACAAGGTATGGCTAGAAATCATTAGCGAGAAGAGGACATTAACAGCCTGGTGAACAAGGTTATACATAAGGTATGGTTAGAAATCATTAGCGACAAGAGGACATTAACAGCCTGGTGAACAAGGTTCTACACAAGGTATAGCTAGAAATCATTAGCGACAAGAGGACATTAACTGCCTGGTGAACAAGGTTCTACACAAGGTATGGCTAGAAATCATTAGCGACAAGAGGACATTAACAGCCTGGTGTACAGGGTTCTACACAAGGTATGGCTAGAAATCATTATGGTCAAGAGGACTTCAACAGCCTGGTGTACATGCTGTAAATAATAATTGCTAGCGACAAGAAGTCATCAACAAGCCGTAAACAATAGATAGCTATATGTAGTGACGTGCGGACGTTGGCACTATTTATACATATCAGTTCAAGGCTTGCTCTCTTCATGAATATGTCAACTGTCGTCAAATATTATATATATTATATAGATCGCAGCGACCAATTATGATCATTATAGCGACAGACAGCTGTTTTGGTAGTGGAAGACCCTAGACAAATGTCTGGGTAGAACCACCGGTTCACCACAGGTCAGGTTGAAGACCTTTCCATATTAATTCCTTCGTCCTGACTGGAACTCGTGCAAACAATACACACAATGTGGGAGACCAAGCAGTCGGAGTTACAAAATCGGCGACTTTAAAAATATGCCAGGGTCTCCCCGCTCAATTGTTATAGTTATCATGTACAATATAATAAATTACGCAAAACTACTTACAAGTTAACGGTTTGAGAGTGACAGTTTCAAAAATATGAGTACTAACATAAAATTATATTTTCTTGATTGGAAGTAATGTTGTAACCCGCATTTCTGTACACAAACAATCTACATGACTCAAGAAAGATCTAAATTTGAACCAGATGTTCCCGATTTGGGAGTATGTAGTTTTGATAATAAAAATGTACATGATTTAACTAAAGTTATCTTGAGACCAAAGAAATCGCCAATAGAATGTATATACATAGCTTAAGTGAAAGGCGATTAAGCTTTTACTAATTAATGATTCATGACTGTTTTGTGTCTTTCATTTTAAGGGCTACCTGATCATATCATGTTACTGAACGCCTTCCTTTATTTCCCACGTGTAATTGAGTGCAGATTGTGCAGTAAATATAATTATTAATGCATACAGTTTAATCATCATCAAATGCGCGAATCTATTTTCAGCCTGCTAGGAAAATTTAGTTGTTTAAAAACAAGTGAATAATCTCTACTTAATCGTACTGTAAAGACTGGTGTGTTAAGCA
The DNA here is from genome assembly GCA_007844125.1 of Sinonovacula constricta. Taxonomy (NCBI): domain Eukaryota; kingdom Metazoa; phylum Mollusca; class Bivalvia; order Cardiida; family Solecurtidae; genus Sinonovacula; species Sinonovacula constricta. Next base: position 41,930,221 of record CM017560.1, read on the forward strand.
ACACTCTCAGAAAAGCTAAATATATTTACTACTCTAACTGTATAAGAGTTGAATAATTGATTAATTAATTTATCAATTATAAATTTGTAGTTTTACTAATTAAATAATAGGTATGTTAATTGTAAAGTACTTGCCGAAATAGGTCCATTCCTCATGTTTGTATTGCTTGTATTTTATGATTGCTATAAAACATGTATTGTTTTAATACAATAAAACATTTGTACTTGTATGCGACAGTCCTCACTGGACAGTCAGAAAGCAACAGGCTGTGAGCTTATATCATTAACTACGAATTCTGAATAATAGCCATTTTATGTAATAATAGCCATTTAATGTTTCATCACGTCCGGCATAACTGAGTAGCTTGATTGTACATGTAAATGCGGGAAGGTTGAATTGGATGTTATGGTGTAAAGAATCTATATAATTATCTGTCACACATCTCAAAATAAGGTTCAAATTGTTAATGACATGGTCGATTGCAGTACATAGCATGCAATGAAGCATTCCATGAAAACAAAAGGAAATCGTTCCCGTTATTTTTATTAAGTAAATGTGGTTTTAATGTTTAACTACCGGGGTAAATGTGCTGCATTGGTCTTTTTCGAACAATATAAACACCAAACATAGCATTTAAAAAGTAAAATGGCATTTGATAATAAATAGGTATCCGTATACATGATTTATTGCATATTCTGAGCAATTAGTTATAGGCAGTTGGGAATTAATACTTTCCTTCTGAAACGGATGAGCTTGTCATTTGCTGAGAATTTAAAATGAAACCTTTGTATCCTTTGTCTAGAGTCAGAACGATCATTTTCCCTCTTTCCTTGGTTCTCTCTTCCGTGCGTAAAAAAGAGATCAATTTAACAAATGAAACACGTCTTTGTTTTTGTTTTTGCTTTTGACACAATTAAACTGTTTCTGATAATAGTTGTGTAACATTTGAAGGCAATGGGCTACCATATGTCTCGTTTTGCTGTTGTTGTTGTTGTTTTTTTGGGTGTGGGGGTTGTCTTTTTTTTTTTTACTTTAACTCGTCTGTGTCATGTTTTACTGCTTTCCCTTATTAACTCAACTACTGTGTCATTATCATTCATTTTTTTCAAATTACGTCTTTTTTCTATTAAACAACTCCAATTATCGTTCTTTGGAACATCGTTCTCTTTATGATTATTATATTTTAATAAACAAGTTTTGCCCATATTTGAATACAGAAAATTGCGCAGTCGTGCAATAGGTTTATCGTTTACGTTTTAGACCTGTCCATGTTAAAGAGATCGTACCATGTGAGTCTAAGAATGAAGAACAAAATATTATTACAATTTAGTACTGATGTGTGCTTCTGTAATCGAGAGCTTGTGAGTACGAGTCCGAAGTGCAGCATTTTGTCTTACTATTTGAATTGATATTATTGTACTTTTACTTTTATTGTAATGTAATTTATGAATAAACATTTAAGTTGTATTATTTACACTATCCTTTTGTCATGATAAATTCAGACAAAAAATCCTGCTTTTGCACTAATATTTTTTAACTTTTCATAGGTGTGCTTCTGTTTTACTCTCAAGACCATTAAAAGTTGACTTATCATCAAAACGTTGCATTGGATATGTTACTTAGCAAGCGCTGATATATCGTTCATTTAATCGCCAGAAATGTTTTGTTAACTTACAAATTATCTTATAAAGGTGTTATCTTAGAGTTTCCATGCATCTGCTATTGTAAGTCAGAGGGTAACGTAGGTGTTGTTTTGTTGTTATTGCTTTTCTTCTCTTCTTCATCTTTTTTTCTTCGTTTTCTTCTTCTTCTCCTTCTTGATGTACGCCATTTCTTGGAATCGAATATAATACATTGATTTGTTATGTCGGTAACGCTAGGCATTATATTGTTTTTCATTTCTTCCCATGAGGGTTTCTTATGCTGTAAGAGTCTCATGTCTGGTATTTTCCTTAGGGTGTTAATCTGCGCTACCTACCATTTACCGAGGATTGATAGATTGGCTTAACAGTCAACCGCTCAGATGTCATGGTGACTGACCTGTAGTGAAAAATCGATAATTTACGTTGATTTTGCAGAGGTACTGTAATTATTAACATTAAATAGCAATTTCGATATGGTTATGTTATCTTTTAGATACTCTGATGGGAGCTTTCAGAAAGTCATATTCAAAATTTATTTGAGCTCCACGACAGATCGACAACAGAACGCGGTCGTTGGAAAGAATTTTAGAAATTTTCAGAATTATCGTTGTGGTATTATTTTATTGTCTACCTAATTCTTAAATCACTCATTTGAGTTGAATCTGCAAAAAAAACAAGTAAAGACATTTGTTTAAGGGTTTGAAGCCCTCAGCTAGTGAAAGTTCACATCATAAAAGTTCCCAGTAATAACTTGACGACCTTGATAAAACCTTTTGTCTAATTTACTTTTCCAGTGGTACAGAGCTTAAGATTCATGATTCAGAAAATACAGGTTGTGGTTCTTTAACGTTTGTGTCTGTATTAAGTGGAATAAATCAAGTTTTCACGTTTTTTACTTTGAAAATTCTGGGGGTTTTTTTGCTGCGTCATTTAGTTGGGACATTTTAGCGTTAATTAAAAGTTACTTGACGCCACTTGATAGCATCAACTCAAATTGCGTTGGCGCGCGGGTAAATGGCCGTGTTTGACAATACTGCATTTACTCCAACGCGTTAAAATAACTTTTATTAAGTTTCACAACATTCATCAATACGTTTTGCAAACGGATTATGTAATAATGGCACGCTATAGTGAGTAAAACAATAGATGGAATATTATGTTATTTCAGTTTAGTTCGGTTCGATAATAATAATGTGTGAAGAATATTTAGTCTTTTAATACAAGAAACGATTGCCTTCCTCGTTGGTTTCAATGTTAATAAATATTTGTCAAACCATTACCATATTACCCATTTTACCACTGTGAACATTGTATATGTTTATATCTTTTCATTGTATCAATTAATACTCAATAATTACTCCTTTTTCTTTGTCAATTCGATATTTATACGTGCGTTCATGTCACAGAACAATATATTAAAGGTGGTATAAGAACGTTGAGCCCATGTTGTTGTGTTGTTGTTTTTTCTAACAACTTAATTATTTTTATCTAAAATGATTTCGCGAAAAGTTGTTAATCTAAGTCCTACATCGATATAAAAAGCGATGCATAAAACCCCGCTCGCTTTTACAAAAAAATGTATTTCCTATCTGAGCAGCGCAGCAACGTTAGCTATTTTTATACTAGGAAAAGCACATAGTCACTTTTAAGGTCACGTTATATCATAATCCGGTAATTACGATCTGACATCGATATTCATTTTTAGCAGAAATCCCTATTTGGCTTATTTAAAGATTTTGAAATAATGAAAATACAGAGCGATTTATTTCAAGATTTACACTGCCTAACAAATGTTATAGTATCACATACGGTCTTTACTTCGAAGAAAATATGACTTTATGCATAAATAATGCCCAAATGCCCCAAACGGGGCAGACGGCATAGTTACATATTTTGATATAGACAATCTGCCGGATACTACCTTAAGGAAATAAATTTCTGTTTTATTAGACCGTTCCAAGGCGGTTACTGGCCGTTCCAAGGCGGTAACTGTCGGGTTTGCTCATTTAGTTAAATGACTCATCACAAATTTGTTTTTACTTTTGACTTGGCTTGCATATGAAATACCTTTGTCCTGTGCCTTTTCAGGGTTTGGTATATGTTGCAATGCTCAAAGGACTTTGACATATATTCTTATTCATGATCACAACAATATTACTTGGGCAGTGTGGCGGTCGTAAAAAAAATCTCCCCTTGCATGTAATCTATGGTGTCATTTAATTCATTCTATGGGGATTGTTACGTGTATTTCCTTTGATGGACATTGGACTTTGGTTCCTTAATTCCATACTCACATGAACAGGATGCTACAATCATTTATCCTTCACATTTCATGTTTTTCTCGATTCGAAGAAGTTAATTTCACTTATAATCGACTATTTTTGTTACGTTTTTCTAATCAAAATAATACCCCTTTCATTTCTAAACATTACTGGACATTATATTTCAATGACGTCACTACTTTTGTCATAACTTATCAAAGAAAACATCAGCACATGTACATTTTGTATTCAAATAGATCGGTTTTCTCTTGATTGCTTGCATTTGAGAAATCCATCAGAAAGTGCGCGGTTAGAGCTCTGTAAAACCGGTTTAAGCACCCCAGTCGGCCCATATTGCCGACTGACCGTTCCAAGACGGTAACTGTCGGGTTTGCTTACTTAGTTAAGTGACTCATCATAAATTTGGTCTTACTTTTGACTTGGTGTGCATGTGAAACACCTTTGTCCTGTGCCTTTTAAGAGATTGGTATATGTTGCAATGCTCATAGGACTTTGTTATATATTCTTATTGAATGACCATATCATCAAAAGTAAAACAAATGGTTATTCCAAGACTTGCATATTGTGAATTGTTAATCAATTCTACATCTCAGTGACGCACAATTTGGCACGCCTCTTTTGTCTCCATTCATGTTGAAGCCAATCTCTTGGAGAGAGGTGTATTATTGTCATCTTAAACACTAATTCATGCGTCATGAGAGCCGCGATAATTGAAAGCAGTGGTTAGAAATATTTTAAAATCAATGTTGTGGTGCTTTAATTTTTTTTATCATGCCAAGAACTACAATGTCATGTCCGTGAGTTAATCATAATTACAGGAGCTTTTAAAATTCCCAAAAGACTAATAAATCTTTATTTTTGTAATCTTTTTTTATTGTCAAAATTATTTTAAAAAGTAGCTCGAACATGAGTCATCGAGTATATAAGCCTAGCTCGTACATCTTGGTCGTTTAACTTTCTTTTATCAAAACATCTCGACCACTTTATTACCCAAGAAACTACTTTTTAACTTACCTTCGTTACATATATGGTAGATTTCGTTCGCAAAGTGTTTATTGTGAAAAAAACGTGCTGAATTTCAACGTTAAAGACATACAATTGGTACATCAGGGCTAGAATGATATTGAACTTGACGAAACAATTAAGGTGGTTCAGTGTTTTCTGTCAATTTTATTTTTATTTTTATTTACTTTTTTCTCAGGGGTAGGGGGCGTACATATAGATGAACTGGAAGACAGATTTTAAGGCATCATTTCGCAAGGTAAACAATGCCTGTTAAGAGGAAATTCCGCAAGGTAAACAATGCCTGTGAAGAAGATTGATAGCAAAGGAAGCTGCCCGATGAGAGGAAACCTCTTATGTCACGTTAATTGTGTCGTTCTTATTAACTAGAAGTGATAACAGGCGTATCTTAATCATTTTAGCTTTAATAATATTGTATTGTTAAAATAAACTATTGTCATCTGTCGATCGGCAGGATTACCATAATTCCACAAACACACACACGCGCGCGCGCACACACACACACACACAAACACACACGCATATCCTTAGTTTTGAATTGTTAACAGAATTAAGGGGTAGTTGTTGTTTCTTTTAAAAATTGGGTTTCTTAATTAATTGCACATTTTATGATAATAAGAACACATTTAAAAATATGTTAATGCACGCAAACATGAATTCTCATTGAACAACACCATTCGCTGCTTGATTGCACCCACTTGTCTTAGTGCACCGTTAATAGACAGTGTTCAACAATATCGCATTTCCTCCCACACGCATATTGTAGTTATCCCTTTAACTTGATTGAACAATATTCGGCAACACTTCTTATTTGGAAAAAACATATCTTTAAATATTATCACGCAATGAGAAGGGGAACAGCAATCTAAGTCCTATGCGGTTTTCATACAAAATATTAATAACATCATAAATGCTATTCATACATAAAATTCTAAGAACTTAATTTTGGTTATGTATGCGAGTCAATTGCTTAAAATAGTAATAGATCCAGTTGGCGCCATTCGTATTTAATTACTATAAATACGTCTCCAAACTTGTTTTAAAATATTTCTTCATCACAAATCATATGTCTGCTTGTATTATGGTCCGTCAATGATATTATATTAAAGCGGTTTTCTTAAGTTAGAAGATGCAAATAGCCAGAATATTTATTTGAAGGAGAACAATCCAAAACTCAGTCTATTAAATGAATTGAATGTTTGTGATTGCTGGACTGGTATGTCTGACTGAACGAAAGGTGGAATGTTCGGTTAAAATGAAGTACATTTTCGATTGCTATATTAATTAATAATAATTTGGCAGGGTAAGTTTTACTCTGTTGGCGATTACAGGTGTGCATATAATGGTCAAAACTATTCCGTAGTAAATCAAATGTACAACGCATTGGAAATCGGAGTGCAGGCAAGTCTTCGGCTGCCAATAAACACCTCTTCTAAAACCTAGATAATACACTGGGACAACACTGGGAGTTTGAAATTAGCTACTACCTACACCTTTGTCATCTAAACCTAAAGATCCAAAAAAGTGTGCCATTCATCTTCGAATGCATGCGGAAGCTTAAGATTGAGATGCTGAGATGATAGGAATGACCTTGAAATTACATAACCTGGTTCAGAGCCCCAGAAGGCAGTAAGGCCCCGCGCGGTATTTTGCAAATATCTCGGCATAGTAGATTTTGCGTAGTCAGTGGAACACTTGTTCTAATTTTTTCTAATACCATTTTTGCTTTCCGTTTCGGCACTTTTTCTAATCACTGTGTGATATTTCTGCACCGTGATATCCTTACGCAATTTTGTTCATTCGTAAATCTGCATTTCCTGTATATCTGAATTACACAATATAATGAACTTCCAGTTTAAACAGATAACAATATGAATGCTAACGGTTGAAGCATGACTGGACACAACTGACGCGTCTAGACTCCTTGCACATACATTATTTGTTATGTACACTTACTACTTTTTTCCAGGCATGAATAACTGACCGCGAGTTGTCATGGTCATACATGTCAATCCTGTGTGCTTCCAAAATCTAGCTTTCTCTCCAACAAGCGACACCGCCCAAAAACAAGAAGGACAACTAGTCAAATTCTGTTTAAAAATTCAGATTTTGCAAATGACCCCTATACATTTTATTAAAGGGATACATATATGAGGCTTATTTGAAAATTTAATAAAATAAAAAATCTAAGCATTTTGGACACGTCTATGTGCATTCGTTTAAGAGTTTTGACATAAAACATGCACATTTCCCTCAATAAAGTAATAAGATATAAGATTAGACCAAATATATTTATCTGACACACGATAATTAGTTGTCATTATATTATACAATGTAACAAAAGAAAGGCGTTAGGAAAAAACGATTTTTTTCTATCGTCAAAAGTATATACATGTACGAACCGAATACTATACTATGGAATTGATAAAGAAAACGTATGCGTTGTGTGCTTTGGAATGAAAATGCATAAATTCACCTAAAAGAAAGACTAGTTCAACGGAACATTACAGCATACACTGCAATGATGTCAACTCAAGGGCTTCAAGCCGGAAACAGGTATCCCATTAAATGAATTTCAATAGAAAAATGCTTTTAAACACGGCAAGAAAACGATACTATCTTTGTGTAATTGAGGTCCAAACCAGAAAGTAACATGTATTATTCAATAAAACAAATAAGATGTCAGCGTGTAATTGAGCCTGTCAGAAAAAAGCTACCTTATCAACGTTTCAGAAATTTGTTCCACCAGAAAGTGTTACAATTCAAAGCCATAAAATGGCAACGATAATTTCTTTACAATGTTTATCAACTGCAAACATGCATTTGTTAAGCTACAAATGGTGATATTTATTTCTCTGCAATACGGTAATTAGATTTGCAGACTTCTACAATTACAAAGGATGGTTAAACATGAATGTCCCCAATCATTTTATCGAAAAGTGTATAACCTAATAATGTTTTCTCTACGTTGAACGTTGGATTGCTGCTTGTTCTTAAAAGAGGACCGGATAATATTATAAACAGATTATTTATTTTCTGTAATATTTCTACATTATTTGAACAAATTCAATCATCATAAGAAAGAGTAACAGTTATGTTTGTATAGACCATAAACACATTGAGGCATATTCTCTCATTGTAAAGAGATAACGAGATATCAGAATATTCTTTAAAAATCCGCACGTTGGTATGTTGCTTGTTTGTATGTTGAAGGTCATATCCGTAAGTTTGATTATATACTACATGTAACAATAGTCCACCTTTGCTTTATGGAATTTGAGCACAAATTCATACTTTAATCTGAAAAAAAAAGACAATTTGGAACACTTACTATATTGTACTTATCAGTACTAATCGCGAAAAATCTAATTATTCAGTCCTTTAAGCGTAATGAAAAGGCATAATAGTGGTCTCTGCTAAAATGGATATCAACGTCAGAGCTGATTACCCGAATGACAATATTATGTGATCTCAAAAGTAAGTTTTCACTTGGGTTTTTTTTCTCTGCAGCGCAGCTCGGATAGGAAATCCCTTTTTGCAATGATGAGTGGGGATTTATGTTTGGCTGTTTACACCGATATAGGGCATCAATTGAAAGCACTGTGTGAAATTGGGGTTATTTGGGAGAAAAGAGACTGGTCCAAACTTTTGGATACCACCTTTAAGATGATCTGGCCAAAGCGTAAATACTGAAATTCATGAAAGTCATTAAAATTATTGTACCACTTTTCAGTCACTTTTGAGTCAATCACTGTATTCATTGTGACTGACTTGTTCCATTGCGCATCGACGTATAATTGCGCATGCGTAATCTGAAGCTAGTCTATGTTTTTGAGCTTAAAATGGCTACAAATAGTTGCAACATTCAAAAACACATCTAAATCTGCTGTAGGGCATCAAGTTCACTTACAATCTAATCATCAAGGGTATTTGTTTAACTCATCGTTAATGGTGATTTAACAAAGTTCTGCTTGCTAAGAAAAAAGTGGCAAATTTGTAAAACTTTGTAAGTCTATTTCGGTTTCTAAACAATTCAAACTATACAATGAATGAGGATTGATAATGTTTTTTCTGCCTCAAATATTTAAATATGAAAGCTTTTATTTCGTGATAATTTTACGAAATCAATGCTATTAATTTTCTGTATAATCTGAAGGTCAGTAAACAATTTTATTGAATGCTAAATCAGCAAGTATCCAGGCTTTACCAGTAAAACAAAAGCAATATTACACTCTTACAATTTTAGCACATACTTTTAAGTTACGCAGTTTAAACGTCTATAATTAAGATCAATAGCACTGACACAAAGAATAGTAAATTCCAGTTATTTTCGATATATGAAGTTCTAATCAATCGACTTTGAAGGAAAACTAGGTTGAAAGAATGAGAAAGGCATACATATATAGCGCCTCCTCTTCACATTAAATAATCCTACATAAATTGAGACCGTTTTCTGCAAGTCTTTCATTGCATGTATCTTTTTGCGTGGCGGTTATTTAAAACAAATGATTGGAAACGACTTACAAGTTTAATCAATTTCATTTCTAGGGAACAATGTTCCATCTGACTGTAACGGATTGCTTCTTATTTTCAGCACTACATACTGTACCCTGTAGCAATATGCGATGAGTTAACAACTTATAAACAAAAAAAATGAATAAATAAATCAATAAAATCGTCGTTTACCCAATAAGGACCCGTATTTAATCAGGTTCAGAAAGTTTGCAAATCAAACTTTGCCCATGTGCAAATTTCAGTGAGCATTCCAGTGTCGCCAAAAAGTTAACGCATCGATCGTGAAGTTCTAATTTTAGCGCATAAAACAAGCGTTTGTGCCCGTTATGGATATGTTTGATCAGCGCCCCGCGTCTGAAAAAAAAATCAAGTAAAGTCAGCAAAATTGGAATCGGTCCTCATATGTCTAGAACTATCAAGGGTCCTCAAGCTGGCATTCATTGGCAGTCGCATTTTAACCACTTAGTGCATTTTAACGGGACAGCGATCCAATGCATTTATATATTTGTTCAATTATATAAAAATGGCGCTTTTCTCCGATATTTAAATATCGATGTATAAAAATGAAAATGTATGAAGGTTACAGATTTGCCAGGTGTTTCTGTCTCAGTTAAAATTACATTTGTTTGAGTTATTTATGAAAATTTAATTAGCTTTTAATGCTCGCAACTTTAGCTGAAGAGAACTATCGAATTCAAAAATTATTATACTATGTTTCAAATTTCCATGAGTGTACACCGCCATTACACTAATATGCCTGCCATATAATGGAATATTTAACATACCGAATAACTCACATGTTATTTATAATTCCTAATTAAAAGCAACTGTGTGGATGCATAAAAGCCATGTTCTATTGGATACAGTCTGGTCATGGTCTACGTGATTGTATTTTACTCTCTATAACCACGAAAATTTCTCATGAACCGTTTCGCGATTTGTACTTATCCAACTGTTGTTATAAGAAGCTTCTATTAACCCTTACCTCGAGCGCTCACAAGTTATATCACAAACAAAACACGCATGTTTTAGGCTAAAATAAGCCAACCAATTCCCACGTGCTTTACACGTATGCCGATTTGATAAGCCTGTCTATGTAAACGTTACCGTCTGTTTCGGAGCCGCTCGTGGCACACACTCCTACACACACTCCTCACGCCGGTTACGTTTTGCTGAGCTCCGGTAACCACCGCCGTCTCACAAAGCAAGTCACCATGCAATCGGAACACCTCGGATAATTCACGAATCATCTTTCGGATGTATGTAGGTAGTCGGTTCACCTCGGCCATTTTCCTAAATGGGACTGCTTTTGTGACAGGCGTCAAAACAAAGATGGCAGCTCGGATGACAGCTCACTACAGTACGATGCCTGTAAAACTTCAATTTGTGGCGGCTTCAAATTTAAATCATCCAATTTTAATTTACCCAGCGCAACAGACATGCAGCTGTCAGCCGATGGCATTGTTTATGTTACGATAATACTGTTCAAATCCCGGTAGTGAAGCCTACTGACGATTTTACATCTTTGTGGGCAGTGGTTACTGTGAACCGAAGGAAGTGTGATCCTTGACGTAGAGATCGGCTAGTACAGTGTGGTTTAATGCATCGTAGGAACCCACGGTAATTGTTCCGTCATCACTACATACATATATGTAGGAGCGTCCGTAGCGTAGTGGTGGAGTCGCCGACTTGTAACTCCTCTGACCGCTTAGCCTCTCACCGCGCTGGTTCGAGTCCCGTTCGGGGACTTAATGTTGGGAAGGTCTTCCAGCTGACCTGCTGTGTGCCGGTAGTTCTACCTAGACATTTGTTTGAAGTCTTCGTCCACCAAATGTCTGCACGTCGCTATAATAATCATAAAGGGATGCTGCGATGTATTTAAAAAAAACATACTGTGGCCTACTTAACCAGAAAACTTCGTTCCCATGAATATGAATAAAGCATTTGATTGGCTTTGTGCCCAAAATGACAAGGAAAATTCAGCCAGAGCAATAATTACAATTTGTAAATAACGGGTGTTGCTTGTGAATGCGGCCTCTTGACATTGACAAAAGGTTTGTGGGTTCCGACGACGTGCTTAATGAAGAACCAGACAGACAGAGATATAACTGAAGAGAAAAGAAAGCAGTTCATTATAAGTTCCTTTTTTTAAACAAAATATGCGATCCTATAAATGGAATACTTAAACCGGCCGAATAACTCCCATTTTATTTATAACTCCTTGACTATAACCAAGAAGCACATCTTTCATATACATGAGGAATCAAACTCTGCCGAATTTGTCATAAAATTAAAGATTTTAGCTACAAATTTCTAACAGGAATAACGCAAAATATCTGACATTTAGGAATTCGTCTTAAACAGGTTTTATTAATACAAGTGTAATATAACAATATTGATTTTAAAAATAAGCGAAAATATCAATTTAAAATTATTATAACGAACCTAATTTTAAAATGTTTCTAGTGACAGTTGTCCATTATCGCGCCTGCCATGCAGCACAAATCAATTTAGAAATTTAAATGCGACGCTCGGAATAATACTCTCTTAGGGAAAATTACATACAGTTTTGAAATTTGAGAGACTTGTCTAATTGCGCGTCGCTGATTTATTGCATTCATTAACAATTCTAACACAGCAAATCGATGAATAGATATTCGGATTGCAGAAACATGATTAATTGTCATTGCTCGTGCATCAAACCAATGTGGTTCAAACGCCGCTTCATGTAAAATGCATAGAAATAATCATTATTTATAGCAATGCAGTAAAGGAATGTGATTGTAATTGCTAATACGCGTCGTCCGAGTAACACCTCAGATAATTTTTTAATCGACTTTCGGAGAAAGGAAGGGAAAATCCCGCGAAAATGTGCATGGTGGTGCCTATAACGTCATCAAAGTAACCCCGATAAATGATTATAATAACTCTTTTGATAAACAGTAAAAGATTATCGAAAAATGTAATGTTATTTTTAAATTAAAGTCAAACGGCATAATAACCCTATAAACTACACACGCACAAACACACACTAACACAACAATCACGCACACACACACGCGCGCGCGCGCACACACATACATCATTTTAAGAACTTTTTTTTTTGGCGTATTGGGACCAGATATATTCAAGAGATAATCCGATCGAGGACGTAAATAACCGAGGAGTTCTAATTGTTATACGAGTAATAGAAAATGATATAAAAGAACATCGCATTATTTCTGGTACAGCTGCAGTCAAACTACACTTTTAACCAACATAAAATGCTGGTGCAAAGTCAGTCCTGAAGCGACAAGCATTGGAAGAAATTCACAATATCTTCATATATACTCATCGAAACCAACACCGCATCGCTTAACCAATGACCTATCAACACTGTGTCCTAATGTCTGCTTATTGTAGGCTTTTACCACTGAAGCAACTTCATTGTATTTTTTTTTCAAAAAGTATAGCACACTAGTAGCAGGCATTGGGATGGATGAATCAAATAAGGCAAAGTTGCTGCCACCAGTATGAAAACGTTTCGCCTAGTTTATTAGGAATTTAACATTGTCTAGTTATAACCAGCACAGATTGCGGAATATTTTGCATGTTAATTTTAATGATAATTATTTTTGCATCGATGAGTTGATTATACATATAGACTTACTGTAAATAACCAACTAATAATGTTATGAGGCGACTTGTACAAATAACTGTTAAATACAATTTACTGTTTTAATAAATAGTCGTTAAGTGCAATAAGGTAGACAATGGCAGATTTTTGCAGTTTGCACTACAAACTGTTTTTATACTTTATAAAAGATGTTTGTTTTAATAGCATAATTAAGTTAATGGCATGAATGGCATTCAAACGGTGTTCATTTTTACTGACTTATGTAAGAAACTATATAACATTTCGATGCCAAAACTTTAATAAGTTCTGTTATTGTTTTGTTTGTTTTTGTTGTTTGATTGTTTGTTTATTTTTTGTTGGGGTGTTCTTTTTTCTTTTCAAATTATAATCGATTAAAAAGTCTGCTGTTTAAAGCCTCACCCACGGCGGGTGTTTTTAAAGAACTAGTTTTCTTAAAGGCATTGGAACCTGGACTGTGGCCTAACCTGGTTCCACACTGTGATCACTGTGTGCGGTAATGGTTTTGGGGGAACGATGGGTGGGTCTACCAGGCTGGACGAAGCCTTAGACTGCAGTGGTATCAGGAAATAGGTGGGGATTGGCGTGATACTGGCCAAAGGCAGTGAAGTAGGATCATAAGTATCAAGTGTGACTAATTGTTTTACGATTCCCACTACCAACCCCGCATTGGTACCTCTGTGTACAATAAACTAATTAAGTGTCCGACTGTGATCTCACAGCAAGGTGTCATGTTTGAGGGCTTGCGGTGCTCAAAGGAAGGCCACTTCCAATGCATTTAAAAGTATGAGTAATTGTGGTTATTAACAGGAGATGGCAGATAACATGGTAGGAACAATTAATGCAGAATTGTAATGGAAATACTTTAGGATGAATAAAAACAGTGTTTGTGGGGTTTTCCACTAACGGTGTTCATAAGCATTATTTTCATGTTAATAAGAGATGGCAAGATGACACACCTAGTCACAATATGCAAACATCCGTGGAACGATCATTTTAAGCTAAGAAAAAAGAACGGGCCTATATAGTACTATTGGGATTTTTAATACATTATTGCAAGTGGGGGCGGTGGTCTATAATGTTTTATATTTGAATTTAGTAAATGAAGGTGTTTGGATTGGTGTTAGTCTACGCCATGCCTATCTACACACACATCTCATGACGTACACATTTTGCCTTACGTTTAAAGGGGGGGGGGGGTGCAACTATATCATACAATATTGTATTAAACTGCCCTTCATGTATACTTTTGTGGTCATAAAGGGATGTTACTCTAACAATTAAAATACTACTTTCTTACTAACATTTTGTGCATGAGATTGTATGTCTAGTTAGTAACTGTAGAAACATTTATATTTCTCCACTTTTCAAAACTTTTAAGAACACTTGAAACTGCAACCTGTACATAAAAAGTGTATCTCATTCATTAAGATAATAATAAGTTAAAGCGATTTATAAAAATCAGAAAATTAAAAAAATAAATTTTAAAACTCTACTCATAGTCTAAGGGAGATAATTTAACAGTCAGACACAGTGATCATAATTATAGATTTATCTTCTCTTCTTTCCCCCAATACAAGTCCTAATTTTTTCAGTTGAATCTTGAACATTTATGTAATTACTGGCTGTGTTTTCTGGGGTTTTCCACACCTAGTTATTTGTTTCCTTATGAATATATTTTATTATCACAATTTGCACCTGTAATTTGTTTCTAAGAATTTTTTAAAAAAAATCAAATATATCACAGTCATAAAGTTAAGAGATTTTAATACTCTGATAATCAAATATGTAATCTTTAAGTTAAATTTCATAAATGCATTACTCAAATCAATTCCACTTTTATGTTTACATTATTTGTATATGGGGTTTTACCACACAAAGGAACTTAATATGTCAAATGGCTCCATAAAACTTAGAAAACAAATAATAAATACAAAAATTTAAAAGTTTCATCAAATATACAGAAAATACTGTGGATTTAATAAGGA
Source organism: Sinonovacula constricta (assembly GCA_007844125.1). Classification (NCBI taxonomy): domain Eukaryota; kingdom Metazoa; phylum Mollusca; class Bivalvia; order Cardiida; family Solecurtidae; genus Sinonovacula; species Sinonovacula constricta. Next base: position 41,945,306 of record CM017560.1, read on the forward strand.
CACAATAAACAATGATTTCACTTACAGATTGTATATAGTAATATGTATTAATATATATTAATTTTATATTTGAAAAGTATCACACAAAAGAACGTAGAGAAAACATGAAAAAAATAAGAAAAATGATAATGAATTCTAAAATTAAATACACACTTGTACATGCTTTATATGAATGAGGCAATGCATTTTTTCCAAAATGTAAGGAAATTACATAAATAAAATAAATTCCTCAGATAAAAATGAACATTTTTTCAATAGTTTCAACTCAATGAAATACACATTTATTATACAACTTGCACTTATAAAAAATCAACAGATACAAACTTATATAATTCCATATATGGCTGTATCACTGACAGGTATCTTATTAATAGAAACAATCTTCCGAGTCTTAACAAACTTACAAAATAATGAATAAGTCAATGTGTTAGCTTCAATTATATATACTATAAAATATAGAAACAAGCTTCACAGAGTCAGTACAAACACAAATATCACAGCTTTTGGGAGTGGGGAGAGAATGATTAATAATACCCCACCCACCATCGTTAAATAAACAAGGGACACTACTCTGTGGGAGTTTGTTCCTCCCCAGATGCTGGTTCCTGTTTCTCTTCCTGTGTGGGGGAACTGGCTGTGGTCTCATCAGGAGCAGGGGCTTCAGGTGCAGAGTCCGCCGGAGCCGAGCTGTCGGTTGCTGAACCGCGACTTTCTGTCTCCTCCTCAGAGTTTTCCTTCTTCTCCTCCACAATGGTTTCAAGTCGCTGACTGTCTTCTTCTAGAATGGTCAGAGGTAGCATATTAAGTATAATTATTATTTTGAGAAAAATTATTTTAAATCTCCAGTATTGTTAAATGTCATTCCCTTCTAGGCTGGCATTACATTATTATTAAGGAAAATTATTTGGTATTCAAGAAAATGTCGATGTGTATTCCTCATAAATGTACTGTCTTAAGAAAAAGCATCCACTGTTTGAGGTATTTGCTACCATACTTAAATTAAAACTAAAGTCATGAACACTTTCAGAACCATGCAATATGAAGATAATTTAAGAAATTTACAAAACTAAAACAGCCATTCACATGGACTGCTCACAGTCGATCAAATTTGTAAAAAGTATCTCATAGCATGTAATGTAATTTATAGTAATCTTAACCCTACATGTAATGTATTTTATAGTAACCTTAAGCCTACATGTAATGTATTTTATAGTAACCCGAAGCCTACATGTAATGTATTTCACAATAACCCTAATCATAAAACCTAGGCTACATGAAATGTAGTTTATAGTAACCCTTAGCCTACATGTAGTGTAGTTTATAGTAACCCTTAGCCAATCTTGTTTACAAATAGCAACATCCTAAATTATTATTTACTCATTGCCACCTTCATTTGTATGAACTTAAACATATAACGAGCAAATAGTGAACATCCTGATCAGACAGCTGATACTGTTTGCCTAAGCCAGATTAATCTATACTTAACAGGCAAAGAGTGTGGGCATAAGAGATGTTTTACCTTAATGGAAATAATTTCAAGACTCTGAGTTTGTTTTGTGTGTGCAATTTTAGGGAGTATCACACTCCTTTCATCAGCACTTATTAAGCTGTTGTTGTTGATTATATGTATTCATTGTGTTCTGTTGTATGTTTTACCTTCTTTCTTTTCATCTGTTCCTGCACTGTTGGACTGGTTCTTGTTGTCTCCCTCAGATTTGGTGTCCTGAACTGCAGGTTTGGGTCTTGGGAACATCACATCAACCTCCGACTCAAGATCCTAAAATTGGTAGATGTTAATTTGTTATTCAAAATTGATCACCTGAAGAATTTTTCAGTATCAACAATTCACAGGTCCTTGGAAATTTTTTGCAAAATCGAAAGATGTCCAGTGCAATTCAGTTTCGTTCTTAAAATTCTTCAGAAAAAGGTAAAAACATATTTGGTCCAGCAGCTTATTTGAACAGCTATCAAAGACAATGAAAGTCACTTCTATTCAGCTTAATTTACATACTACGGACCTAACATAAGCCACATATATATACAAACTGGGCTGACTTTATAACATGTAATGTTAGAGTTGAATGATTTATGGAAATCACAGATGACGTAGGGAGACAAATGTACAAAAATAATTGTCAATATTTGTCATTAAAAATTTAATGATCAGGTTTTTCACTTGCTAATAAGTAAAACAAACTACAATGTTAAATCCATTGAAGAGGAAGTGTAGAAGATACTGGAAGGGCCCTTTACCATCGTCTTCATTCAAGTGCAATATACCACTAAAAGAGTTTGTGTTTGCTAAAAATTATACTGAATTAACTGGTTTTATTTGATTTTGTAGAATACTTAAGTTACGACGATTCATATTTTCTAAATTTAAACTGAAATGACATAGTTATATGGACCAAAATACTCTGCACAGACTTGGCAATTCTATGTCCCAGGCAATTTCGTTGTGTAATTTTATACGATTAAATCATAAACACGAACACTGACAACCTAATTCTTTAAAAAGACAGTATATCAAGAAATATAAACACAGAAATTGGATGTAAATGACAAAATATAGTTGATGCTGTGTGATTTATGTCTGTTTGTTTGTTTATTGGGTTTATCATCACACCAATAGTATTTCAGTTATCTGGAGATGGTGTCCACTTGAAGCAGATATAGTGCTGCCTTCACTGTGTATAGCATGCTGTGAACACCTGGAATGATACCACATCCAGCCACATTATCCTGAGACCAGCAAACCAGTTGTGGAACTACTCTAATATTTGCTTAGCAAGGGAACTATACCACTACCATTTTTAACGACTTTGGTATGTCGCGGCCCGGGATTGAATTCTAAATGCTTAATTAGTGGGGGGATAACCTTTGACATATATGCATAGAAATGGAATGGCTGATTCATAACATGCAAACTTAAAGAAGATCTCATGATGGGGTGCCGCCAGCACTGTAACTCAAACCAAGACAGTGAAGGACTGAGGAGTTAATCTTTAATTAACATATACTATGGGACTCTGAAACATAGAGGAAGAGTATTTAATTTTAATTATCCCAACCTTTGTCCTGTCAATAAATGGTGACATGAGATAATGCCTACCTGTACAGTTCCATGTATCTTTGCCTTGGTTTCCTCTGCCAGACTAATGTCCTGTACAACACTCCAGTAACCCTCTGGGTTGAAGATGACAGGAAAAGAGAAGACTAAATCCTTTGGAATGCCATACCAGCCCTCAGAACAGATGCCCAGAGAGAACATCTGACCAGGTGGGGATCCATTGAACCAGTGTTTCAGGGTCGTGTTGATGGCAGACCCCAAGGACATGGTAGCACGGTGTTTCATTGCCTCTTCAGTACGGCTGCGGCGGTTTTTCACCAGCTCGACAAACTCAGTCTCCATCCATTTTCTGTCAAATACCATTTCTGGGGCAGAGACAGAAAAACTGTCTGGACCGACAATCGCACCATCATAGCCATGGACTCGAGCATGGTCAATATCCAGGAAATGCTCTCCAGCAGCGTTGCCCCACACAATTAAGTCTACAACACCTGCTGAGTTCACCTTCAATCTTTCTGCAATGACTGCTTTAGCATTGTTTTCAACCATACGAGACATAGCAGCAAAGTTTTGCCTTTGTACTGTCTTTGCAGTTTTAATCAACATGTATGTATTAAAATTCACAGGTCCATTACCCGCTACAAGCACTTTTACAGATTTCTGAGCTACCTCATCAATAAGCTTGGCATACTTCACAAAATGCTCAGCATTGTCCTTAATCCAGTCATCTTTACTTTTCTCACCTTGTTCTATTTCATCTAAAAGTACAATCAGACTACAATCCTTGAATGCTGTTTTTGCATCATTCTCCACGTGGACCCCACGAAGCAGACCATACGCCAAGTCTTCAGCTTCCATCTTCAAGCCAAGCAGGCTCTCTTCTTTATCAGCTGAGTCCAAGAGGTGAATGATCATTTCTACATTCCTTCCAAGAACATCCCCACTTGCAAAACTGCTTATCATGGAATAGCTGATGCTTGAGGCAGCATTTGTGATACAAACATGTACTGGATTGCTCTGTGCCTTATATGCTGCTTCCTCTTTGTCAATCTCCATCTTACAGTTCAGATTCTCTGCTGCAACCTTTCGCATGTCATCACTGACAATTTTTGACTCAATGCCATAATAACCTTTGGCATATTCCTGGAACTCGTTCGCACCCCCTATGAGGACACCCTTGCCACCTCTGTCTATGAGCTCTCTCCATACCAATGGAGACCGACTGTGGTTCCATCCTCGCTCCTTACATATTTCAGGCAGCCATTTCTGAAAAAAATATATATAATGTTATATCAATAAAAGGGTGTCAAAAAAAAATTAAATAAATATTAAAACTGTTTATGGCATCCCACGTTTTTCATGACATATTTCACTTATGACTTATTAAGTAACATTTGATGCCAAAAATCATTATTCTAAGTTTTACATAAACCATTCTTAAGGTCGCTTATTGGAAGAAGAAAAAACTGACAGCAAAATTGTGTTCATTTCTTTTCTGTCTGCCATTTTGTATAATGATATTGTCATATTTATCTTTCAGGTGTTTCAATCACTGGACCTGTTATTGATAACCAGCCCAGTGAATTTAGAAAAATTCAGGTGAAAATATTTCATCACTTATACTATTTTACTATTGAAGTAGGAGTTAAAATTTCTGAACTAAAAGCATACTGCACCTTTATCTAGTTAGCATTTACAAATACCCATGGAAAATAATATGCTATCATTACATGTATTTAATTTAAGTAAATTAATGAACAGACCTTATAACATTTATTCAATAAACATTTTTCATCATAAAATAACCACAAAATCTATACTTATATTTTTAATATTAACATGTTTTACCAGATTAAAATGTCCACTCACCTGCCATTCATCTGCTGTTTTAGTAATTTTATGAAACTTAAAGTCTGGTAAATTTTCAGCCAATGTATCACCCAAGAGTTCTGCCCTTGCAAAGTAGGGGCAATCAGCCTGACCTGTAATGGGAATAATAAGATTAAAATAGGTTAAAGAGAGGAGTATATAGGGAAAGCTTCCGGAGGCTATCACTCATAGAGTATAGCACCTGACCCTGGAGCAGGAGTTTGTGGGTTTGATCCCAGCCCTAGAAAAAATGAAGTGTTCTAGCACAGATCTCTGAAAGTAGTTAAATACAATTCAGCTGGTGTAGACAGTTACAGAATTTGAATGCATTTTTTTTTTACTTTTTTGCTGTTGTTGTTTTGTTGTTTGCATTGGTCTTTCTTATTTGACTACCATGAACTGTAGCTCTGTGTGAGTGTTTCTTGTCAGTTTTATTTTGTATTTCTACTTTTACTTGATATTGGCCAAATTTAACAATGCTAGATTGTGCTTTACTGACATGTGTATGTTTACTGCTTCTGCGCATACGTCTCCAGATGGAGCAAGTATATGCCTGTTGCCAAGTATAAAAATTACATCCGCCATTCTTTCTCTTGCTTCAAATTTGTAAACATGGGTTTGAGGGGGTAGCCCCCATTATATGATCACATCAAAAATGAAACAATAGAGAACTAAGCCAAATAAATCTCAACATGACCCAACAGAGCAAACAGAACTTAATCATAGAAAAGATCGGAACTTGTGTCAAGGGATGAAGAGGCAGGGAACACTATGATTTCCAGCACTTATTCATACCAGTAAAATACAATTGTCCCTTTAACAGTTGAGGGATTGGGATTAGCTGGCATTTTTGCCGATACTGTGCAGCAACATTTCTATCATTATAGCACAGGGGCACTTATGAGGTGCCCAGGGACTGAACCCTGACGATCAATTATACTGATATCGACTAGTCAGGTCTAATGCTGTCCCCTTAGCCCCGAGTGTTAGGAGGGAAGCCACTACTACCAACTTTAAAGTCTTTGGTTTAACCTGGCCGGGGTTTGAACCCACAACCTCCCGCAAGGCGACGCTCTACCACCTGAGCTATTGCGGTCTGTTTAACAGGTTGAACAATATTGCAATCTAGTTGCAATGTAAGAAAAAAATGAGAGATAACAGATTAGTCCATGAATGGGATTAAAAAGATGACGTGAAATGCAATAAGATTAAATATGATTAAATTACCGGTGAAAATTTACAGGATATCATGGTGCAAATATAGTTATTATTATGATATCCTGGTGTAACCAGAATGCATTTATCCTAACTAGACGAAATGATAAAACGATATAGCATCATAAAGTACATATCATACACTAGAGTGTTTTTTAATTAGTTGCATCCTCTGAGTTCATGATCACTTTACATTACGAGTGAGATAATGATAACCTTATAAATTCTCACAAATATTAACGAGAAGATTCTTAATTGTCCCTCCATAAAAATTATGAGGTCAGTATATGACGTAAGATGAACTAGAAAATACTTTTACAAAATACCAACCTGCAACCACAAATTTTGCCATTTTGATTACAACGGTTGCTAAGATAAATACGAAAAGAATAAAGAGTTCCGAATGAACAAGACTGGTTACGCTTTGTTTAACAATTCGAACTAGTCGCCTTTTCGGTCAAAGAGTTTTCGCAAGATTTGGAATATAAAAGTAAAGTACAAGATTTACCACAAATAATCATCTTCGTGATTTATGTATGTTCATTTAGAAATAACACTTAATGTTGATATATATTAAATTATGAAAGCACAACTCAAGTACATAATTAGAACACATCTTACTTAAGCTTTAAAGACTACCTTACAACACTTAAAATTATTGATTGATCTTATTGGTTTAAAAAGTGGCGAAATTCCTGATATAATTTTCAAATAAGTAAAAAAAATTAAATAAATTAATCAATATTTTGGTATGTTTGTTGGACCCAGTCTGGTGTATTCGTTCACTATTCTAGCACAGCAATATGTTACTATTTTTAGTATCAAACGCAAAACAACATACTCGAGTCACTCACGTGTCGAATATCAGCATGGCGGAGGAGAATTTAAAACGTGGTCCGGTGAACAACATCGCCCTAGATAAAGCTAAACAGAAACAATTTAACCAGAAAGTACAACAAACTAAAGAACAGGTAATACTTGTTCAATTGATAGTTAATTTACTTTATTGTAAAATAAGAAGCTTAAATAACTCGGTCTTAAATAATCGGCAGCATTGTAGTAGTAGTCGGACAAACACTTTGCGGACACTGAGAAAAAAAATTGTGGAGGAAACCAAGGTAGCTGTCATGTGAATCCGCTACTAATTCCAACTCACACAAACAATCAACTCTCGCCTCACCATAGTTGTTATGCTTTGACATTAGGCCTTTTTTATGTCGTTTTGTGGGCCGAAATTCGACCCCATTCCTTATTCCCCTATAATGAAAAAGTATATATATTTATCCCCAATTCATCTCAAAATTCCCCTGTCCGAATTGATTTTTGGTTTGAAAAATGAAAAAGACATCAAGAAGCGTCCTGGGACAGGTCAAACTAGAGGCACTCATATGAATGTGTTGCTCAATGCACATAAATATCATCAATGGCCCCGCTTCGATCACTGACCTGTTTCGGAGACTTTTCGTTTCTTCGTTCATGTTTATCGTGTATTTAGCATCATTGTATCTTGCGTAAATAAGTAAAATTATCAAAGCATGACATATAAATTGTGTTACTTGTTTGAAGAGCCTTTTCACTTTGCAATAGTTTTAAAAAAAAATCAAACTGGATTCGCAAGATAATCCAGCAAAAATGTTGCAGCTTGAAATCGCCAGTAGACTACAGTGTTTATATGATACAATTGCTGTGTTATCACACAGCTTTGAAGATGTAACAGGAAGGAAAATACAGTCGATGGGTCACTGCATAACATTGAAACTGTATATCACTGAACTCAATCTGTCTCCGTGTCAGTTATATCCATTGTTTGAATTTTGTTTGTATTTTTCTGTAGTCTTTGCTCACTTATCAGTCAATGTTCCTGTCTGCACGTTCACCTTCCCTTTTCTCTGTCCAGGTTTACATCTGTTGGTCTTGGTTCAAGTAATGTCGTCTTTAAATGAGTTGACATCACAAATCTCGTGTCACGTTTAATATGCTGTCAGTATTTGTTGTAATGATTTGTCTGTTGCTGGTCTCTCATTGTAGTCCATTCCGTCTTAGTCTGTTGATAATATGCGTGACTGTCAGCAAATCTAACTCACCTGTACCTACAAGTGCACCCTGAAGTCCCTTAAGCTGAGCCCGTACTAATTCATGAGTCATTGTCACAAATTCTGGGATGGGTTTCCAAAAACGGTTCACAAATGTTGTTTGTACAATTTTGGATGATCTCTGACAGGGGCAAAAACTTTGTCCTTAAGTGTGGATTTTAAACGTTTTGTAAAATATGTGAGAAACTTTGTTGAAATTTCTGATAGGTAATTCTCTATGTCCTTGGAGTGTCATTCATATCAGTTAGCCCATCTTTCCCAAATATTTTGCGTTCTATGTCATTTCTCTGTCCAAGCGTCAATCTTTAAAATTTGTTGTGACTTTTCTTCCAGATGTCTAGTACACAAAACATGAGTGGCCTCTGGAATTACTGATTTTAAGGCTTTTACCAATGCATTCTCATCGTTGGATCCAATTTACTTGTGTCTGGGGTCTTTCTCCACCATAAAGCTGGACGCTGCTATATTGATAATAAATAGTCGCTGCCGTGTATTTATTTTTTTTTTATGTTGCTGTTGTTATGTATATACAAAGGTCCAAGGAATGTGGGATTTTGGCCAGAACTGAATTTATTAACTGTCTTCTGCTTGTAGCATGTCACGGTCATGTGCATTTTGCACTGCATAAACGTCTTGTCCACACCTAGAATAGATAGCCCAGTATTACATGTTTTTTATGTTGGATATTTGTTCGTCTGTGTAAAGAAATACACATGCGCTTTTACCATTCGTGCATATAACCGACTGTACAAATTGCCATTTTCTGATACCAGAGTTTCCAAATGTCGTATTTGGTCAGTAAAATTGTTCATGTGCCAGTCCATCGCCCTTTCCTTCAATTGTTCTCATTGTTGTTTGTTGTGAATCTGTTTTAGCCCAGTCGTGTAAGTTTGTTGTATTTACCTATTAATTCTTTAGTGTGGTTTCAGTTTTTTAATTTCGGTCTGGACGTAATCAGACGTCTGTATGGATTCAGTCTTTGCCTATACATTGCCACATGGGGCAAGGCCAGGAATTTGTCCTACATATTCAGTCAGAACGTCAATTGAAGGCAACAATGGTAGGGTCATACTCATTTTATAGTCTTGTATTACAGTCGTGTACGTCAAGTTAAGTCTGTACGAGCAGTTTGTTTTCATCATTGCATCATTGGGTAATATGCGCTCACATTTAATATCACCTAAACTTGTGACTGACTCGTCGTTATTGACTAAATTACCAGATGTGCAGTCGACAATGAGTTCAGGTCAAGTGAAACATCAACACACATATATTTCTTAATTAATAGCACAAAGTGATTGACACTGAATGCTTTAGGATTAGCTGGTGCATTACCAGATCACCACATAATGTTGACAGATGGCTCATGTCGGCTGACTGCCCGACCACACACCACTCTTGTAAATGCTGACGATAGTTCATTATTGAGCTGAGGCGGAAAGTAGGAGTTCATTGACTGGCTGATGGTGGTGCTCAAGGCATAGATATGGGCCGTTTCAGAGTACGAAGATTTGACTAAAGCATCAGTGACAAGTTTCTCGTTCTTGGAAGTTCCTATTTTTATGTCATTTAGAAATTTGTCTCTGAGTTATATGATGGCCTGTTCAGTATCAGCTCAATGGCGGTAAATAAACATAGAAGAACATGGTGTTCTTTAGTGCCACATAGAGATAAAGAAACAGCCTTGTAAAAACAGTTGCCGTCAGCGAAAGTTCTCAGTGGTGAGAACTCCTTGTTCATGACAATGTGTGTACGGCAACATTGTACAGTTCACTTGAGCAGTGGAATATATGGTCGTTCAAAGGCACTTCAATGCCATATGTCCATAAGACATTCAACTCCGAATGGGCCTGATTTGCAAGGGCATTTCGTCTTTTAGTAGGAGGCTCAATAGTGAGTCTGTAAAATATGATAGAACATAGGTCTTCCTATTTTTTAATCTACAATTAATTGCAAAAGAACCAAACGGTCTTTATCTGTCGCTTTAATTTCATTGAAGTAAAATCCTTTAAATAAATGCTAATAAAGTATCACTATTTTACATACATTGAGACATGTTAGAACAAGGTAAAATAGTGACAGTGTACAGAAAAATCCCTAAAATTCTATTTACATTCAAACACAAAACCAAAGCAACACAAAACACCAATTTAAAATAAATGTCCCCATAACTATTATGATATTGACAACACTATTTTATGAGTTTTTAAAGAATTTCATGAAGAGATCTTTTTTATTCCTTTGTCCCATATGTAAATGACCTGAAAATTAAACGGCAAGCACAATTTTGCGAATTTCTCACACATTATAAGTGATATGATAAGCGATTGCTTTACTTTATAAATTTCTATTTCACTTACCGGACAAGAGCAGCACTGGCATCATAAGTATCTCCATTGAATGCACAACTTATGCACACAAATTTCATGTTAGATGGCATGATACCAATTCTTACAGTAATAACAATGAATAGACTCTGAGTTGACTCACTAGAACACGTGGCACAATACTACATCTTGAAAAAGTAAAATTTATGAGTATCAATATAGAAATGATAATGTGAACGATTCAGTTGCAAAAATTGCAGTGAGATGAGGGCTGTGAAATTGCCACTAAATACTAAGTCATTTTTGTTTGCACAATTAAAATTGCTGTGAATTCAAATAACCATATCTCTTTGCTGGATGCTCATTTGTTATGACTGATCAGTCTTTTCAAAGATTTATTTTTATTGAGAAGTGAAATTTCATGAATCAGTTTGTTTTTGACCTCGATTGCTATATGATTAGGTATATGTTACCTTTCAGTATCTTTTGGCAGCTTTCGGATCTTCGCTCGCTTAGTGTATATATGAGCGAGCTGTATGAAAAAATTTCATATACATAAAAGTATTAAGTTAATTTAGATATGAAATTATGTTGAATTATAACAATATATGCAAGATTTAAACTGATTTATAATATAAATATTTAGTTTCTTTGGTGAATTTTAGTATGTGACATAACGTTAAAGTATACAGTCTTTTTGTCAATTTCACAGGGTTGGCAAAAAATGCTGGCAAATATGAGTATTTTCCATGCCGGCAGTATTTACTGGCAAATACTGGTCGATTGAATTGACCAGTCTGGAATATATACAATATTCCCTATTATCTTCATTCATATGGATAATTTCAAGTTTACCCATCAATTGCCATTTTATTTATACTTAAGTTTAACACTTTTATCACTTTATTCATAATAAATAAATACTTAAGTACTGAAAAAAATGGTCAGTTGAATTTGCCATCCATGGAATTTATACTATACAATATATATCCCCTATAGTCATTATGTGGACAACTTCAAAATGTAATTATAAATAATAACCAAGTCATCATTTTAGAGGGTTAATTTTAATCATTAACAAGTAATGTACACAACTTACAATAAATACATGTGTACATGACTACAATAACAAACAAGGTTAGATACAAAGAAGTCTCTTTCTACCAGTCAATCTCTTGATTCACCCTAAGGTATCTGTAGCAGAACACCAGTTTGGCAGCTCTGTCAAGACCAAGTCTATTCCTCAGTTTAGTTTGGATCAAACTGAATTCAGAAAACACCCACTCAATACATGCAGAACTGGATGGCATTTTAAGGAGTTTCACTGCAACCTGGCACAAATCACTGTTCACTGTTGAGGACCGGTTTATGCTTGTCCACCATGTAGTTGGTTTGGTGTTGCTAATCACAGAGTCATGAAGTAAGGTCTTTGATATTGATAAGGAGTCTGTCATGAAACTGAGGAGATATGGGAGTGTTGCTGGGTTAGTGGATAATAGTAGGTCTTGGGCACTAGTCACTTGTTCAGGTAGCAGCTTCTTGCCTCTGTACACTGGATGAAATAGGTTGGCTAAGTAGTGGCTATTTGTCATGGCCTGGTTAAATCTGTTCTGAACTTTCACATGGTAAGGTCTGGATTCTGAAATAAGTCGAGCCAAACCTCACAGGCATCTGCTGTGGTGGAGCTGACAGACTGTAGGCGGTTTAGGGCACTGGAAATAGGCACCAGCTGTTTCTGCAGGTTCTTAACTTCATTAAAAAGACCAATGTTGTTGATCAAGTTGCGAATTTTCAAGTCGATGGCATCGTCATTTTGGCACAGATCAGCAGCAGGTAGGGTCTGTTCCTGATGTATGTATCAATACAGGTCAGCTGGCTATTCCATCTGGTTTCAGCTGGTAACTGTGGCTTAACAGACTCTGGAATCTCAGATAGTAGAGCACTTGGGACATGATGATTCCTAAAGTATTTGTTTACCTCTACAACTTGATTGGTGACTTGGGGTGTTGTGACATCTTGGCCAAGCAGGTTTAACCAATGAGCAGAACAGCCATACACAGTCAGTTTTGGATCAATCTCAACCAGGTTTCGCTTCATAGCCACCATTTTCTTTTCGTTGTCCGTTACGACACCCATCACATTACACTTGTACTGTTCAGCAGCTCCTTTCATGGCAACTTGGGCGACAGAAGTGCAGTAATCAGCTGTCTTCTTGTTGGTACCAGTGTCCATGGCAGACATGAAGTAGGCATTGCCATCACACTGTATGCTGGTGGCAATAACCGGCGTGTTGTGTTTGTCACTCCACCCATCTTGGATTAGAACAACATCTTTACCCTTCAGTTCTTCGGATACTTTGGTGGTGATCTTCTTGTGAACTTGGTCAAGTAGGTGGTCGAAGCATCTGGATGGTCAGCAATGTTAAATGGCAGGTTGCATGCGAAGAATAGCTTGGCTATTTGTTCATCTAGTTGCCTGGACATAGGCTGGCCTGTAAAAAAAATGTTGTATTAAATCATCAATACTTTCATGAACATTCATTAGAATATCTCAAAAATTGTCACATGGTCGGTGTTGCAATGTGTTATTATATCAAAATATGCATTAAAATTGCCTGAGATGTATTTTCGACAGGTACATTGCCTCCCAGGGATGCAACGTAAATATTCCTTACTTGCAGTTGCTGGGAAATACTACTAGTGGTTGTTATGTATGATAAATGTATCACTGTCTCAATTAGTTCTTCATAACTTCATAAATGTGAAAAGTGGTAGCAATTTATTGAGTATTAACTGTGGTTGCATATTTACGCGCACCTTGCCAGATGCTGACAAAATGGCATCACGAGTTCCAGTAAAAAATGTAAACACATTCAGAATTTCCAATCTCAACAATGTTTTACATCATAACAATAAAATTGAGTACAATTTCATACGGACTGGGTGGATTTTGTATGGGACCCAACATTTTTCATTGTAATCACGAACACTGATGGTTTGTCTAAGTTATAAAATAGCTATCTCTGCAGCATGGCTTTGATAGGAAATACCTGTTTGCAACGGCATGTGAGGATGTATTCTTCACTGTTCACACAGATCTAGGGCATCAGTGAAAAGAATGTTGCAGACTTACCTGATTATTCTCTATTCACATAGAACTTCTTTGTTTTCGGCGCCGTATGACCTTTTAAGTGTCGGTGTGCCGTAAAACCCAAATAAATAAATAAATAACACTGATTATTTGGTTAATGGAGAAATAAATTGGGCCCAAGGTGTTGGATACCACCTTTAACTATGTCTGACTGGATTGTTTATTTTTCTCTCCAGACCAAAGGGACCCCGGGAGGAACTGGAGTGGTGTACTTATCACATCTGCCATGGGGCTTCGATGAGAAACCACTGAAAGAATATCTCAAACAGTTTGGTAACATTAAACAACTGCGCATCTCTAGAAGTAAAAAGGTGAGTATTAAGTACTCTTTGTTAGTATTTAATTAAAACTAAATTTATTCAGTGTTAGCGTTGCCGATTTGTAACTCCTATGACTGCTTAGCCTCTCTCTGCGTGGGTTCGAGTCTAGTTCAGGGCGAAGGACTTAATGTGGGAAGGTCTTCCTGCTGACCTACAGTGCAATGGTGGTTTTACCAAGACATTTATCTGGGGTCTTCCCCCACCAAAACAGCTGGACACCGCTATAATTATCATAATTTCTGTCGCTGCAATTTAACAACAACAAAACAAACAAACAAACCTGGGTTTATATTACTTAGCTTAAATCATCAGGTCCACGAGTTTGCAGTTTAATTCAAGGCTGCATGTTAACATGAGTTGACTTTATATCATATGTTTATAAGCCTTTAAAAAATTAAACAATACCAAAGTCTTGAAGCATGCATCAAAATATACGTGTGACATGCGATCACAAATTGTTAGGTAACTAACTATCTGAACTTATTGTTATTTTAAATTATCAATGAAGAAAGTCACATAGCCTTATTGGTCCAGTAGCCCAGAAACATCCGTACATAAAAAGGATCAGCAAGAGCAATATCAAAGGTATCACCCCACACACACCCTGACTGAAAAACATTATTTTTTTTTGTTTGCTTCTGCATTATTGCCCATTGTTTTTTACCATTATATTGTGTATATATTCCTTAGGAGCGCCCAGAGCCCCGCACTTTGAGGTTTGAGTCTCTGTCGGTGTGAGAACTTTCATGTGGGGTGGTTTTCCAGCTTACCTTCTGTGCACCGGTGGTTCTACCTAGGCATATGTCTAGGGTCTTCCTCCACCAATAATAAGCTGGACATTGCCAATATGATCATAACCGTATTGGAGTGATGTAACAAAAAGAGGGGAGAAAACGACAACAACTAGAAAATTCTTTTATTTCTTAACATATAAATCATATCAATGGGCACTTGTAGCTTGGTTAACAGAATTCTTTATAATATGTAATTGCATTGAATTACATATCTATGCTAGTGATATTGTGGAAATTCACACATTCAATTATGGACAAAGCATCAGTGTCAAGGTCATATTATGATAATAAAAATAATAGTATGAGGCTGAAGTGAGTAATGAAAGCTTTCTTATAATTGGTTTTTGAGAATATCTCACTTTTGCATTTCTTTAAAAATGTAAACAGAGAGCTGACAGGGCTGGAAAAAATTTCTTTTCAATCACTAGTCCCTACAAAAATGATTTGTCCGAAGATTTGCATCGATTTCAATTTACGACCACAACAACGCATTTGTTTTATCTACAACTAACAAACAGGGTATAACAAGAAGTTGTTTCTTTTATTTTATTATTTTTTTATTTTTTGTCCAGAAGCATTTATGTATCGCACGTCGTGATTGGCTGTTGTGGACAGGTGCTTGCATTGTACATGTGCCACCTTTATGTGTTGTTGATAAATGCTCCTGGTGTGAAATTTATTGTTTTCATTGCTAATTAGCAAACTGTTGTTTTTTTGTCACTTGTCCAACTTCCGATTTATGACTTGTCCTAGACTAATTTAATGATCAATTAACTATGCTTATTTTCTACTTGCAGACAGGAAACAGCCGAGGGTATGGCTATGTCCAGTTTGTCAATGACCAGGTGGCTAAGATTGTGGCAGAAACCATGAACAATTACCTCATGTTTGGCAAACTGATTAAATGTAAGAACTCTAATCATACCACATCAAGCTTATAGCGTTTGAGTAGAATCCATGATATTGTAACTCCTTATTTCTCGGCACCTTAAAGTTTTTCCATCCAATAAGTTAGGGCAAAAACTTTCATGTGTTAGATCCCAGACCACAACATGCTGAAGTCATTTAAAAAAGTAGTTGTATAGCACCCTTGCTGACGCTGCAGCAGATATAAGATTAATTCTTTGATTATTTAGGCTAATGTGACTGGGTGTGGTATTATGTAATGTATTTACAGCATGCTATACACAGCAAAGACGTGTAGTATATTTTCTTCGCATGGACAACGTCTCCAAATGACTGAAACACTGTTGGTAAGACAATAAACCCAACAAACAAACAATTTATTTTATTTGTGTGTTCTTTTTGTGGGATTTCCCTAAAAAGTAAATATTTATGAATCACTTCTTTAAGGCAAACACTTGGAGAATCCTCACCCGAAAACGTTCAAGAATGCCAAGCGTAAGTTTAGGAAGCCTAACACCCAGGAAAAGTCCATCTCTCGCCATAATGCAGAGAAGTCTGAGGAGATTGTTGACAGGAACAAGAAGAGAGCCCTCGCTAAATGTAAACAATTGCAGAAGAAACTAACAGGAGCAGGAGTGGAGTACCAAATTCCATCTATAGTAAGTGCTATTGTCAGATAAGATGCATTTAAAAAATTGTTATGTCCCCTTAGAAGAATAAGGGGCATATTGTTGTGTGGATGTTAGTTTGCAGACCGGGTTGTTTACCATTGAAATCAAGATAAAACACGAGCCCACATTCCTCAAACTAAGCAGGGATATTGGTCATACAGAGTTGATGATCCCTCTTGG
The DNA here is from genome assembly GCA_007844125.1 of Sinonovacula constricta. Classification (NCBI taxonomy): domain Eukaryota; kingdom Metazoa; phylum Mollusca; class Bivalvia; order Cardiida; family Solecurtidae; genus Sinonovacula; species Sinonovacula constricta. The sequence goes on from CM017560.1 coordinate 41,961,901, forward strand.
TGTTGGGATCACTAGTGGAAATGCTAAAAAACTTACGATATGTAGATGAAGTTTGAAATAATCAGAAACATTATCACTTAAATGTGCACACCAAATGATATGGCATAAGTTTTAAAGATTGCTTAATGCGAAAACTTGATTTAATAAACAATACCTGCACACAGTATTACAATATTATCGTCACATTTTGTCAGGGTTTTTTTTTTATGAACATTATTCACACAAAATCACATGATCAACAGCCAATCACTTGATTCACACTTAGCCAAAAAGAAACAATTTACCGACACATTTATGAGCATTTCCTCATAATCTGTCAAACATAAACTGTTATCAATTAAATTGTTGGTAATTGTGGTAATTGTTTTACTGCTCCAAACAAAAGCATGATACTTCTCACTAAGTAAGTTTTATTGTCAATATTAAAAAGTGCTTATTTTAGTCCCACAAACAAACTTAGAGCGTAGTTATGCCATTGGTTCTAAACTTACCAATTCTAGTTTCAAGCACCAGTGTAGGGGTAATAATCACCTTTAGTAATGGTTCTACTTTTATATAATACAAATGTATGTTATTATTGATTGAGATTATTGACATTGCTATAATCTATGTAGAGACATGCTAAGTTCCTTAAATTGGTGCATATATTGGTTTATGTGTCCATGCTATCAGAAATATTGCGGTGTACAAATTCTAGATGGCATTCAGTTATGGCAGCACCATTTCACATTACCTCCATTTCAGTAAATATCTCCATAGTTAATGTATAGTTTTGTTTTTCTTCTGTTTGTGACTTTTGTTTTATTACTGTAAGTTATGCGGGTAAAAACAGAAAGAAAAGTTGGAAGTGCTATACCTGTAGTTCTTTTGCATGTGCTGAGCTAAGCCTAAAAAGTACTGTTACTGATCATCACAGTTTGGGAATATTATGACTGAATGTAGTATCTTTGGGAGTGGTCAGTGCATGCTGTCACAGTAAAATAAATCACTTTCCTTTTTTGACAAGTTGACAACTGATGGAAGCATTTAACCCAATAAACAAATCATCATGCTTATCATTCTGTTTCCAGGAGGCTCCACTCAGGGACCTCACAGAAGATGATGAAAATACAGAGTTGGAGCCTAAAGCCAAGAAAATGAAGACAGCTGCTAGCAAAGTGAAAGCGTCCCAGAAAGCGGTAATCAGTACTCCGAAGCATCTGAAGGCCAGCATACCGCTAAAGGTGGACACACCTCAGGGCAAGAAGAATGTGCTTATTGAGGACAGTAGTGATGATGACATTACATTTAAAACTCCACCATTCTGTATAAAGTCATCCAAACTGACAGACAGTATGATCAAGGGTAAGGCTGATTCACCTACCATAAAATCACCCACGGTAAAACCAGGCTCGGTAAAATCAACCCCTGTAAAATCGCCCTCTGTAAAATCAACCCCTGTAAGTGTCTCAAAGACTCCAGTCTCTGAACCCAAATCTGCAGCAACCCCAGGGAGAACTCCTGCTCGAGGATTGAAACGAACCCCTGTACAGACACGGTCCAGAACAACAGCTGCGACGCCTGGGAGAACAGCAAAAGGTGATGATGATGATTCAAGTATGAAAAGTACAGGTAAAGGAAGCCGGACCCCGGTTTCTGCTAAGGCTGCTCATCCGAAAACACCTGCATCAACTGGACCTAAAACTCCTGCTGGAAGCAAACGAAAGCTTAAAACTCCCCTTTCAGCATCAAAGTTAAGATGAAAAAAAATTATCAGCATATATTTACTCCAGAGAAGTTCCTTTTCTCTTGTAAAGCCTTTGACGTCTTGTTAAACAATATTTTGGCCAAATAATAACTTCTCCACTCGTAACTGTTCATGGTTTGACTTTCATGTGAAGAGGGTTTCAAACTGACTTGGGGTAAATAAACAGTTTTACCAGATGTTTTAGGACTCTGCTAAAATTGGTAGCTTTATTTTCCCTTCTGCACTATTCCCCATTTTCCAAAGCCACATAAATTTAAATTTTGCCAGTCTTAAACTGTGCTCTGTTTTAATTATTACAGGTAAGATTGTTAATGATTTCTTTATGTAATAAACTTTTACATGTAATTGCTTCAAAAATAAATTATATAATGAATATAACTTAAGTTTTGTTTTTTGGCACCTCATTTAGTTTATATGAATGCTTAAAATAAATAAATACTTTACAATTTGCTTAACATTGCAATTGTAATAAGACAACCTATGAATTCATAGGAATAGCTCATTTTGAACTTGCTTCTATGGTCATTCTATTTCATCATTCAATGCTATTACAATAAAAACAACCAACTGAACAAGAAATTATGGTGGTATAGTTTTGCCTCCTGATTATAGGCTTTGTGGTTTTCATGATATTTATCTGGGATTAATAAAATTTCTTTTCCATGTCAATTTATTATCATAACAATAAAATTTGGCATTTCTTGGCCACCACTTACCTGTAACTGGCATTTCTTGGCCACCACTTACCTGTAACTGACATTTCTTGGCCACCACTTACCTGTAACTGGCATTTCTTGGCCACCACTTACCTGTAACTGGCATTTCTTGGACACCACTTACCTGTAACTGGCATTTCTTGGACACCACTTACCATGACCATGTTCATTATTAAAGGTAGAGATGTCAACCCTGCCTGCATGTCCACTTCTACCCTTGTGTAACAAGTCGTGTATCAATGAGTTCATTATTTATGGGATGAGGAAAGTAGTAGGTTTGAAACCGCGACGAACCATAATTTTAACAACAGATAGTTCTCTTGTGATGTCAATAGGCACTGATAAGACAGTTTAAGGCAACCATATTGGAAGGCTTAAGCTAATACAGGCCTAAATCTGGAAATACGTGCTGTATTTAACTCGCCACCGTGTTTTGATTTTTCAGTCGATTTTACTGATTCTTATATTGAATTAAACCGCTTTTATGAAGTATTTTAAATATCTAAACTATATTTTGATTATTTAAAAGGTACAGAAATACAACCAAAAAAGATACACTGTTTATTTTGTTTAAGGATGAGCCAATAATTTTACTTATTTCTGTGTATTAATTCTTTTTGCATTTATCAATTTTAAAAAATTTGTATTCTGAAAATATGAATTTCAACAGCTTTCCAAAGGTGTATAGCTGTTAATTTTTGGACCTCAAATGAAGCAATTACAAGAAAAGAAAATTAACGCTTCTATACAATTCATCTGAAAATCCCTTGAAGTTACTATCCAAGGTGGCTGCCAAGATGAGGGATCTTCACTGATGTGGAAACTATCTACTGGTACTGGTGTAGAGTCTACGACAGACATACGTGTTTTGCTGGTGTCAAAATAATTTGAGTGAAGCATACTGGAATGTGTCCAGAACATGCTATCTCTATGAAGTCAGCTCTATAATAAAATATTAAGTTACTGGTGATGTGAAAGCTTTTCAATGAGAACTCGGAAACTTTTCTCGACTTAAATCATGTTTGAGATAACATGAACGAAAATATGATATGTTGTGGCAATATGAAGCACTAGCACATGAGGGATAACCCTTTGAGGTCCTGTGATCAGTATGATTGTAAATATCTTGCTTAGGCATGAAGGGTAAACACATGTATTTGAAAAGGGGAACCAATCAACTATAAATATAATGGTTAGGCAACATTGTCTGTTTTTACGTAGTATATCACAGAATAGAAAGATTCCATGTGATGTCATAGGCATTGATAAGACAGTTTAAGGCAGCCATCTTTGAACGCAGACCGAAATCTGGAAGTATGCGCTGTATTAAACTCCTCACTGTGATTTTATTTTTCGGTCTTTTTTCCTGAATTATACATCAATTTTAAGAGCTTTTAAGAAGTATTGTAATTATCATAACTATATTTTGATAGATTAAAAGATAAAAAAAAAATACAACAATTGTCTGAGAAAAGTTAAATCTATTTCCGTTCTTACAAAGTTTCTTCAATGTAGACTTGAACAAGAGATACAAATGAGTTTTTAACAACCCTTTAATTCCCTGGTATTAATGACGTAATCAACAGACCGACAACGACATTTTTGTTATCATTAATTGTTTAAAATAAGTCAATAATTAACTATCTTACGCATTTTAGGAAAGAATTGCATTCAAATGTCGGCTGTAAGTATTACAAATACAAATAGTAAATATGACAAAGAACGATTTTCTTGCTTTCTCAACACACAGGTTGAAAGTTTATAGTAGGAAGTATACAGGTATAAAGCATAAATGATTTTTCTTCTGATAAAATGTGTAGAATGTAGTTTAACTGACAACAGTCAATCAACGCCTCCCTCTGAATAAAGTGCTTATGATATGACCAATATTAAATTATACGATACTATGTTGTGTGCGTGTATGCCTGTTGCATGATGTGCTTAGGATGTATGTGTCATTGCGCATAGTATTGTTAATACAACTATAACGTCTTTGTGTCTACGCCCCTCCCCCCCCCCCCCCCCCCCTTTGTCGTAATATTTTTTCAAAAGGAAACTCTTGTTCATGGCATATTTCGGTTAAATCTAAAATAGCTAATTGATACGTACACATAGATAGGATTTACCCAATGGAAATTAATAGTGTAAGATGACAACTCCCAAACATATCTATGACCAAAATAACAAACAGTAATTAATGGTGCCTGTCAAGTCAATCATATCGTGTGTTGTTGTTTCTTTTCTTTTAGGATGTGTATATGATACCACATGTTAAGAAACACTAGCTATACTGGTGTTTAATGCATATGTGTTTGAATGAACTTTGCTTACAATTAATCTCATTTTAACTTTGTACTTTGTTGTCAATGTGTTCTCTGCACAAGGAAGTTTCAAACATAGTTACTTTATAACATGCGTTGTGTACACACTTTTTAAAGGAGATTTATTTGGAGTAAAATAAACACATACATTTGAGTATTAATAATTCGATTTATTATAATATATACATGGATTAAATATGCCAAATATTGGTAAATCATTTCATCGCTGTAAAATTACATATATGTCAATAAACATATAACAAAAAATTATAATTGGAAAAGTTTTATATGGACATAAATTCATAGATATATGAACCTATTAAGTGGTTACAAAGGCAGTTATATAAATGATAAAATGCAAGTGAAAATGTCTTCATATTACATATAAAAATATAATCAAATTCAATTGGCAAAGATCAGTAAATGACATGTCTCTTCATTTTAAAGTTGGTTTTAAAGTTTGATTCAGTTGTAAATGCATGTAGATTAATATAGTAGCATTTCTTTAGTAGAGTAAGTATTCTATCCATTAATAAGTTACACTCTTGTATGTTTATAAGCCAGTGTACTATGAAACGTATATGCTAAGGCCAGCTAATGTATACATAATCAACAATTAACATGCGTGCAATTGTTGTGGTTACACTGTGATTATCTTTGAACTTTCTTTATTAAACTTAAATTGTACAGCAACAACACATGAGTATACATATCACACATGTATTATACAATTTAACACGACACATATATATTGTTATTGAATTTAACATAATACATATATATTGTTATTGAAAATGTTTAATTCTAACGAGTGTTAGATCTTGTAAGGTTTGGACTAAGTTTTATCATTACACTAATTTTAGTCAAACTCATTTCTTCTGACTATAACGAGGTGTAGCTACTTACAAAGAGTATTTTTTATAATTGATTTGTGACAAACAAATCAGAATGAAAGGGAACATCCGTATTATAATTATTAAACGTCAAACGGACTTAAGATTTGGGAATGGGCCCTAAAAGGTGCAGCGGACCTTGTAAAACAGACGTAACATATACATCATTGCAGCACGGCTTCATTTATAACTTTATGTATAGTGTGGCCATGATGCTCAGTGATTGATTGAATGAATTTGACCTGTGAGTATAAATTTTAGTAGCACGTGCTAGAGTTTGTTTATGTGTTAACCTGTAAAATATGGATTTGTGCATTGCAATCAATTAAAATTTGTGTGATTTGGGAATTTGATTTGTCAAAGTTTTCTGCATTTATTAACGCCTTTGAGCATTACATCTGAAATTGTTGTGTGTCAAGATGAAGATTACAAGGCGGATTTGTTCAATCTACTGAAGGATTTGTGACTTCTGTTTTATATCAATCAAATATCATACTATGTATGCCAAGTAAATGTTCTGTGTGTTATAAATTCAAAAGTACATTCAAGGTCTACGTTTTATTGCTTATACGGAACGTTAATAAAGATGCATAATACTATTCAATGTTTTTTGTGAAATAAATCTCGATTGTTGAATCGTAATAACACGATAATGTGATAATGTTCAAGAGTTAAAGCCTCGATAACTACGATTCAACCAGTTATACTCATTATATATACTGAAAATATAATAGCTTAGTTGTGCATTCGCCTATCATAGTCACAAAAAGTATTTGATCGTAAGTGCTTAGTGTTTTAAATACATTGAAATAATTCAGAACAGCATATAAATCCAATGAATAAATTACAAGCATGATACAAAAGCGCAATTAATAGAAAAAATGCACACCTTAATACAATAGGTTCAGTTAACAGAAGCACTTGTTTTGCCGTATGTCACGCGAATTCGTTCTGAAATTCATAATGTGATTGAACACACAATACAATTAGTTGAAAAATGCACACAACACATAGGCCAAATAACAAAATTATTTGAAAAAGGCACAAAACAAAAGTACTTGTTGCGCCGTAAAACGCATGAATTCCTTCTGACATTTGTCATGGGAACAAAACACACAATAAAATTACTTGAAAAATTTTCAACATACATTGGTCAAATAACAAAGGAATTTGTCATACCGTAAATGCCCGAATTTCTTCTGAAATTCATAAAGTTAACGAAACGCAAAATAAAATTAATTTTAAAAAAAGGCACAAAACACATGGGTCAATTAACAAAAGCACACAATAAAATTACTTGAAAAATGCTCAAAATATATGTGTACAATAATTAGACATTTGCTATGATGTGCGAATTCTTTCAAAATTTCTCTCTGTGAAGCTTTCATACCTAGCTGCTACATAATTAGCGCCACTTGTGCCTTTTATATTAAGGCATATTTCCACATCTCTCATAATCGTTCTTTTTCTCACTGCGACAGTCTGTCAGTTGTGTGTGCCACTTAAAAGGCGGATTGCTTTCTGACAGCGGTCACCCATTCATACACCAACCACAATAACCATTGCTTAACCGCGCAAATTTGGAATACGCTTAAATCACGTTGCTAAATTGTTAACTTTGCAATGATTTAGGTTTGAAGCGCTGACATATTTACCACCGTGATCATTACAATATTTATTACTTAAAAGGTCATTATTTTGCATTAAAGGTGGTATCCGAAGGTTTGGATCAATTTTTTGCTCTCAAAACACCATGTAAATTATTGTTACATGGATAGATCCCTAGGAATGCTATTTATTGATGCCCTACATCTAAGTGAAATGCGAAGCATAGCACCCCACTGGTCATTACAAAAAAGTATTTTCTATCTGAGCCATGTTGCATAATTAGCTATTTTTAAACTAACAAAACCAAATGACCACTTGCTTTTGAGATTGCGCTATATGACCATCCGGGTAATTCGCTAAGACGTCGATATCTATTTTAGCAGATATCCCAGGTCGTGTTTAATTATTGATTTGGAAAAAATGGAGATTTAAAGTGATTTTTTATGATTTGTACTGTCTTACAATCAAGATAGAATTCAATATCGTTTTTGCTTAGATTATATTATGGGTTTATGTAGACATAATGCACATATTCCCCAAACATGCATCCCATATTATTATATGTATTTTATATAGGCAAACTATCGGACACCACCTTTAAGGGGTAAATAAACCATTTGTGAATCTACTGTACGAATACTAATTGGTAATGTTAACAGGTGAGCTTTACAAAACATTGTAACGACTTCCTAATAATCTATGGTTGCAATAAGATTTACATCTGTCGGCAGAATTTTCCAAGCACCATTGATATATTTTACAGTTTTATATAGTTTTTTACCGAAGTATAAATGGAATGTAAACATTGTCAAATAATAGTGACTTGGTGTGTAAAATGTATTATCTCTCGGTGGTGTAGTTCTTACGTCTATTTCTAATTATAAAAGATCGACAAATTAGGTCCATTTCACCTCACCAACGCCGCATACATGTATATATCTTTAAAATAATTTATAGTTTTGATCGATTTTATTTATGTTTTGTCATTTAAAGAGTTCCCAATAATAAGTTGGTCCGGTTTAGATTTTATATAATAATCTCCAGAGACAGAAAAGCTAAACAAAGTCTCTGATTGTTAACCTACTGGAGTCAGAGAAATTACTTAATGTGTTGCAATAATCCAGTTTTGGTCTTTTAAGCGGTCGATTTTAATGTAACAATACAAGCTCCCCAGTCAGTATGTAAAATAAATTTCGAACAGAAAGGCCATTTAAAGGTTTCGTTTAAAACTGTTGGTATTACTCTATGTCTGTATGTTATTATGGCACTGTTTAACCTGTTCGTTGTTTGTTCACACGTGCAATTTTAGCTCTCGCATAATGAAATATGGCCAATGAAAACTGAATAATATAAAACTTCAATAAAGGTTTATTAATATTATTAATTTTATATGAGAGAGAGTAAAATGCTATGTCAGTTTAAATTTAAACATTTCTGTTTGACAATAAAAAATGCTGATGAACGACTCATGAAGGCAAATTCACATACTTCAAGCGTTATCGCAAGAATTTTCATGGTCAAAGAACATCGCTACAAGCAGTTTCTTATTGACGAAGACACTAAAGTTTATTTTCTGCAGTTACAAATTACTCAGAAATCACCAGTACAGATCGTCATCATCGATTAATGGCTACAAATTTGTGAATTCTAATGTATAGAATGATTTCTCTACATTTGTTCAAGAAATTAAGTCTTACACACTATAGTGACACATTTACTCAGTGATTACTTTTCATACGCTTTACACAGTAGTTGTATCCGCAGAGCTACAAAGTACCCAGGAAGCACTGGTGAAAATGGCTAACAGTAAACAAAGGCAATCGGAACTCCTCGGGTAATTACGTCCTCAGGACAATCATACCTCGGATATATCTGGTGCAATAATACTTGCAGAAACCACGATCGTTTTGTTCGCCGGAAGTTGGAAGAATATGCCTAAAATGTAGTTCGCACAAAACATAAACAAAGGCGTCATCTGACAGCTGTGTGTATGCTGCTCTGGGTAAATGGATTATTTAAATTTGAAACAGCCACAAATTGAAGTTTTACAGGCATCATACTGTAGTGAGCTGTCATCCTAGCTGTCATCTTTGTTTTGACGTCTGTCACAAAAGTAAGTTCCATTAAGGAAAATGGCCGAGGTGATCCAACTACCTACATACATCCGAGAGATGATTCGGGAATTATCCGAGGTTTTATGATTGTAAACAAAGCTAAGCAATGTTTTACAACAAATACGATGTTTTACATAAAGTAGATAATTTAACATGTAAAGGTATGCAAGTTTAACCTCGAACACTTGTAGTACGCAATCATACTATAGTATACGTAATGATTACATCACGAAACGTCATGAACATGAATGAGATAATGATACCAAACCCAGACTGCATTAACATTTAGCTATTAAGTTTGTCCTCGTGAATGGGGTAATTCAACATTATTTCTTTAGGTTTCGGTATTTTTTAAATATCTTAAATATTATGAACTTATAAAATGAGAAAAGGCCAAAACATTATGCATGTTTCTTAAAAGCTTTACTTGTAAACAGCTCTTTTGCCAATATTCTCAATTCGTCGTTATCTAAGACCTCGATGATCACTTCAATGTATATCTTACGAGACGGTGCCGAGGATGGTACTTCGATATGTATGGTTCCGACCGTTCTGTCAGTGGACGGGTCGAAGAACATAGGCCTTTCTTTGGTTGACGCCACCAATGCCAATACAATCTCTGTTTGCTCAACTTTTGTAGGGACTATTAGCTTGGTTGCAGCAGGCCGCAAATAAACATCTTGGCCAATCCTGATAATTGGTTTGAGGAGCTTGCCCAGACACACAGCGTACGTATAACGTGATAGAACATTCAGTTTGGCTATACTTACATGCCCCCACAATGCACCGCCATATTCTGATTCCACTGCATTGTCGCTGGGACTCCAGGTCGACCAACTTGGATTATGAGACAGAATGAGAGAAGAAACTGCTTCTTGAATATACTCACACGATAACGGGCCGAGGAGACATACTTGCGTTGATACAGTACTCAAGCCTACTGTTTGCATAGCACTCAAAATAGAATCTTGAACAAGATTTAGGTAAGGTTGCCAAATCCGTTCGGCGGCAGCTCTTGTAAATGTGAGCTTACCAGTTCCCGAAAGTATTATGTCATCTGTCCTTTGACATTTTAAACGTTTTGTAAGACTGTATGGAATGGCGATTCTGTTGATGTCACTTATTGTTTTGTGGTAGAATTTTACCCGGACCTGGTTTTCGAAATCGGACAATTCTTCTTTGAACTTAGATTGGATTTTATCATAGGCTACATCACCAACAGCGTGTCTTAGCCATTGTGTCATATGGCATACAGGAGTCTGGTTACATGTGTCTCTCATAAACTGGTGGATTAAAGCAAAGTTTCCATCCTGTTGTCTCTCATATACATGGACCGTAGTAAGGTGCTCTGAAAATACAGGTCCTAATGTTATCAAGTGGATGTAAAAAGATACAAACATATTGTCGAATAACTACGAACTAACATCAGTGAACTGTTACGACTGCTTAGCCTCAAAATCTTAGTCGTTTAGAAATTTAAATAAATATGCATGAGAGCTACTTAATTATGTTGCGAAGTAAAATTTATGTTAGGCCAGTATTCCATGAGCGCGTAAATTTGGTGTGTAAATTGGCTGCATAAATTCGGTGCGTCATTGAAAGAAAATATGACCAAGCACATTTTATTCCTTGGTATTAAATTACTGCTTTTAAAGGCGGTGCGAATACAGTTCGGACAGTATTTTTGCGCAGCAGCCTGGATGGCTTTTAGACAAAAACTGATGGAAAAAAATGGTCCAGTGATAGTACAAGAAAACATTGAATCAAAGCATTAAAGGTCGCCGTCGAGATTCTGTTCAACAATTACCAGTACATTTATACCTAATGACAACTTGTACAAACAACTGCAAAATCGTGTTTTTATTAAACGAATTTAATACCGGTAAACTTAGTATGTGAAGTGTACCATAAGAGTAGTATATCATTTTCTTGTCCTAAACACGAGTTCGTTAATTTGCTCTACTAACCACGTAGTCGTTATAGCCTCATTCGTCATCTGCACCAGTGTCAATGAATTGTGACGTTACAAGTCCCGTCCATGAGGAGATTATATTCACAGGAAGCAAACTAGTTTTGCTTACTTATTTGCTAAAGTATGCTCTTATAAAGGGAGACAACTTTTGCCCTTCCCTGTTATTCGCCGAGCCTTCTTTTAACACAAATGTTACACGAAAAAGATATACAAAATGAAAAAATGACTAACAACAAAACACAATGTTAAGATACTTAAATTAATTCCTTACTTAATGTTTGAAGATCATATCTTAAATGTTTGTTAAATGCACATGCATTACATATCAAATGTTATAAAACATATAATCATGCAGAAAAAGTAAATAAAGAAGTTGCTAAGTATATGTTACGAGGATCTTGTAAATAAACCAGATATACGATAAATAGTTGTTTAAAATGCAAAGCAACAAGAAACAAATTGTCTATTAACTAAACATAGAGACGGCTCCCAGAACAGAACAGAATTTCAGTTTGACTTGTTTATAGTACATCGCCATAAAAAGTGACTTAAACAAATCTAATATATACATTGTAGTACTAAAACAAGTTAAAGACATGGACGAAAATGTAGCTATATTTTAAAATACAAGCTCTAATTTTATTCTGATATTCTTTCAATATAAATAATTACCGACATTTCAACGTACTACTTGTTTATAATAAACATTGCACCCCAGAGCGCCTCAAAGCGCCACAGAGCTTTCTGCATTTCACTATCCATAGGGCTTTACAGGAACAATTTCGTATCGACGACTCTCGCATAAGCGGCGACAATTAGAGCGACCTGTACTCTACATGTATCACCAGATGCTTAATGTTCATGAATGCTAAGACCTTGCATTTATTATTTTTTATAAATTATGTTTATAACGCGCATCTTTCTCTGAGATAAGAAGTGAGGAGTCTAAAAAGATTTTAATGCGAGATTTGGGTTAGGGTTGTGGGTGGGATGGCTGGTGTGCGGTTGTTGTAAGGTTTTGTGTTAGGGTTGGGGCAGCGGGTGGGGTAGTGGGATAGTGGTAGGGTTAGAGTAGGACGTTACCTGCATTGTTGTTGATGATGAATCTATCAGCTGTATTATTCAAAGATGTCTTGCAAACCTGAAGTTGTGCGAAGGAAACAGGCACTGTTCTGACCATTTCCTTCGGCATACCAGCCTACATGTAGAGAGCAAAAGAAAATGTGCATGTTTAACTTGAACATGGAATAACGACGTGTTAATTTTCAACCTTCCTGACCAAGTATTTTGAAACATTGAAATTCGTGTACGCATGTCCGTGTTTGTTGACAATACCGAGGTTAGTGTTTGTAAACAAACCGGCATGTTTTTTGACAAGAATTACTGCCATGTTAATTGAAAACGCAAGGTCGACTTGGTTGACTAAACCCGTTTGTTTGAACATGAAAATGACCGAAAAGTTCGTTTAATGGCAATTTTCAGTTGTTTGAAAGGTAAACATTTCATTGAGATTCTACCGCTTGGAAAAATGTTATCGGTGATTTTATTAATAGCACAATAAATTATGTAATACTGCAATATGGCAATATGGTAATACAGTTTTGACAATTAAAGCTGCTTTGTGTTGTTGTTGTTGTGTTGTTTTCAGAGCAATAATGTCTTCTCTGATGTGTGTACTACATGAACCTTATACAAAATAAACTGGTTGGATCATTTAGCTTATGAAAATCGCGATTTTTGAACACGAGCAAATCGGCATGTTTTACTTAATTATTTTTAATTTACTTTTATGTCCATTTGAGAATATATTTACTTTTTCAGACAGGGACAAATTTTATGACAAAATTGTAACCTACAATTATGTTTTCTCAGTCACAAATGGTTTGCACTGCTTTGCTTGCAATAATGACAAATAATGTTTGTTTAATAATTTACTCACTCTGTGCTAAGCTGACCTATGACTGGCTATGATATAAATTATATGTTTTCACAGAAAGGTTGCATTATACATTTTTTTCTATTTAAACACCGTTATCGAATTTATCATTTTTTGTTCGCGGAATGTAAAACTTAACTTAAAGCAATTTTGTATTAGAGTTAACCTTTTACCTCTTCAGCCGCCCTCCGTAAGAATTTATGTGATGAGAGAGCCCAGGCATCTGGTACAACCACAACAAAGCAGATATCTTGTATGTTGCAGCAAGACAGATGTCGAAAAATCTCGTCTTTAAAGAATCGCATGACTGCGGTGTAAACCGTTCTACTCAACATCTCCTTCCCGTTCACATCTCGCAGTGTTCGATGGACCTTTATTAGTAAATAACAATAGCTTTTGAGCATCTCAAAAAGTCATTAAATATGATTAAATGATGGCGCAATTAGTTTAACACTTCAGTGCTCTTGGCTTCCCATAACCAAATGTCAATCATTCGATAAAATAAAACAAAGTGTCATTAGTCTTTATCAAAAGTATAATAATATAAACTATGGTGTTTTTGCGTTTTGCGTTTTTCCCTTTTCTGTGTTGTTGATGCTGCTGCTTTTTTGTTTGTTGTGTATTCATGCTAGTTATTCTGACTTGCATGGACCCTCGCATCTTAATTCTGGTCGTCTCATTCATATTGCAAGATCTTTACTAGTGTTGTTTTCCCCAAGGCGCCGTTACGGCATTATCTGTTTACACATCTTCATGTATTTTGCTTTTTATTCATGGCGACCACCTAAAATGGCCCACTTTTCCATGTATAACAATAGACCCCAACTACTTATTCAATGCCATAATATGCATTAATTTCTTGTTTTTGTTTTTTCTCCACGTTGAGTAATTAATAGAAAATATGACATGGTCCTACAAGAATTACAACAGGTATTTAAATTGAACTAACTCTATACCAAGGCATAAAGAGTAAAAGAAAATGTGACAAAAACACAGAGACGAGACATTACACGAATATATTAAGTCCACGCAAGAATGTCAAGGTAGAGTTGTTCTGTTAGCCTTAAAAATATACACTTTTTCTAATTTTGTTACTTATTTTCGTGTTTATAAATCATGGAGTTTTACTATTTTCAGAGTCAAAACAATTCCAAATAAATTAAACTGCATAGAAAAAAAAAGAACATTCGTATGCGAATATTCGAACTACCATTAGTACTAATTGCCGTAAATATGCATAAATATTTACCGGCTCTTCAACGAGGTCCTGGTAGAAGTACCAATCTTCATGTATATTGTCAGCTAGCAATTCCTCGTACTTTGACTGAGCTTTGCTACCAAAGCTGTGTATATTGTGACCAACATCAAACAACAAAGTTAAGGATGTACAAGTTGATAAGCTAGCCCTATCATTGAAATGTATAGAAACACATTTTTCACCGGGTTCATAGTCAATTGTAGAAAGACATATAAGCCCGCTTTCTTTGTTCCCAACTTGAAATGCTGCTGTAAATAGGTGCCGGCGACTCATGGCGACATTTTCCTGAAACAGAATAATCAGAGTCAATCAAAAAATGCTCAACAATAGCATCAATACAAGTGAAGCAATCATCACCATTAACATTGTACCCCGATCAACTCAAATTCTTCCTTACACAAAAATCCCTTTTAACACATTTGATGTTTATAAATATATGAAAATACTTAAAAATGCATACGTTCATAGGGGAACATCTAAATCAAATAGACAAGCTATGAAAAACTCCAGCTATTGTTGGTGAATGTGTTGATAGGACTATCAGCGTCATCTTATATTTTCTTAATTGGAATGAGTAGCACTTTCAAAAAATGTATAGTTTTGATCCTATTTTGTCATTTATAAAAATGGGTGGTTGTTGCAAGCAAAACCTCGATATCTTCGTGAATATTCACTCTTGATATAATTAATAAAAGGGAATTTTAAAAACTGTTAACATGAACACAAATTAATGAAAGAAAATGCAGCATCGTGTTTCTCGGCAAATATATTTTGTAATTCGTACGAAACAAATTGAGTATGAAAACTGCAAACTGTGTACGAAAACGGCCGAGAGAATAGTCCGTTTTTCATGAAAATTTAAGTCTAGTCATTAAAAAATAATGATTGCTTACGATTCATTAAATAAATTTTAGGTGAAAGTTTCATCTTAACTGAACTAAAACCAGATATTTTACCAAATTTTAGCTCGATTCCGGGGACGAAGTAACTCTGACTTTCTGTGAATTTCGCATAAAGAAGGAGTTATCTCCCTTGCAGCTACGAGACCACTTGTCTATTTCGCAACAAAAATCTATCGTAGAGTGCTCTCATTCCGGTGGTGACCTCATTCCGGTGATTTTTGTTTTCAGGGTCACCGGTTTAAGAAAAATATAGTCTTTTTAAGTGGTTGTATGATTGGAAAGAGTGAAAAATGTAGGTTTTTATCAGGTTATAGTTCTAGACAATATTTTTACCTGTTTTTGACGCATTTTTTCACAATTTTTGTTTTGACAGTAGTGTTCGGTTGGTGTAATTGCTTTGACAGGAACCACGTGGATGACGTCATCAAAATGAAGTTTGACAGCCGTCTGCATTGTAAACACAGACTGTATTGATCAGATCAGACTAGTTGTCGTTTTTCGTTTTAAGGACCAAACATATTTTTAATTGGTTTTCGTACCCTATTCTTTATTTAATCTCTTAAGCTTTAATATTTTTTTCCTTTTTTTCTAGACTAAACCAAAGCAAATAAGAAGGAAAAACAGGTAATATTCACCCACTTCTCTTACAAGTGCTTATAAAATGGTGAAAGAAAGTGGGTTTTCTGTAAGAAAAGCAGCATCCCTGTGTAGAGTGCCAGAATCAACTCTCAGGGACAGGACTTTAGGTGTAGTACATCCAGATACATTGGCTGCTGGATCAGTGCCTCTGTTTGGCCAGTATGAGGAGGCATAACTGGTTAAATATTTAAAGAAGATGGCCGAATATGGTTATGGCTACACAAGGCAAGAGTGTGTAGACATAGCCTTTGACTATGCGCAGCAACTGGGTAAGAGGAAAAAGGATCAGCAACTGTCAATAAAATCGTTCCGGGGATTTATCAAGCGTTGGCCGGAGTTGAAAGTTTTGAAACCAAGAGCCCTTCAGCATTCAAGAGCAAAGTTGGCATCAAAAGAAGTTGTCGCTAATTACTTTCAAAACCTGAAAGAGACTTTAAAAAAACATGATCTAACAGATAAGCCCCACCTCATTTTCAACATTGATGAAAAGGGTATATCAGCAGACCACAGGCCTCCATTTTTGTTGCGAGCTCTAATTCTTGCCCCCCAGCTGTGACATCAGGTAAAGGACAAACAACAGCTATCTTGGGTTGTGGTAGTGCTACAGGACAGAGTATACCACCATTTTTTGTATTTGCTGGTCAAAGAATGAGACCTGGCCTGTTAGATGGAGCTTCCTCTGGTGCGGACGGAATTGTTAGTGAGTCTGGCTGGTCAAATGGTGCCATCTTCAGACACTACATAGAACCCCATTTTCTAAAATATGTCCCTGGCAGAAATGGTCAAAAGCTTTTACTGATATTAGATGGTCACAAGTCCCATGTCTCAGAAGGTCTTGCAGAACGGGCACTGGAGCGTGATCTCATCTTGTTTATTTTGACACCCCCATTGTAGCCATTTTTCTTTAACCTATGGACCTTGGTTGTTTTGGTCCGTTCCAGCGTATTTACAATTGACAATGCTACAAGCTCATGCGAGAAACATCAGCAGTAATTACACGCTACAACATCTGCGAGGTTGCTTGCCGTGCTTGCACAAAAGCTTGGTCGACAGAAAATATCCAGTCTGCCTTTCGTCATGCTGGAATTTTCCCACTGAACCCGGATGCCATACCAGCGCATCTTCTTGTTCCTGCTGAAGTATTTTAGATACCAGAGTCAGATGATGCAGACAGTCAAGCAACAGTTGGAGGTGGAGTTAATATTTCAGAGACTGAAGTTGCTTCTGACATGTTTGTTATGAAGGAGAAAAAACTGAAGAAAATTAAAAGTAAAAATAAATCAAAGCCAAAGCCAAGAAACACGATGAGCAAAATGGTTGCCGGAAAGAAGATTTCGCAGGAAGTTGTTACGAAAATGAACGTTCATGTTAATATTCATGAACAAAAAACAGGTTCATCCAAGGTCAAGAAAGATGGTGAACAATATTAAAAAAAGCCAAAAGTAATGTTCCGCCAGTTATCACTGCAGTTAAGCCAGGTCCATCACATTACAATCGAATCACTGACAGCAGTGAAGAAGACATTTGTGAAATTGATGAAAGTGAGTTATGCTGCCAGTGCAGGAAATACACCCCTGATGATGTGTATCAAAGTATATCAATAATATTTGTGAAGTGGGGACAGTATGACCATAACATCAGAGGCAGGAGATGTAACCACTGGGTCCATCTGTCCTATTGTTCACCTGTCAAAGTGTTAAGAAGAGGTGACAACTGTCAAAACGAAGAGTAAAATAACTATTTTAGAACAATAATGAATCTTATAATATCTGTTAAAAGTATTAAAAAGTTACTGTTAAAAAATAGACATTCAATGACAATGTGCAGAAAACCTATTAATTTACTTTATACTTGGCCTAATATTGACAGTTTCCCCGCGCGCGCAGTGACGTCACCGGAATCAAGTCCTCTCAAAATGGCCGATTGTTGTTGACAGTGCAGTTAACTTTTGATTTAATTACAGAATGTTTCTTGTGTTCTAAGGAAATAAAACGAATGAACTGAATTAAAAAGGAAGTTATTTACACAGATAAGAACGTTTTATTAGTATTTCCGATAGGTTATTTGCAAAATATTCGCTTGTTTCCCTATCCAACCGGAAGGAGGTCACACTAGGATATATGTTTACTTGAGAAAAGACTCAAATGTTTGCATTTGTTTATTAAAATAATTGATTTTTCTCTTAACAATAGTTTTACCAACGTTTAAGGCCTGTGACGTAAAAAATTCAGAAACTGAAGTTTTAGAGACTATTTTTTCGGTTGACGGATGTTTCGCTACCCAGATGCTAGATTTTTCGCATTCTATACATAGCGTGTGACGTCACTATGTTAAAGCCACCTCTACATTCTATACATAGCGTGTGACGTCACTACGTTAAAGTCATCTCTATACTACGACTCGTAACTCACCCAAAATTTGAGATTTGTGCCTACATTAAAAATAATTCCGCGTAGGAAATACGTTCGATTATAATATTCATTGAATTAAGATAAATGACTAAACAACCATATTCTAAGGCCTTATTTATGCCCAGAAACTTTTAAAGTCTTGATATTTATAGATAAATGGAAAAAAATACGATGAGCAAGTTTTGCTACTTTCGCTTTCGTTAAACAGTAGTATGTCCATTCTATACATAGCGTGCGACGTCACAACGTTAAAGTCTGGACCGTTTACTAAATTTAGTTCAAAATGTTTGCATGAAACATATTTTAACTATTAGAATGTATAAAAATAATGCCAAAATAATCTGTTGTATATCTCTTCGTACTTGTTTTGTTCATTTTAGCAATCGCTTCCGTATTCATGACAGCCATGTTGAAGAACGACTCGTTAATTACCCAAAATTTGAGATTTATGCCTACATAAAAAATTGTTCCGCGTAGGAAATACGTTCGATTATAATATTCATTGAATTAAGATAAATGACTAAACAACCATATTCTAAGGCCTTATTCTATGTCCAGAAACTTTTAAAGTCTTGATATTTATAGATAAATGGCAAAAAAAAAGATGAGCAAGTTTTGCTACTTTCGCTTTCGTTAAACAGTAATATGTCAACAAGACAAAATGGATGATAAACTGATCAACGACGTTATAAAGGACCTGGGCTTTATATCACCTCTTAAAGACTCGCAAATCAAATGCTTAACACATGCAATTCAGCGCCATGATGTTATGGCTATCTTACCGACGGGCTACGGCAAAAGCTTAATATTTTAATCCATTTTAGCAACCACTTCCGTATTCATAACAGCCATGTTGAAGTGTGTTGACGCAACGAGATGTTTCGCACCTGATGTTTCGCCACCTTGGTCCGAGATGTTTCGCCACTCGGTAGTTCGTAATTGAATTATCAAAAATGACGGATGTGTGTATTCTACCTAATTCTGTTTAATTAATTGTACTTGTTTTCGTTTTACCACTATGGCCTTTTACAATAAATATTTAAAAAAAACAGTTTTTGTTGTCATTTTAAAGCCATGTCCTTGTTCTACTATAACAGGCGTATATGTATATTAAATGTGTTATAAGTTTATTAACCGATCAGAATTAATGTACATGTTATTTATTTATAATAATATAGTTGAATAACAACAAGAATGAGTGTACGGGAAACATTTTTATTAACGTTCGTACTAAAATTTTATTTGTACGAGCGTTTATGTTTATGCAAAAATGAAAGAAAATTGTCACTAACACTAAAGCTCACCTGTTGGTAGGTGTAAGTGTGCTAGACCAGATTCCAGACGAATCCTTCAGAGTAACAGGAGACATCTCTCCAGTGACAGAGATCCTTGAAGAGTGAGTATTATATTCAAAAATGATAATTTATGCAGCATATGTATACGTGGGATGACAACCTAAATGAAAATATTTAATACAACATATTTAGAAGAAACGTTTGGAACAAATGTCTGGTTTCAGATAATATGCTCACCAGATTGCACAGAAAACAGTATGAGACCACCCACGGTCGTCTCTTCTCATTGTGGGACAAATATGAGGAGGGAGACCTCAGCACATTGAGGTAAGCTAAGTTTGATCGCTGGGTTAGGACCAACACCCACATCAAAGGCAAACTACAGTAACTAGAGAACATCTGAAAACAACTGTTCCTTTCAGAACTGATATACCTTAAATTTGTTATTAAGCAATATAAAAAAGAAGATTTTTTATACCTTTAATGTTTAATTAAAATATTTTAAAAATCACATTGTGTTATTGTGTTGTCCACACCTTTAATAAGAGCGATGTAAAAGTCGTTAGGGAGTGTTACAAATCTGTTTTTCATACCTTTCATTAGAGTGTTGCGTATCTAGGGTATATTCAAGTCAAAGTGTATATATATGCATGCGGTTATGTGTGCATGTGCGTGTGTATGAGTGTCATTGTTCGCATCATACTTACCATTTTTCCAATTTGTATATTTTATATATACCTACTTTTTATTTTGACATATGTATACGCAATTATATACTTTCATATTATCATCTTTCTTTTCATGTGTTACCTAAGATAGATATGCGGCTTACTCAGTAAATATACCCTTCACAAGGACGGAAGAAATATTGTGTGATGTTGGCATTTCAATAAAAATAAAATAATTTTCGTTCCAAATATATTTTATTAGTTTCATAAAAATTAAATGAATAACATAAAATAGCACATATATATTTCAATAGGAAAGAGAATACATTATAGACAAAAATATAAAACAATCAAATTGATACATGTATAGTTGTCATTTGGCCATTATGGCCATTATTACGAAGTTTTGTGGAAGTGAACGGCTGTCCTGCAGAATAGTCTTTTGTGTTTTAATCCTCATCATAATCTAGCGAAGTCGTCACTGGTCCGAAGCCCGTGATGTGACTAACAGGCTACCGCAAGGTGCTGAAGCTGGCTGGGTCTGGCAACCATGATGTGCCGCTGGTCTCTAACTTGGATGTCGTCTACCAGATACTCGTCAGCTTTAACGTACTCCTTATTGACCTGCAGTAAACATATACAAATATTTATTTAATATAATACAACTTATACATGTGTATCTATAGTTGTTATATTAGAATGTTTTATTCAATCTACATGTACTGTAATTCCATTTCTGACCTTATCTCATGTGCTTGTTTATCAGGTCTCCCCCTGGGTTTCTTTTGGTCTGAGCAAACCAATGAGCCAAATTTGAAAATTATGAGCCACTTTTTTATTTTATGAGCCATTTTTATGAGCCAAATTTACGCGTCAATTTTAATGTTATTTTTGTAGTATGTATATGTATGTTTGTTAACATTCAATTCTTTTTGTGTTAATATACTTTTTGTATTGTTATTGAATTGAGAATGAAAAAAAAAACGTGAACTTTCTTTTTTACGTTTTATTGACATAAACATTTGTATATTTTATATACATTTAGGATTTCTATGTCGCCTTTATGTCACTCTTAGTCAATGCTGCCTGCCTTGCCATGTCCATGCCTACGCTCTCCTTCTGGGCAGTCACTGCCAGTAGATGGTCTAACAAATAGAAAAAGAAGCTGATCAAAATAGAGAACCTGTAAAAATATTATATCATAAATACTAACAATCAAGAACAATATTGAATGAAATTGTTACTTTTATTATAACAATAAAATACACTTTCAATATAACACTTTTACATTAAAATATATAATATTTAATTAAATATTCTTTTGTACATAAAGATTAACAACGAAACACCAACTCATTGGGAATTTGTAGCGGTCTGTTAAAATTCCGATCCGGTATGTCGAACGTGACACCAGCCATCTGTTCCGCTCCTTCCTCATCTTGTTTTACCTCTTCTTCTTCGACCATCTCTTCCGCTCCTTCCTCATCTTGTCTTGCCTCTTCTTCTAGCATTTCCTCCAGAAACGGACCTTCATCTGTTGCAACATGTGCAAAAAATTCCAAACACGATGAGCTGTTGATGCCACGCGGCAATTATTTACATTCTTTAGTAAATTGGTTCAATTAGATTCTTTAGTTAATTGGTTCAATTAGTTTAATTGAATTATTTAATTGAAGCGAACCTGATTTTGATTAGGTATGTGTGCCGTAATAAAATATTAAAAGAATATATAAAAAATTATACGGTTAATTAGATAGTAATTTTTGTTGTTGATTTCTATGATTTTAATTCATCGGCGACACGTTCATAAATACAATAGTAGTAGTAGTAGTAGTAGAAGTAGTAGTAGTAGTAGTAGTAGTAGTAGTAGTAGTAGTAGTAATAGTAATAATAATAATAATAATAATAATAATAATAATAATAATAATAATAATAGTAGTAGTAGTAGTAATAGTAGTAGTAGTAGTAGTAGCAATAGTAGTAACAATAACGAAAAATGTGGACAAGTCAACCTTTATTTATAAAGTCAAATATATAACAATACAACACAGGCTTGGTATACCACAGATTTTTGTATTAAAAACTACTCAATTTCACATGAACATTTAAAACGTACGTAGAAAATGCTGCAATGAATATGAACATATTTATTATTGAGACTTCCAATCCAATATAGTATCGTATATGTGGTACGTAGTCTCCAATGATTTGGTACGAAGTCTCTTGGTACGACGTCTCCATGGTATGAAGTATCCATAAACCGTTTTAAACCTAATTGTTTCACGCACTTAACCGGGGTTTCCATATACTAAGAAGACGTTGTGATCAATTTACTAAGGTTCTGTTGAAACATGCAAGCATATATATATATATATATATATATATATATATATATATATATATATATATATATATATATATATATATATATATATATATATATATATATATATATATATATATATATATATATATATATATATATATATATATATATTCTCATCTCTCAACTTGCAAATGAGAATACAGACATTTTAATATTTCATGTTAATACAATTTATTGATTCATATTTAATTCAATAGTGATGATTAAAAAGTACATCAATATTAACAATCATTACATTTTCTTTCTCCCACTTGGTCGTTCTTTTCGAGATCTAAAACGTCAAAACGTCAACTTTGACCTCTTTTTTCTACACATAAATAAACATGCGTGCATTCAATAAAAAAAAAACGTAAGCCAAGCAGTTTGTTAATCGCAACCTTCCACACTGAACGACGGTTAGCACTGGATAGCAGATAATCGCCTGATTTCATAAAAAGCAGACAAAGATGCATCTAACGCAAAAAATGCACATTTTGAGGAAAAAATGTATACTTTCTGTGGTTGAATTATTATGAAATCAACTACTGAACATATATTTCGTGCAGTTTTGCCTTTAAAACGCACACAAACCAATTTAGTAAAGTAAAATACATGACGATACTCCGGTTCCGTAAAATTGTTGCCGGGTAGCTTTTAAACTTGGTCTGCTTTTTAGTGCATTTTTAAAAAAGAGACCTTAATGAACCTGGACTGTTTTCTCTGATTTTTTATATATTTATATAAATGTATATCCCTTTGATTAACACGTTTATTTCTGTTTGCTTTTTAGTGGATTTTTTAAATAAAACTTTTATAGCCCTTAAATTAACCTGGCTAATATTGTCTGTTAAATGGCTCTAAACTATATAATAAATTGTATAGTCCTCAATGTATCTAGCTAGTTTTGTCAGCTTTTTAGAGCTTTTTTTAAATATAAATTTGTGTGGCTCATCTATTATACCTGTCTAGTTTCGACTGTTTTATAGGATTAAAAATTATATTTTGAAATTTTTTTAGAGTTTTAAGTTCCCAGAACAGAACAGAATTTTAGTTTGACTTGTCTATAGTACATCGCCATAAAAAGTGACTTAAACAAATCTAATATACACATTGTAGTACTAAAACAAGTTAAAGATATGGATGAGAATGTAGCTATATTTTAAAATACAAACTCTAATTTTATTCTGATATTCATCAAATATAAATAATTACCGACATTTCAACGTACTACTTGTTTATAATAAACATTGCACCCCAGAGCGCCTCAAAGTAGAGCTTTCTGCATTTCACTTTCCATAGGGCTTAACAGGAACAATTACGTATTGACGCCTCCCGCATAAGCGGCGACAATTAGAGCGACCTGTACTCTATATGTATAACCAGATGCGTAATGTGCATGAATGCTAAGCCCTTGCATTTATCATTTATTATAACTAATGTTTATAATCTTTCTCTGAGATAAGAAGGGAGGTGCCTAAAAAGATTTTAATGCGGGATTTGGGTTATGGTTGTGGGTGGGATGGCTGGTGAGGTTTTGTGTTAGGGTTGGGGCAGCGGGTGGGGTAGTGGGGTAGTGGTAGGGTTAGAGTAGGACGTTACCTGCGTTGTTGTTGATGATGAATCTATCAGCTGTATTATTCAAAGATGTCTTGCAAAACTGAAGTTGTGCGAAGGAAACAGGCACTGTTCTGACATGTTCCTTCGGCATACCAGCCTACATGTAGAGAGCAAAAGAAAATGTGCATGTTTAACTTGAACATGGAATAACGACGTGTTAATTTTCAACTTTCCTGGCCAAGTATTTTGAAACATTGATATTCGTGTACGCATGTCCGTGTTTGTTGACAATACCGAGGTTGGTGTTTATAAACAAACCGGCATGTTTATTGACAAAAAAATACTGCAATGTTAATTGAAAACGCAAGGTTGACCGGGTTGACGGAACCCGTTTGTTTGAACATGAAAATGACCGAAAAGTTCGTTTACTGGTTATTTTCAGTTGTTTGAAAGGTCAACATTTCATTGAGATTCTACCGCTTGGAAAAATGTTATCGGTGATTTTAATAATAGCATTATAAATGATGTAATACTGCAATATGGTAATACAGTTTTGACAATTAAAGCTGCTTTGTGTTGTTGTTGTAGTTGTTGTGTTGTTTCCAGAGCAATGATAATATCTTCTCTGATGTGTGTACTACATGAACCTTATACAAAACAAACTGGTTGGATCATTTAGCCTAGGAAAATCGCGTTTTTTTAACACGAGCAAATCGGCATGTTTTACTTAATTATTTTTAATTTACTTTTATGTCCATTTGAGAATATATTTACTTTTTCAGACAGGGACAAATTTTACGACAAAACTGTAACTTACAATTATGTTTTCTCAGTCACAAATGGTTTGCACTGCTTTGCTTGCAATATTGACAAATAATGATTGTTTATTAATTTACTCACTCTGTGCTAAGCTGACCTATGACTGGCTATGATATAAATTATATGTTTTCACAGAAAGGTTGCATTATACATTTTTTATATTTAAACACCGTTATCGAATTTATCATTTTTAGTTCGCGGAATGTAAAACTTAACGTAAAGCAATGTTGCATTAGAGTTAACCTTTTACCTCTTCAGCCGCGCTCCGTAAGAATTTATGTGTGGAGAGAGCCCAGGTATCTGGTACAACCACAACAAAGCAGATATCGTGTATGTTGCAGCAAGACAGATGTCGAAAAATCTCGTCTTTAAAGAATCGCATGACTGTGGTGTAAACCGTTATACTCAACATCTCCTTCCCGTTCACATCTCGCAGTGTTCGGTGGACCTTTATTAGTAAATAACAGTAGCTTTTGAGCATCTCAAAAAGTCATAAAACATGTTTAAGTGATGGCGCAATTAGTTTAACACTTCAGTGCTCTTGGCTTCTCATATCCAAATGTCAAATATTCGCTAAAATACATACAAAATCCTACCAAACAAAATGTCATTTGTCTTTATCAAAATTATAATAATATAAACTATGGTGTTTTTGCGTTTTAAGTTTTTCCCTTTTCTGTGTTGTTGATGTTGCTGCTTTTTTATTTGTTGTCGTGTATTCATGGTAGTTATTCTGACTTCGTATCGACCCTCGCATCTTCATTCTGGTCATCTCATTCATATTGCAAGATCTTTACTAGTGTTGTTTTCCCCAAGGCGCCGTTAGGGCGTTACCCGTTTACACATCTTCATGTATTTTGTCATTTTATTCATGGCGACCACCTAAAATGGTCCACTTTTGCATGTATAACAATAGACCCCAACTACTAATTCAATGCCATAATATGCATTAATTTCTTGTTTTTGTTTTTTTTCTCCACGTTGAGTAATTAATAGAAAATATGAAATGGTCCTACAAGAATTACAACAGGTATTTAAAACTGAACTAACTCTAGGCCAAGGCATAAAGAGTAATAGAAAATGTGACAAAAACACAGAGACGAGACATTACACACAAAGGGAACAACCAACAGTTACTGAAAGAAACAACTGTTGGCTTGCACTTGAAATACCTTTGTCCTGTGCCTTTTAAGGGTTTGGTATATGTTACAATGCACATAGGACTTTGTCATATCAATAATTTCTAGTCGACTGTTTGAAAGAAAAAGTCGACGATCAATCGACTTTTCATAATTTAATGAATATATTAAGTCCACGCAAGAATGTCAAGGTAGAGCGGTTCTGTTAGCCTTAAAGATATACACTTTTTCTAACTTTGTTACTTATTTTTGTGTTTATAAAACATGGAGTTTTACTATTTTCAGAGTCAAAACAATTCCAAATAAAATAAAACTGTATAGAAAAAAGAACATTCGTATGCGAATATTCAAACTACCATTAGTACCAATTGCCGTAAGTATGCATAAATATTATACCGGCTCTTTAACGAGGTCCTGGTAGAAGTACCAATCTTGATGTATATTGTCAGCTAGCAGTTCCTCGTACTTTGACTGAGCATTGCTACCAAAGCTGTGTATGTTGTGACCAGCATCAAACAACAAAGTTAATGATGTACAAGATGATCCATCTTCGAATTTTAAAATAACACATTTTCCACCGCGTTCATAGTCAGCTTTAGAAAGACACATAAGCCCGCTTTCTTTGTTCCCAACTTGAAATGCTGCTGTAAACATGTGCTGGCAACTCATGGCGACATTTTCCTGAAATAGAATAATCAGAGTCAATCAAAAAATGCTCAACAATAGCATCAATACAAGTGAAGCAATCATCACCATAAACATTGTACCCCGATCAACTCAAATTCTTCCATACACAAAAATCCCTTTTAACACATTTGATGTTTATAAATATATGAAAATACTTAAAAATGCATACGTTCATAGGGGAACATCTAAATCAAATAGACAAGCTATGAAAAACTCCAGCTATTGTTGGTGAATGTGTTGATAGGACTATCAGCGTCATCTTATATTTTCTTAATTGGAATGAGTAGCACTTTCAAAAAATGTATAGTTTTGATCCTATTTTGTCATTTATAAAAATGGGTGGTTGTTGCAAGCAAAACCTCGATATCTTCGTGAATATTCACTCTTGATATAATTAATAAAAGGGAATTTTAAAAACTGTTAACATGAACACAAATTATTGAAAGAAAATGCAGCATCGTGTTTCTCGGCAAATATATTTTGTAATTCGTACGAAACAAATTGAGTATGAAAACTGCAAACTGTGTACGAAAACGGCCGAGAGAATAGTCCGTTTTTCATGAAAATTTAAGTCTAGTCATTAAAAAATAATGATTGCTTACGATTCATTAAATAAATTTTAGGTGAAAGTTTCATCTTAACTGAACTAAAACCAGATATTTTACCAAATTTTAGCTCGATTCCGGGGACGAAGTAACTCTGACTTTCTGTGAATTTCGCATAAAGAAGGAGTTATCTCCCTTGCAGCTACGAGACCACTTGTCTATTTCGCAACAAAAATCTATCGTAGAGTGCTCTCATTCCGGTGGTGACCTCATTCCGGTGATTTTTGTTTTCAGGGTCACCGGTTTAAGAAAAATATGGTCTTTTTAAGTGGTTGTATGATTGGAAAGAGTGAAAAATGTAGGTTTTTATCAGGTTATAGTTCTAGACAATATTTTTACCTGTTTTTGACGCATTTTTTCACAATTTTTGTTTTGACAGTAGTGTTCGGTTGGTGTAATTGCTTTGACCTGAACCACGTGGATGACGTCATCAAAATGAAGTTTGACAGCCGTCTGCATTGTAAACACAGACTGTATTGATCAGATCAGACTAGTTGTCGTTTTTCGTTTTAAGGACCAAACATATTTTTAATTGGTTTTCGTACCCTATTCTTTATTTAATCTCTTAAGCTTTAATATTTTTTCCTTTATTTCTAGACTAAACCAAAGCAAATAAGAAGGAAAAACAGGTAATATTCACCCACTTCTCTTACAAGTGCTTATAAAATGGTGAAAGAAAGTGGGTTTTCTGTAAGAAAAGCAGCATCCCTGTGTAGAGTGCCAGAATCAACTCTCAGGGACAGGACTTTAGGTGTAGTACATCCAGATACATTGGCTGCTGGATCAGTGCCTCTGTTTGGCCAGTATGAGGAGGCATAACTGGTTAAATATTTAAAGAAGATGGCCGAATATGGTTATGGCTACACAAGGCAAGAGTGTGTAGACATAGCCTTTGACTATGCGCAGCAACTGGGTAAGAGGAAAAAGGATCAGCAACTGTCAATAAAATCGTTCCGGGGATTTATCAAGCGTTGGCCGGAGTTGAAAGTTTTGAAACCAAGAGCCCTTCAGCATTCAAGAGCAAAGTTGGCATCAAAAGAAGTTGTCGCTAATTACTTTCAAAACCTGAAAGAGACTTTAGAAAAACATGATCTAACAGATAAGCCCCACCTCATTTTCAACATTGATGAAAAGGGTATATCAGCAGACCACATGCCTCCATTTTTGTTGCGAGCTCTAATTCTTGCCCCCCAGCTGTGACATCAGGTAAAGGACAAACAACAGCTATCTTGGGTTGTGGTAGTGCTACAGGACAGAGTATACCACCATTTTTTGTATTTGCTGGTCAAAGAATGAGACCTGGCCTGTTAGATGGAGCTTCCTCTGGTGCGGACGGAATTGTTAGTGAGTCTGGCTGGTCAAATGGTGCCATCTTCAGACACTACATAGAACCCCATTTTCTAAAATATGTCCCTGGCAGAAATGGTCAAAAGCTTTTACTGATATTAGATGGTCACAAGTCCCATGTCTCAGAAGGTCTTGCAGAACGGGCACTGGAGCGTGATCTCATCTTGTTTATTTTGACACCCCCATTGTAGCCATTTTTCTTTAACCTATGGACCTTGGTTGTTTTGGTCCGTTCCAGCGTATTTACAATGGACAATGATACAAGCTCATGCGAGAAACATCAGCAGTAATTACACGCTACAACATCTGCGAGGTTGCTTGCCGTGCTTGCACAAAAGCTTGGTCGACAGAAAATATCCAGTCTGCCTTTCGTCATGCTGGAATTTTCCCACTGAACCCGGATGCCATACCAGCGCATCTTCTTGTTCCTGCTGAAGTATTTTAGATACCAGAGTCAGATGATGCAGACAGTCAAGCAACAGTTGGGGGTGGAGTTAATATTTCAGAGACTGAAGTTGCTTCTGACATGTTTGTTATGAAGGAGAAAAAACTGAAGAAAATTAAAAGTAAAAATAAATCAAAGCCAAAGCCAAGAAACACGATGAGCAAAATGGTTGCCGGAAAGAAGATTTCGCAGGAAGTTGTTACGAAAATGAACGTTCATGTTAATAATCATGAACAAAAAACAGGTTCATCCAAGGTCAAGAAAGATGGTGAACAATATTAAAAAAAGCCAAAAGTAATGTTCCGCCAGTTATCACTGCAGTTAAGCCAGGTCCATCACATTACAATCGAATCACTGACAGCAGTGAAGAAGACATTTGTGAAATTGATGAAAGTGAGTTATGCTGCCAGTGCAGGAAATACACCCCTGATGATGTGTATCAAAGTATATCAATAATATTTGTGAAGTGGGGACAGTATGACCATAACATCAGAGGCAGGAGATGTAACCACTGGGTCCATCTGTCCTATTGTTCACCTGTCAAAGTGTTAAGAAGAGGTGACAACTGTCAAAACGAAGAG
Source organism: Sinonovacula constricta (assembly GCA_007844125.1). Lineage (NCBI taxonomy): Eukaryota > Metazoa > Mollusca > Bivalvia > Cardiida > Solecurtidae > Sinonovacula > Sinonovacula constricta. The sequence continues at coordinate 41,991,926 of CM017560.1, forward strand.
TAAAATAACTATTTTAGAACAATAATGAATCTTATAATATCTGTTAAAAGTATTAAAAAGTTACTGTTAAAAAATAGACATTCAATGACAATGTGCAGAAAACCTATTAATTTACTTTATACTTGGCCTAATATTGACAGTTTCCCCGCGCGCGCAGTGACGTCACCGGAATCAAGTCCTCTCAAAACGGCCGATTGTTGTTGACAGTGCAGTTAACTTTTGATTTAATTACAGAATGTTTCTTGTGTTCTAAGGAAATAAAACGAATGAACTGAATTAAAAAGGAAGTTATTTACACAGATAAGAACGTTTTATTAGTATTTCCGATAGGTTATTTGCAAAATATTCGCTTGTTTCCCTATCCAACCGGAATGAGGTCACACTAGGATATATGTTTACTTGAGAAAAGACTCAAAGGTTTGCATTTGTTTATTAAAATAATTGATTTTTCTCTTAACAATAGTTTTACCAGCGTTTAAGGCCTGTGACGTAAAAAAAATCAGAAACTGAAGTTTTAGAGACTATTTTTTCGGTTGACGGATGTTTCGCTACCCAGATGCTAGATGTTTCGCATTCTATACATAGCGTGTGACGTCACTACGTTAAAGTCACCTCTACATTCTATACATAGCGTGTGACGTCACTACGTTAAAGTCATCTCTATACTACGACTCGTAACTCACCCAAAATTTGAGATTTGTGCCTACATTAAAAATAATTCCGCGTAGGAAATACGTTCGATTATAATATTCATTGAATTAAGATAAATGACTAAACAACCATATTCTAAGGCCTTATTTATGCCCAGAAACTTTTAAAGTCTTGATATTTATAGATAAATGGAAAAAAATACGATGAGCAAGTTTTGCTACTTTCGCTTTCGTTAAACAGTAATATGTCCATTCTATACATAGCGTGCGACGTCACAACGTTAAAGTCTGGACCGTTTACTAAATTTAGTTCAAAATGTTTGCATGAAACATATTTTAACTATTAGAATGTATAAAAATAATGCCAAAATAATCTGTTGTATATCTCTTCGTACTTGTTTTGTTCATTTTAGCAATCACTTCCGTATTCATGACAGCCATGTTGAAGAACGACTCGTTAATTACCCAAAATTTGAGATTTATGCCTACATAAAAAATTGTTCCGCGTAGGAAATACGTTCGATTATAATATTCATTGAATTAAGATAAATGACTAAACAACCATATTCTAAGGCCTTATTCTATGTCCAGAAACTTTTAAAGTCTTGATATTTATAGATAAATGGCAAAAAAAAGATGAGCAAGTTTTGCTACTTTCGCTTTCGTTAAACAGTAATATGTCAACAAGACAAAATGGATGATAAACTGATCAACGACGTTATAAAGGACCTGGGCTTTATATCACCTCTTAAAGACTCGCAAATCAAATGCTTAACACATGCAATTCAGCGCCATGATGTTATGGCTATCTTACCGACGGGCTACGGCAAAAGCTTAATATTTTAATCCATTTTAGCAACCACTTCCTTATTCATAACAGCCATGTTGAAGTGTGTTGACGCAACGAGATGTTTCGCACCTGATGTTTCGCCACCTTGGTCCGAGATGTTTCGCCACTCGGTAGTTCGTAATTGAATTATCAAAAATGACGGATGTGTGTATTCTACCTAATTCTGTTTAATTAATTGTACTTGTTTTCGTTTTACCACTATGGCCTTTTACAATAAATATTTAAAAAAAACAGTTTTTGTTGTCATTTTAAAGCCATGTCCTTGTTCTACTATAACAGGCGTATATGTATATTAAATGTGTTATAAGTTTATTAACCGATCAGAATTAATGTACATGTTATTTATTTTTAATAATATAGTTGAATAACAACAAGAATGAGTGTACGGGAAACATTTTTATTAACGTTCGTACTAAAATTTTATTTGTACGAGCGTTTATGTTTATGCAAAAATGAACGAAAATTGTCACTAACACTAAAGCTCACCTGTTGGTAGGTGTAAGTGTGCTAGACCAGATTCCAGACGAATCCTTCAGAGTAACAGGAGACATCTCTCCAGTGACAGAGATCCTTGAAGAGTGAGTATTATATTCAAAAATGATAATTTATGCAGCATATGTATACGTGGGATGACAACCTAAATGAAAAAATTTAATACAACATATTTAGAAGAAACGTTTGGAACAAATGTCTGGTTTCAGATAATATGCTCACCAGATTGCACAGAAAACAGTATGAGACCACCCACGGTCGTCTCTTCTCATTGTGGGACAAATATGAGGAGGGAAACCTCAGCACATTGAGGTCAGCTCAGTTTGATCGCTGGGTTAGGACCAACACCCACATCAAAGGCAAACTACAGTAACTAGAGAACATCTGAAAACAACTGTCCCTTTCAGAACTGATATACCTTTAATTTGTTATTAAGCAATATAAAAAAGAAGAAAAATTTCATACCTTTAATGTTTAATTAAAATATTTTAAAAATCACATTGTGTTATTGTGTTGTCCACACCTTTAATAAGAGCGATGTAGAAGTCGTAAGGGAGTGTTGCAAATCTGTTTTTCACACCTTTTATTAGAGCGTTGATATAGTCGTTAGGGAGTGTTGCGTATCTAGGGTATATTCAAATCAAAGGGTATATATATGCATGCGGTTATGTGTGCATGTGCGTGTGTATGAGTGTCATTTTTCGTATCATACTTACCATTTTTCCAATTTGTATATTTTATATATACCTACTATTTATTTTGACATATGTATACTCAATTATATACTTTCATATTATCATCTTTCTTTTCATGTGTTACCTAAGATAGATATGCGGCTTACTCAGTAAATATACCATTAACAAGGACGGAAGAAATATTGTGTGTTGTTGGCATTTCAATAAAAATAAAATAATTTACGTTCCAAATATATTTTATTAGTTTCATAAAAATTAAATGAATAACATAAAATAGCACATATATATTTCAACAATGAAGAGAATACATTATAGACAAAAATATAAAACAATCAAATTGATACATGTATAGTTGTCATTTGGCCATTATGGCCATTATTACGCAGTTTTGTGGAAGTGAACGGCTGTTCTGCATAATAGTATTTTGTGTTTTAATCCTCATCATAATCTAGCGAAGTCGTCACTGGTCCGAAGCCCGCGATGTGACTAACAGGCTACCGCAAGGTGCTGAATCTGGCTGGGTCTGGCAACCATGATATGCCGCTGGTCTCCAACTTGGATGTCGTCTACCAGATACTCGTCAGCTTTAACGTACTCCTTATTGACCTGCAGTAAACATATAAAAATATTCATTTAATATAATACAACTTAAAAATGTGTATCTATAGTTGTGATAGTAGAATGTATTATTCAATCTACATGTACTGTAATTCCATTTCTGACCTTATCTCACGTGATTGTTTATCAGGTCTCCCCTGGGTTTCTTTTGGTCTGAGCAAACCAACGAGCCAAATTTGAAAATTATGAGCCACTTTTTATTTTATGAGCCAAATTACGCGTCAATTTTAATGTTATTTTTGTAGTTTGTATATGTATGTTTGTTAACATTCAATTCTTTTTACTTTAATATACTTTTTTGTAGTGTTATTGAATTGAGAATGAAAAAAAAACGTGAACTTTCTTTTTTACGTTTTATTGACATAAACATTTGTATATTTTATATACATTTAGTATGTCTATGTCGCCTTTATGTCACTCTTAGTCAATGCTGCCTGCCTTGCCATGTCCATGCCTACGCTCTCCTTCTGGGCAGTAGATGGTCTAACAAATAGAAAAAGAAGCTGATCAAAATAGAGAACCTGTAAAACTATTATATCATAAACACTAGCAATCAAGAACAATATTGAATGAAATTGTTACTTTTATTATTACAATAAAATACACTTTCAATATGCTTTTTGCAATGAAGTTATAAATCTGAACGTTGTTCAAACAACTCATTGTATTTTAGTATGGTCTCATTGCATTAATTTATTTATTTTACTCTTTTATATAATACTTGATTATATTTAATGGATGTACATATTTATTCACTCAATTCAATTGTTGTCTCATTAACTACCTTTGGTAACTGCATGTCATATTTTAACCATGGGTGACCAAGTTTCCATGCTTCCTCAAAAGTTCTGGGAGATGATGGAGCTAACTTTGCTTGTTTAGACGGTGGCGTTTTCATGTTTCATGTTCATGTCATGTGTCAACACAACAATGCTCTCTAGGTGAAGGCCGCCGCGCAAGCTTGACTGGCTATCGAGCTTCTCCTTGCTAGTGAATCACAGTACGCGTAGAAATGGTTACCAGTCTTGGCCGCTTAGCGATTCACAAAAAATAATGCCGAAAAAATCGTGCGCCATAAGGATGCGCCAATTTTGAAAAAAAATGAACCACTTTTTTGTATTGCTAATGGCGCATTAGGCGCATGGCAGCGGAAGCCCTGTAATTTATATATAAAATTCTCTATTCTAAAATGTAAATTAAAGATATAATATTGAATATATTAACTTGAAGTGTAAATAATCCTCTTTCGGCTCTGCTGGACGCAGCTTCTGTCGATGACGGTAAGCGGCCCTAAAGACGTTGTCTGGCTTTGGTGGATTTGGACACTGTGATCCATATTCTACCATAGCCTCTTTGACGATATTGGACGCCGGTTGGTGGAGTTGCTCTCTCGAATTCTTCTTTGATTTCGTTTTGACGCGGATCTTGCAGTTAACACATGGATCTGCGGCGTGCATGTGTCCCTTGCCACTCTCTATGAATGAACTTCCGTACTCCTTGACACAGGCAAGACATCTGAGCGTCTGATTAACATCCGACCTCCACGAACAGTACCGCCCTCTACAACCTCATATATCGGAGCTTTATCGACGTCCTCAGTATCTTCAATGATAGTTTCCGACAAGGATCAATAAATGAAAATAAAGCGCTAATTAATATAGTAATGAACCGAGTATGTATTTTTACGTTAGATTATTTTTGCATGCGTATATATATATATAACACTTTTACATTAAAATATAATATTTAATTAAATATTCTTTTGTACATAAAGATTAACAACGAAACACCAACTCATTGGGAATTTGTAGCGGTCTGTTAAAATTCCGATCCGGTATGTCGAAAGTGACACTAGCCATCTCTTCCGCTCCTTCCTCATCTGATCTTGCCTCTTCTTCTTCGGCCATCTCTTCCGCTCCTTCCTCATCTTGTCTTACCTCTTCTTCTAGCATTTCCTCCAGAAACGGACCTTCATCTGTTGCAACATGTGCAAAAAATGTAAAATTCCAAAAACGGTGAGCTGTTGATGCAACGCGGCAATTATTTACATTCTTTAGTAAATCGGTTCAATGAGATTCTTTAGTTAATTGGTTCAATTAGTTTTATGAATTATTTAATTGAAGCGAAGCTGATTTTGATTAGGTATGTGTGCCATAATAAAATATTAAAAGAATATATAAAATATATGGTAAATTAGATAGTAATTTTTGTTGTTTATTTCTAAGATTTTAATACATCGGCGACACTTTCATAGATATAATAGTAGTATTAGTAGTATTAGTAGTAGTAGAAGTAGTAGTAGTAGTAGAAGTAGTAGTAGGAGTAGTAGTAGTAGTAGTAGTAGTAGTAGTAGTAGTAGTAGTAGTAGTAGTAGTAGTAGTAGTAGTAGTAACAATAATGATAATAATAATAGTAGTAGTAGTAATAGTAGTAACAATAACGAAATTGGGACAAGTCAACCTTTATTTATTAAGTCAAATATATAACATTACAACACAGATTTTTGTATTAAAAAACTATTCAATTTCACATGAACATTTAAAACGTACGTAGAAAATGCTGCAATGAATATGAGCATATTTATTATTAAGGCCTCCAATGCAAAATAGTATCGTATATGTGGTACGTAGTCTCCAATGAATTGGTACGAAGTCTCTTGGTACGACGTCTCCATGGTACGAAGTATCCATAAATCGTTTTAAACCTAATTGCTTTAAGCACTTAACCGGGTTTCCATATACTAAGAAGACGTTGTGATCAATTTACTAAGGTTCTGTTGAAACATGCAAGCATATATATATTCTCATCTCTCAATTTGCATATGAGAATACAGACATTTTAATATTTCATGTTAATACAATTTATTAATTCATATTTTATTCAATAATGACAATTCAAAAGGTCATCAATATTTATACCAATCATTACATTTTTTCTACCACTTGGTCGTTCTTTTCGAGATCTAAAACGTCAAAAACGTCAACTTTGACCTCTTTTTTCTACACATAAATAAACATGCGTGCATTCAATAAAAAAACCGTAAGCCAAGCAGTTTGTTAATCGCAACCTACCACACTGAACGACGGTTAGCACTAGATAGCAGACAATCGCCTGATTTCATAAATAGCAGACAAAGATGCATCTAACGTAAAAAATGCACATTTTGAGGAAAATATGTATACTTTCTGTGGTTGAATTACTATGAAATCAACTATTGAACATATATTTCGTGCAGTTTTGCTTTTAAAATGCACACAATCCAATTTAGTAAAGAAAAATACATGACGATACCCCGGTTCCGTAAAATTATTGCCGGGTAGCTTTTAAACTTGGTCTGCTTTTTAGTGCATTTTTAAAAATGATACCTTAATGAAACTGGACTGTTTTGTCTGATTTTTTATATATTTATATAAATGTATAGCCCTTTGATTCACACGTTTATTTCTGTCTGCTTTTTAGTGGATTTTTTAAATAAAACTTTTATAGCCCTTAAATTAACCTGGCTAATATTGTCTGTTAAATGGCTCTAAACTATATAATAAATTGCATAGTCCTTAATGTATCTAGCTAGTTTTGTCAGCTTTTTAGAGCTTTTTTTAAACATAAATTTGTGTGGCTCATTTATTGTACCTGTCTAGTTTCGACTGCTTTATAGGATTAAAAATTATATTTTGATTTTTTTTTTTAGAGTTTTAAGTTCCCAGGACAAAACAGAATTTTAGTTTGACTTGTTTATAGTACATCGCCATAAAAAGTGACTTAAACAAATCTAATATACACATTGTAGTACTAAAACAAGTTAAAGATATGGACGAAAATGTAGCTATATTTTAAAATACAAACTCTAATTTTATTCTGATATTCATCAAATATAAATAATTACCGACATTTCAACGTACTAATTGTTTATAATAAACATTGCACCCCAGAGCGCCTCAAAGCGCCACAGAGCTTTCTGCATTTCACTTTCCATAGGGCTTAACAGGAACAATTACGTATTGACGCCTCTCGCATAAGCGGCGACAATTAGAGCGACCTGTACTCTATATGTATAACCAGATGCGTAATGTGCATGAATGCTAAGCCCTTGCATTTATTATTTATTATAACTAATGTTTCTAATCTTTTTAATGCGGGATTTGGGTTATGGTTGTGGGTGGGATGGCTGGTGAGGTTTTGTGTTAGGGTTGGGGCAGCGGGTGGGGTAGTGGGGTAGTGGAAGGGTTAGAGTAGGACGTTACCTGCGTTGTTGTTGATGATGAATCTATCAGCTGTATTATTCAAAGATGTCTTGCAAAACTGAAGTTGTGCGAAGGAAACAGGCACTGTTCTGACATGTTCCTTCGGCATACCAGCCTACATGTAGAGAGCAAAAGAAAATGTGCATGTTTAACTTGAACATGGAATAACGACGTGTTATTTTCAGTTGTTTGAAAGGTCAACATTTCATTGAGATTCTACCGCTTGGAAAAATGTTATCGGTGATTTTAATAATAGCATTATAAATGATGTAATACTGCAATATGGTAATACAGTTTTGACAATTAAAGCTGCTTTGTGTTGTTGTTGTAGTTGTTGTGTTGTTTTCAGAGCAATGATAATATCTTCTCTGATGTGTGTACTACATGAACCTTATACAAAACAAACTGGTTGGATCATTTAGCCTATGAAAATCGCGTTTTTTTAACACGAGCAAATCGGCATGTTTTACCTTATTATTTTTAATTTACTTTTATGTCCATTTGAGAATATATTTACTTTTTCAGACAGGGACAAATTTTATGACAAAACTGTAACTTACAATTACGTTTTCTCAGTCACAAATGGTTTGCACTGCTTTGCTTGCAATATTGACAAATAATGATTGTTTATTAATTTACTCACTCTGTGCTAAGCTGACCTATGACTGGCTATGATATAAATTATATGTTTTCACAGAAAGGTTGCATTATACATTTTTTCTATTTAAACACCGTTATCGAAGTTTATAATTTTTAGTTCGCGGAATGTAAAACTTAACGTAAAGCAATGTTGCATTAGAGTTAACCTTTTACCTCTTCAGCCGCGCTCCGTAAGAATTTATGTGTGGAGAGAGCCCAGGTATCTGGTACAACCACAACAAAGCAGATATCGTGTATGTTGCAGCAAGACAGATGTCGAAAAATCTCGTCTTTAAAGAATCGCATGACTGTGGTGTAAACCGTTATACTCAACATCTCCTTCCCGTTCACATCTCGCAGTGTTCGATGGACCTTTATTAGTAAATAACAATAGCTTTTGAGCATCTCAAAAAGTCATAAAACATGTTTAAGTGATGGCGCAATTAGTTTAACACTTCAGTGCTCTTGGCTTCTCATATCCAAATGTCAAATATTCGCTAAAATACATACACAATCCTACCTTACAAAGTGTCATTTGTCTTTATCAACAATATAATACTATAAACTACGGTGTTTTTGCATTTTACATTTTTCCCTTTTCCGTGTTGTTGATGTTGCTGCTTTTTTGTTGTTGTCGTGTAATCATGGTAGTTATTCTGACTTCGTATCGACCCTCGTATCTTACTTCTGACTCATCTCATTCATATTGCAAGATCTTTACTAGTGAGGTATTTCCTAAGGCGCCTTTACGGCATTATCTATTTTACACATCTTCATGTATTTTGTCATTTTATTCATGTCAACCACTCAAAATGGTCTACTTTTGCATGTATACAAATAGACCCCAACTACTTATTCAATGCCATAATATGCATTAATTTCTTCTTTTTTTTTCTCCACGTTGAGTAATTAATAGAAAATATGAAATGGTCCTATAAGAATTACAACAGGTATTTAAAACTGAACTCACTCTAGACAAAGGTATAAAGAGTAAATGTAAATGTGACAAAAACACAGAGACGAGACATAACACGCAAAGGGAACAACCAACAATTACCGCCTTGGAACAGTACGTCGGCGAAAGAAACAACTGGGGTTCTTAACCTTAGTAAACAGAACGCTCCAATTCGGTGTTTAATATCAGAAAACGTAATATTATATTACTTCCGTATCAATGTATATAACGCAGTAATATGTCAATTTAATGTGAAAGTATAAATAACACTGTATTTTTTCCGTTCCCCGTCAATATTAAAAATATTCCGTGTTAGATCTATTAAAGTTGGCCTCTATTAAATACACGTTCCAATGTCAAACCACTGATTTGGGGAATTCGGTCATACTTTTTGCATAAACCCATACATTAGTCATTATAAAGACGATTTTAAACACTAATTTTATAATTTGACTGTACTTATCGCGAAAAAATTACTCTTACTTGTTATGTACAGTAGTACACCAGCGTTTAAGGTTACGCTAGTCAGGTTAAAGGGGTTGTTTACCGTTGTGGTATTGATGACGTAGCATTCGCGTAACTGCTGGAAAGAAAAGGATCATGCTAGAAAATTCATTTGTTTATTAATTTTTCAACTGGGTTTCGAGAATGTTCTGGGTTTCGTGAATGTTCTAGAGACTTCTGCGTTCTAGAAATTCTTTGAGTCTATATAAGGGCGTGTTAGCCGATATAGAGGAAGTTTGGATAAGTTTGGACATTACGTTTGGACATATAGTTTGGAAATACTTGCAGCTTCTATTAAATCTTTCTGTGTTGGAACTTACGTGAACTTAATATATTCTACAGTGATATAAATATTTAAGTGTTGGATTTGGAATTATATTATTTACATTCGTGTATTGTTCTACGTTTGGATTATTTCAACTGTGCGTATCTACGAGGACAGTTTACCGAAAACTCTTCAGGATTCGACGTTGGATTATTAATTGGACTGTTAAAGGGACACCACCTAAAGGGACAAACTGTAAGCTAACATTTATTTTGCTTTCTGAAATTTTGTCTGATTTAATTGTTATTGTTTTTTACGCCATAGACTTAATTGTTTATTAAAATAAAACATTATTGTACTAGTTTGTTGCTGGCTTGTTCTTTCTGTTACACCATTTTGTCGTTTAGTAAACGTGCCATATTATAAATAAACTTGTATAGCGACACCGGTCGTAACATAATGTCCGGTCTTTCCATCTCTAAAAAGCGTGATAGTGGTCACTGCTAAAATAGATATTGACGTCAGAGCGGATTACACGGACGACTATTTAAAAGTAAGTGGTCACGTGGTTTTCTAAAATTAAAAAATAGCTATCTTTGCAGTGTGGCTCGGATAGGAAACACCTGTTTGTAATGATGAGAGGGGATTTAGCCTTGACTGTTCACAAAGATATTTGGCATCATGAACAGCATTTTGCAAGACCTTTTCTATTACTAATTAGACTTAATTGGTTATTTAAGAAAATTTTTGGACCAAACGAGGTCCTTGTAGAAGTACCAATCTTGATGAATATTGTCAGCTAGGAGTCCATCGTACTTTGACTGAGCTTTGCTACCAAAGCTGTGTATATTGTGACCAGAATCAAACAACAAAGTTAAGAACGTACTAGATGATAAGCTAGTCCTATCTTCGAAATGTACAAAGCCACATTTTTCACCGCGTTCATTGTCAGTTCTAGAAAGAAATATGTATGCATGTGAATTCAAATAGATCGGTTTTCTTTTAATTTGCTTGCATTTGAGAAACCTATCAGGAAGTGCTCGGTTAAAGCTCTGTAAAACCGGTTATAACACCCCAGTCGGCCCATATTGACTGACCGTTCCAATGCGATAACTGTCGGGTTTCCTCTTTTCGTTAAATGACTCATCACAAATTTGTTCTTACCTTTCACTTGGCTTGAATGTGAAACACCTTTGACCTGTGCCTTTTCAGAGTTTGGTAAATGTTGCAATGCTCATAGGACTCTGTCATATATTCTTATCAATAATTTCTTGTCGACTGTTTGAAAGAAAAAGTCGACGATCAATCGACTTTTCACAATGTAATGAATATATTAAGTCCATGCAAAAGGTCAAGGAAGACTTGTTCTGTTAGACTTAAAAATATACACTTTTTCTAACTTTGTTACTTATTTTCGTGTTTATAAAACATGAAGTATTACTATTTTCAGAGTCAAAACAATTTCACATACAATAAAACTGTATAAAAAAGAAGAATTCGTATGCAAATACTCGATCTACCATTAGTACCAATTGCCGTAAGAATGCATAAATATTTACCGGCTCTTCAACGAAGTCCTTGTAGAAGTACCAATCTTGATGAATGTTGTCAGCTAGGAGTTCATCGTACTTTGACTGAGCTTTGCAACCAAAGCTGTGTATGTTGTGACCAGCATCAAACAACAAAATTAAGGATGTACAAGATGATAAGAGGGCCCTATCTTCGAAATATACTAAACCATATTTTTCACCGCTTTCATTGCCAGCTTTAGAAAGACACATAAGCCCGCTTTCTTTGTTCCCAACTTGAAATGCTGCTGTAAACATGTGCTGGCAACTCATGGCGACATTTTCCTGAAATAGAATAATCAGAGTCAATAAAAAAATGCTCAACAATAGCATTAATACAAGTGAAGCAATCATCACCATAAACATTGTACCCCGATCAACTCAAATTCTTCCATACACAAAAATCCCTTTTAACACATTTGATGTTTATAAATATATGAAAATACTTAAAAATGCATACGTTCATAGGGGAACATCTAAATCAAATAGACAAGCTATGAAAAACTCCAGCTATTGTTGGTGAATGTGTTGATAGGACTATCAGCGTCATCTTATATTTTCTTAATTGGAATGAGTAGCACTTTCAAAAAATGTATAGTTTTGATCCTATTTTGTCATTTATAAAAATGGGTGGTTGTTGCAAGCAAAACCTCGATATCTTCGTGAATATTCACTCTTGATATAATTAATAAAAGGGAATTTTAAAAACTGTTAACATGAACACAAATTATTGAAAGAAAATGCAGCATCGTGTTTCTCGGCAAATATATTTTGTAATTCGTACGAAACAAATTGAGTATGAAAACTGCAAACTGTGTACGAAAACGTCCGAGAGAATAGTCCGTTTTTCATGAAAATTTAAGTCTAGTCATTAAAAAATAATGATTGCTTACGATTCATTAAATAAATTTTAGGTGAAAGTTTCATCTTAACTGAACTAAAACCAGATATTTTACCAAATTTTAGCTCGATTCCGGGGACGAAGTAACTCTGACTTTCTGTGAATTTCGCATAAAGAAGGAGTTATCTCCCTTGCAGCTACGAGACCACTTGTCTATTTCGCAACAAAAATCTATCGTAGAGTGCTCTCATTCCGGTGGTGACCTCATTCCGGTGATTTTTGTTTTCAGGGTCACCGGTTTAAGAAAAATATGGTCTTTTTAAGTGGTTGTATGATTGGAAAGAGTGAAAAATGTAGGTTTTTATCAGGTTATAGTTCTAGACAATATTTTTACCTGTTTTTGACGCATTTTTTCACAATTTTTGTTTTGACAGTAGTGTTCGGTTGGTGTAATTGCTTTGACAGGAACCACGTGGATGACGTCATCAAAATGAACTTTGACAGCCGTCTGCATTGTAAACACAGACTATATTGATCAGATCAGACTAGTTGTCGTTTTCCGTTTTAAGGACCAAACATATTTTTAATTGGTTTTCGTACCCTATTCTTTATTTAATCTCTTAAGCTTTAATATTTTTTCCTTTATTTCTAGACTAAACCAAAGCAAATAAGAAGGAAAAACAGGTAATATTCACCCACTTCTCTTACAAGTGCTTATAAAATGGTGAAAGAAAGTGGGTTTTCTGTAAGAAAAGCAGCATCCCTGTGTAGAGTGCCAGAATCAACTCTCAGGGACAGGACTTTAGGTGTAGTACATCCAGATACATTGGCTGCTGGATCAGTGCCTCTGTTTGGCCAGTATGAGGAGGCATAACTGGTTAAATATTTAAAGAAGATGGCCGAATATGGTTATGGCTACACAAGGCAAGAGTGTGTAGACATAGCCTTTGACTATGCGCAGCAACTGGGTAAGAGGAAAAAGGATCAGCAACTGTCAATAAAATCGTTCCGGGGATTTATCAAGCGTTGGCCGGAGTTGAAAGTTTTGAAACCAAGAGCCCTTCAGCATTCAAGAGCAAAGTTGGCATCAAAAGAAGTTGTCGCTAATTACTTTCAAAACCTGAAAGAGACTTCAGAAAAACATGATCTAACAGATAAGCCCCACCTCATTTTCAACATTGATGAAAAGGGTATATCAGCAGACCACAGGCCTCCATTTTTGTTGCGAGCTCTAATTCTTGCCCCCCAGCTGTGACATCAGGTAAAGGACAAACAACAGCTATCTTGGGTTGTGGTAGTGCTACAGGACAGAGTATACCACCATTTTTTGTATTTGCTGGTCAAAGAATGAGACCTGGCCTGTTAGATGGAGCTTCCTCTGGTGCGGACGGAATTGTTAGTGAGTCTGGCTGGTCAAATGGTGCCATCTTCAGACACTACATAGAACCCCATTTTCTAAAATATGTCCCTGGCAGAAATGGTCAAAAGCTTTTACTGATATTAGATGGTCACAAGTCCCATGTCTCAGAAGGTCTTGCAGAACGGGCACTGGAGCGTGATCTCATCTTGTTTATTTTGACACCCCCATTGTAGACATTTTTCTTTAACCTATGGACCTTGGTTGTTTTGGTCCGTTCCAGCGTATTTACAATGGACAATGATACAAGCTCATGCGAGAAACATCAGCAGTAATTACACGCTACAACATCTGCGAGGTTGCTTGCCGTGCTTGCACAAAAGCTTGGTCGACAGAAAATATCCAGTCTGCCTTTCGTCATGCTGGAATTTTCCCACTGAACCCGGATGCCATACCAGCGCATCTTCTTGTTCCTGCTGAAGTATTTTAGATACCAGAGTCAGATGATGCAGACAGTCAAGCAACAGTTGGGGGTGGAGTTAATATTTCAGAGACTGAAGTTGCTTCTGACATGTTTGTTATGAAGGAGAAAAAACTGAAGAAAATTAAAAGTAAAAATAAATCAAAGCCAAAGCCAAGAAACAGGATGAGCAAAATGGTTGCCGGAAAGAAGATTTCGCAGGAAGTTGTTACGAAAATGAACGTTCATGTTAATAATCATGAACAAAAAACAGGTTCATCCAAGGTCAAGAAAGATGGTGAACAATATTAAAAAAAGCCAAAAGTAATTGTTCGCCAGTTATCACTGCAGTTAAGCCAGGTCCATCACATTACAATCGAATCACTGACAGCAGTGAAGAAGACATTTGTGAAATTGATGAAAGTGAGTTATGCTGCCAGTGCAGGAAATACACCCCTGATGATGTGTATCAAAGTATATCAATAATATTTGTGAAGTGGGGACAGTATGACCATAACATCAGAGGCAGGAGATGTAACCACTGGGTCCATCTGTCCTATTGTTCACCTGTCAAAGTGTTAAGAAGAGGTGACAACTGTCAAAACGAAGAGTAAAATAACTATTTTAGAACAATAATGAATCTTATAATATCTGTTAAAAGTATTAAAAAGTTACTGTTAAAAAATAGACATTCAATGACAATGTGCAGAAAACCTATTAATTTACTTTATACTTGGCCTAATATTGACAGTTTCCCCGCGCGCGCAGTGACGTCACCGGAATCAAGTCCTCTCAAAATGGCCGATTGTTGTTGACAGTGCAGTTAACTTTTGATTTAATTACAGAATGTTTCTTGTGCTCTAAGGAAATAAAACGAATGAACTGAATTAAAAAGGAAGTTATTTACACAGATAAGAACGTTTTATTAGTATTTCCGATAGGTTATTTGCAAAATATTCGCTTGTTTCCCTATCCAACCGGAATGAGGTCACACTAGGATATATGTTTACTTGAGAAAAGACTCAAAGGTTTGCATTTGTTTATTAAAATAATTGATTTTTCTCTTAACAATAGTTTTACCAGCGTTTAAGGCCTGTGATGTAAAAAAATCAGAAACTGAAGTTTTAGAGACTATTTTTTCGGTTGACGGATGTTTCGCTACCCAGATGCTAGATGTTTCGCATTCTATACATAGCGTGTGACGTCACTACGTTAAAGTCACCTCTACATTCTATACATAGCGTGTGACGTCACTACGTTGAAGTCATCTCTATACTACGACTCGTAACTCACCCAAAATTTGAGATTTGTGCCTACATTAAAAATAATTCCGCGTAGGAAATACGTTCGATTATAATATTCATTGAATTAAGATAAATGACTAAACAACTATATTCTAAGGCCTTATTTATGCCCAGAAACTTTTAAAGTCTTGATATTTATAGATAAATGGAAAAAAATACGATGCGCAAGTTTTGCTACTTTCGCTTTCGTTAAACAGTAATATGTCCATTCTATACATAGCGTGCGACGTCACAACGTTAAAGTCTGGACCGTTTACTAAATTTAGTTCAAAATGTTTGCATGAAACATATTTTAACTATTAGAATGTATAAAAATAATGCCAAAATAATCTGTTGTATATCTCTTCGTACTTGTTTTGTTCATTTTAGCAATCGCTTCCGTATTCATGACAGCCATGTTGAAGAACGACTCGTTAATTACCCAAAATTTGAGATTTATGCCTACATAAAAAATTGTTCCGCGTAGGAAATACGTTCGATTATAATATTCATTGAATTAAGATAAATGACTAAACAACCATATTCTAAGGCCTTATTCTATGTCCAGAAACTTTTAAAGTCTTGATATTTATAGATAAATGGCAAAAAAAAAAGATGAGCAAGTTTTGCTACTTTCGCTTTCGTTAAACAGTAATATGTCAACAAGACAAAATGGATGATAAACTGATCAACGACGTTATAAAGGACCTGGGCTTTATATCACCTCTTAAAGACTCGCAAATCAAATGCTTAACACATGCAATTCAGCGCCATGATGTTATGGCTATCTTACCGACGGGCTACGGCAAAAGCTTAATATTTTAATCCATTTTAGCAACCACTTCCTTATTCATAACAGCCATGTTGAAGTGTGTTGACGCAACGAGATGTTTCGCACCTGATGTTTCGCCACCTTGGTCCGAGATGTTTCGCCACTCGGTAGTTCGTAATTGAATTATCAAAAATGACGGATGTGTGTATTCTACCTAATTCTGTTTAATTAATTGTACTTGTTTTCGTTTTACCACTATGGCCTTTTACAATAAATATTTAAAAAAAAAAACAGTTTTTGTTGTCATTTTAAAGCCATGTCCTTGTTCTACATAACAGGCGTATATGTATATAAAATGTGTTATAAGTTTATTAACCGATCAGAATTAATGTACATGTTATTTATTTTTAATAATATAGTTGAATAACAACAAGAATGAGTGTACGGGAAACATTTTTATTAACGTTCGTACTAAAATTTTATTTGTACGAGCGTTTATGTTTATGCAAAAATGAACGAAAATTGTCACTAACACTAAAGCTCACCTGTTGGTAGGTGTAAGTGTGCTAGACCAGATTCCAGACGAATCCTTCAGAGTAACAGGAGACATCTCTCCAGTGACAGAGATCCTTGAAGAGTGAGTATTATATTCAAAAATGATAATTTATGCAGCATATGGGATGACAACCTAAATGAAAATATTTAATTCAACATATTTAGAAGAAACGTTTGGAACAAATGTCTGGTTTCAGATGTTATGCTCACCAGATTGCACAGAAAACAGTATGAGACCACCCACGGTCGTCTCTTCTCATTGTGGGACAAATATGAGGAGGGAAACCTCAGCACATTGAGGTCAGCTCAGTTTGATCGCTGGGTTAGGACCAACACCCACATCAAAGGCAAACTTCAGTAACTAGAGAACATCTGAAAACAACTGTCCCTTTCAGAACTGATATACCTTTAATTTGTTATTAAGCAATATAAAAAAGAAGAAAAATTTCATACCTTTAATGTTTAATTAAAATATTTTAAAAATCACATTGTGTTATTGTGTTGTCCACACCTTTAATAAGAGCGATGTAGAAGTCGTAAGGGAGTGTTGCAAATCTGTTTTTCACACCTTTTATTAGAGCGTTGATATAGTCGTTAGGGAGTGTTGCGTATCTAGGGTATATTCAAATCAAAGGGTATATATATGCATGCGGTTATGTGTGCATGTGCGTGTGTATGAGTGTCATTTTTCGTATCATACTTACCATTTTTCCAATTTGTATATTTTATATATACCTACTATTTATTTTGACATATGTATACTCAATTATATACTTTCATATTATCATCTTTCTTTTCATGTGTTACCTAAGATAGATATGCGGCTTACTCAGTAAATATACCATTAACAAGGACGGAAGAAATATTGTGTGTTGTTGGCATTTCAATAAAAATAAAATAATTTACGTTCCAAATATATTTTATTAGTTTCATAAAAATTAAATGAATAACATAAAATAGCACATATATATTTCAACAATGAAGAGAATACATTATAGACAAAAATATAAAACAATCAAATTGATACATGTATAGTTGTCATTTGGCCATTATGGCCATTATTACGCAGTTTTGTGGAAGTGAACGGCTGTTCTTCATAATAGTATTTTGTGTTTTAATCCTCATCATAATCTAGCGAAGTCGTCACTGGTCCGAAGCCCGCGATGTGACTAACAGGCTACCGCAAGGTGCTGAATCTGGCTGGGTCTGGCAACCATGATGTGCCGCTGGTCTCCAACTTGGATGTCGTCTACCAGATACTCGTCAGCTTTAACGTACTCCTTATTGACCTGCAGTAAACATATAAAAATATTCATTTAATATAATACAACTTAAAAATGTGTATCTATAGTTGTGATAGTAGAATGTATTATTCAATCTACATGTACTGTAATTCCATTTCTGACCTTATCTCACGTGCTTGTTTATCAGGTCTCCCCTGGGTTTCTTTTGGTCTGAGCAAACCAATGAGCCAAATTTGAAAATTATGAGCCACTTTTTATTTTATGAGCCAAATTACGCGTCAATTTTAATGTTATTTTTGTAGTTTGTATATGTATGTTTGTTAACATTCAATTCTTTTTATTTTAATATACTTTTTTGTAGTGTTATTGAATTGAGAATGAAAAAAAAAACGTGAACTTTCTTTTTTACGTTTTATTGACATAAACATTTGTATATTTTATATACATTTAGTATGTCTATGTCGCCTTTATGTCACTCTTAGTCAATGTTGCCTGCCTTGCCATGTCCATGCCTATGCTCTCCTTCTGGGCAGTCACTGTCAGTAGATGGTCTAACAAATAGAAAAAGAAGCTGATCAAAATAGAGAACCTGTAAAACTATTATATCATAAACACTAGCAATCAAGAACAATATTGAATGAAATTGTTACTTTTATTATTACAATAAAATACACTTTCAATATGCATTTTGCAATGAAGTTATAAATCTGAACGTTGTTCAAACAACTCATTGTATTTTAGTATGGTCTCATTGCATTAATTTATTTATTTTACTCTTTTATATAATACTTGATTATATTTAATGGATGTACATATTTATTCACTCAATTCAATTGTTGTCTCATTATCTACCTTTGGTAACTGCATGTCATATTTTAACCATGGGTGACCAAGTTTCCATGCTTCCTCAAAAGTTCTGGGAGATGATGGAGCTAACTTTGCTTGTTTAGACGGTGGCGTTTTCATGTTTCATGTTCATGTCATGTGTCAACACAACAATGCTCTCTAGGTGAAGGCCGCCGCGCAAGCTTGACTGGCTATCGATCTTCTCCTTGCTAGTGAATCACAGTACGCGTAGAAATGGTTACCAGTCTTGGCCGCTTAGCGATTCACAAAAAATAATGCCGAAAAAATCGTGCGCCATAAGGATGCGCCAATTTTGAAAAAAAATGAACCACTTTTTTGTATTGCTAATGGCGCATTAGGCGCATGGCAGCGGAAGCCCTGTAATTTATATATAAAATTCTCTATTCTAAAATGTAAATTAAAGATATAATATTGAATATATTAACTTGAAGTGTAAATAATCCTCTTTCGGCTCTGCTGGACGCAGCTTCTGTCGATGACGGTAAGCGGCCCTAAAGACGTTGTCTGGCTTTGGTGGATTTGGACACTGTGATCCATATTCTACCATAGCCTCTTTGACGATATTGGACGCCGGTTGGTGGAGTTGCTCTCTCGAATTCTTCTTTGATTTCGTTTTGACGCGGATCTTGCAGTTAACACATGGATCTGCGGCGTGCATGTGTCCCTTGCCACTCTCTATGAATGAACTTCCGTACTCCTTGACACAGGCAAGACATCTGAGCGTCTGATTAACATCCGACCTCCACGAACAGTACCGCCCTCTACAACCTCATATATCGGAGCTTTATCGACGTCCTCAGTATCTTCAATGATAGTTTCCGACAAGGATCAATAAATGAAAATAAAGCGCTAATTAATATAGTAATGAACCGAGTATGTATTTTTACGTTAGATTATTTTTGCATGCGTATATATATATATATATATATATATATATATATATATATATATATATATATATATATATATATATATATATATATATACACAATGTATATATAACACTTTTACATTAAAATATAATATTTAATTAAATATTCTTTTGTACATAAAGATTAACAACGAAACACCAACTCATTGGGAATTTGTAGCGGTCTGTTAAAATTCCGATCCGGTATGTCGAAAGTGACACTAGCCATCTCTTCCGCTCCTTCCTCATCTGATCTTGCCTCTTCTTCTTCGGCCATCTCTTCCGCTCCTTCCTCATCTTGTCTTTCCTCTTCTTCTAGCATTTCCTCCAGAAACGGACCTTCATCTGTTGCAACATGTGCAAAAAATGTAAAATTCCAAAAACGGTGAGCTGTTGATGCAACGCGGCAATTATTTACATTCTTTAGTAAATCGGTTCAATGAGATTCTTTAGTTAATTGGTTCAATTAGTTTGATTGAATTATCTAATTGAAGCGAAGCTAATTTTGATTAGGTATGTGTGCCATAATAACATATTAAAAGAATATATAAAATATATGGTAAATTAGATAGTAATTTTTGTTGTTTATTTCTAAGATTTTAATACATCGGCGACACTTTCATAGATATAATAGTAGTATTAGTAGTATTAGTAGTAGTAGTAGTAGAAGTAGTAGTAGGAGTAGTAGTAGTAGTAGTAGTAGTAGTAGTAGTAGTAGTAGTAGTAGTAGTAGTAGTAGTAACAATAATGATAATAATAATAGTAGTAGTAGTAATAGTAGTAACAATAACGAAATTGGGACAAGTCAACCTTTATTTATTAAGTCAAATATATAACATTACAACACAGATTTTTGTATTAAAAAACTATTCAATTTCACATGAACATTTAAAACGTACGTAGAAAATGCTGCAATGAATATGAGCATATTTATTATTTAGGCCTCCAATGCAAAATAGTATCGTATATGTGGTACGTAGTCTCCAATGAATTGGTACGAAGTCTCTTGGTACGACGTCTCCATGGTACGAAGTATCCATAAATCGTTTTAAACCTAATTGCTTTAAGCACTTAACCGGGTTTCCATATACTAAGAAGACGTTGTGATCAATTTACTAAGGTTCTGTTGAAACATGCAAGCATATATATATTCTCATCTCTCAATTTGCATATGAGAATACAGACATTTTAATATTTCATGTTAATACAATTTATTAATTCATATTTTATTCAATAATGATAATTCAAAAGGTCATCAATATTTATACCAATCATTACATTTTTTCTACCACTTGGTCGTTCTTTTCGAAATCTAAAACGTCAAAAACGTCAACTTTGACCTCTTTTTTCTACACATAAATAAACATGCGTGCATTCAATAAAAAAAACCGTAAGCCAAGCAGTTTGTTAATCGCAACCTACCACACTGAACGACGGTTAGCACTAGATAGCAGACAATCGCCTGATTTCATAAATAGCAGACAAAGATGCATCTAACGTAAAAAATGCACATTTTGAGGAAAATATGTATACTTTCTGTGGTTGAATTACTATGAAATCAACTATTGAACATATATTTCGTGCAGTTTTGCTTTTAAAATGCACATAATCCAATTTAGTAAAGAAAAATACATGACGATACCCCGGTTCCGTAAAATTATTGCCGGGTAGCTTTTAAACTTGGTCTGCTTTTTAGTGCATTTTTAAAAATGATACCTTAATGAAACTGGACTGTTTTGTCTGATTTTTTATATATTTATATAAATGTATAGCCCTTTGATTCACACGTTTATTTCTGTCTGCTTTTTAGTGGATTTTTTAAATAAAACTTTTATAGCCCTTAAATTAACCTGGCTAATATTGTCTGTTAAATGGCTCTAAACTATATAATAAATTGCATAGTCCTTAATGTATCTAGCTAGTTTTGTCAGCTTTTTAGAGCTTTTTTTAAACATAAATTTGTGTGGCTCATTTATTGTACCTGTCTAGTTTCGACTGCTTTATAGGATTAAAAATTATATTTTGAATTTTTTTTTAGAGTTTTAAGTTCCCAGGACAAAACAGAATTTTAGTTTGACTTGTTTATAGTACATCGCCATAAAAAGTGACTTAAACAAATCTAATATACACATTGTAGTACTAAAACAAGTTAAAGATATGGACGAAAATGTAGCTATATTTTAAAATACAAACTCTAATTTTATTCTGATATTCATCAAATATAAATAATTACCGACATTTCAACGTACTAATTGTTTATAATAAACATTGCACCCCAGAGCGCCTCAAAGCGCCACAGAGCTTTCTGCATTTCACTTTCCATAGGGCTTAACAGGAACAATTACGTATTGACGCCTCTCGCATAAGCGGCGACAATTAGAGCGACCTGTACTCTATATGTATAACCAGATGCGTAATGTGCATGAATGCTAAGCCCTTGCATTTATTATTTATTATAACTAATGTTTCTAATCTTTTTAATGCGGGATTTGGGTTATGGTTGTGGGTGGGATGGCTGGTGAGGTTTTGTGTTAGGGTTGGGGCAGCGGGTGGGGTAGTGGGGTAGTGGTAGGGTTAGAGTAGGACGTTACCTGCGTTGTTGTTGATGATGAATCTATCAGCTGTATTATTCAAAGATGTCTTGCAAAACTGAAGTTGTGCGAAGGAAACAGGCACTGTTCTGACATGTTCCTTCGGCATACCAGCCTACATGTAGAGAGCAAAAGAAAATGTGCATGTTTAACTTGAACATGGAATAACGACGTGTTATTTTCAGTTGTTTGAAAGGTCAACATTTCATTGAGATTCTACCGCTTGGAAAAATGTTATCGGTGATTTTAATAATAGCATTATAAATGATGTAATACTGCAATATGGTAATACAGTTTTGACAATTAAAGCTGCTTTGTGTTGTTGTTGTAGTTGTTGTGTTGTTTTCAGAGCAATGATAATATCTTCTCTGATGTGTGTACTACATGAACCTTATACAAAACAAACTGGTTGGATCATTTAGCCTATGAAAATCGCGTTTTTTTAACACGAGCAAATCGGCATGTTTTACCTTATTATTTTTAATTTACTTTTATGTCCATTTGAGAATATATTTACTTTTTCAGACAGGGACAAATTTTATGACAAAACTGTAACTTACAATTATGTTTTCTCAGTCACAAATGGTTTGCACTGCTTTGCTTGCAATATTGACAAATAAAGATTGTTTATTAATTTACTCACTCTGTGCTAAGCTGACCTATGACTGGCTATGATATAAATTATATGTTTTCACAGAAAGGTTGCATTATACATTTTTTCTATTTAAACACCGTTATCGAAGTTATCATTTTTAGTTCGCGGAATGTAAAACTTAACGTAAAGCAATGTTGCATTAGAGTTAACCTTTTACCTCTTCAGCCGCGCTCCGTAAGAATTTATGTGTGGAGAGAGCCCAGGTATCTGGTACAACCACAACAAAGCAGATATCGTGTATGTTGCAGCAAGACAGATGTCGAAAAATCTCGTCTTTAAAGAATCGCATGACTGTGGTGTAAACCGTTATACTCAACATCTCCTTCCCGTTCACATCTCGCAGTGTTCGATGGACCTTTATTAGTAAATAACAATAGCTTTTGAGCATCTCAAAAAAAGTTATAAAACATGTTTAAGTGATGGCGCAATTAGTTTAACGCTTCGGTGCTCTTGGCTTTCCATATCCAAATGCCAAATATTCGATAAAATACATACAAAATCCTACCTTACAAAGTGTCATTTGTCTTTATCAACAATATAATACTATAAACTACGGTGTTTTTGCATTTTGCATTTTTCCCTTTTCCGTGTTGTTGATGTTGCTGCTTTTTTGTTGTTGTCGTGTATTCATGGTAGTTATTCTGACTTCGTATCGACCCACGCATCTTACTTCTGACCATCTCATTCATATTGCAAGATCTTTACTAGTGTGGTATTTCCTTTACGGCATTATCTATTTACACATCTTCATGTATTTTGTCATTTTATTTATGTCAACCATTCAAAATGGTCTACTTTTGCATGTATACAAATAGACCCCAACTACTAATTCAATGCCATAATATGCATTAATTTCTTCTTTTTTTCTCCACATTGAGTAATTAATAGAAAATATGAAATGGTCCTTTAAGAATTACAACAGGTATTTAAAACTAAACTCACTCTAGACAAAGGTATAAAGAGTAATTGTAAATGTGACAAAAACACAGAGACGAGACATAACACGCAAAGGGAACAACCAACAATTACCGCCTTGGAACAGTACGTCGGCGAAAGAAACAACTGGGGTTCTTAACCTTAGTAAACAGAACGCTCCAATTCGGTGTTTAATATCAGAAAACGTAATATTATATTACTTCCGTATCAACGTATATAACGCAGTAATATGTCAATTTAATGTGAAAGTATAAATAACACTGTATTTTTTCCGTTCCCCGTCAATATTAAAAATATTCCGTGTTAGATCTATTAAAGTTGGCCTCTATTAAATACACGTTCCAATGTCAAACCACTGATTTGGGGAATTCGGTCATACTTTTTGCATAAACCCATACATTAGTCATTATAAAGACGATTTTAAACACTAATTTTATAATTTGACTGTACTTATCGCGAAAAAATTACTCTTACTTGTTATGTACAGTAGTACACCAGCGTTTAAGGTTACGCTAGTCAGGTTAAAGGGGTTGTTTACCGTTGTGGTATTGATGACGTAGCATTCGCGTAACTGCTGGAAAGAAAAGGATCATGCTAGAAAATTCATTTGTTTATTAATTTTTCAACTGGGTTTCGAGAATGTTCTGGGTTTCGTGAATGTTCTAGAGACTTCTGCGTTCTAGAAATTCTTTGAGTCTATATAAGGGCGTGTTAGCCGATATAGAGGAAGTTTGGATAAGTTTGGACATTACGTTTGGACATATAGTTTGGAAATACTTGCAGCTTCTATATTAAATCTTTCTGTGTTGGAACTTACGTGAACTTAATATATTCTACAGTGATATAAATATTTAAGTGTTTGGAATTATATTATTTACATTCGTGTATTGTTCTACGTTTGGATTATTTCAACTGTGCGTATCTACGAGGACAGTTTACCGAAAACTCTTCAGGATTCGACGTTGGATTATTAATTGGACTGTTAAAGGGACACCACCTAAAGGGACAAACTGTAAGCTAACATTTATTTTGCTTTCTGAAATTTTGTCTGATTTAATTGTTATTGTTTTTTACGCCATAGACTTAATTGTTTATTAAAATAAAACATTATTGTACTAGTTTGTTGCTGGCTTGTTCTTTCTGTTACACCATTTTGTCGTTTAGTAAACGTGCCATATTATAAATAAACTTGTATAGCGACACCGGTCGTAACATAATGTCCGGTCTTTCCATCTCTAAAAAGCGTGATAGTGGTCACTGCTAAAATAGATATTGACGTCAGAGCGGATTACACGGACGACTATTTAAAAGCAAGTGGTCACGTGGTTTTCTAAAATTAAAAAATAGCTATCTTTGCAGTGTGGCTCGGATAGGAAACACCTGTTTGTAATGATGAGAGGGGATTTAGCCTTGACTGTTCACAAAGATATTTGGCATCATGAACAGCATTTTGCAAGACCTTTTCTATTACTAATTAGACTTAATTGGTTATTTAAGAAATTTTTTGGACCAAACGAGGTCCTTGTAGAAGTACCAATCTTGATGAATATTGTCAGCTAGGAGTCCATCGTACTTTGACTGAGCTTTGCTACCAAAGCTGTGTATATTGTGACCAGAATCAAACAACAAAGTTAAGAACGTACTAGATGATAAGCTAGTCCTATCTTCGAAATGTACAAAGCCACATTTTTCACCGCGTTCATTGTCAGTTCTAGAAAGAAATATGTATGCATGTGAATTCAAATAGATCGGTTTTCTTTTAATTTGCTTGCATTTGAGAAACCTATCAGGAAGTGCTCGGTTAAAGCTCTGTAAAACCGGTTATAACACCCCAGTCGGCCCATATTGACTGACCGTTCCAATGCGATAACTGTCGGGTTTCCTCTTTTCGTTAAATGACTCATCACAAATTTGTTCTTACCTTTCACTTGGCTTGAATGTGAAACACCTTTGACCTGTGCCTTTTCAGAGTTTGGTAAATGTTGCAATGCTCATAGGACTCTGTCATATATTCTTATCAATAATTTCTTGTCGACTGTTTGAAAGAAAAAGTCGACGATCAATCGACTTTTCACAATGTAATGAATATATTAAGTCCATGCAAAATGTCAAGGAAGACTTCTTCTGTTAGCCTTAAAAATATACATTTTTTTCTAACTTTGTTACTTATTTTCGTGTTTATAAAACATGAAGTATTACTATTTTCAGAGTCAAAACAATTTCACATACAATCAAACTGTATAAAAAAGAAGAATTCGTATGCAAATACTCGATCTACCATTAGTACCAATTGCCGTAAGAATGCATAAATATTTACCGGCTCTTCAACGAAGTCCTTGTAGAAGTACCAATCTTGATGAATGTTGTCAGCTAAGGGTTCATCGTACTTTGACTGAGCTTTGCAACCAAAGCTGTGTATGTTGTGACCAGCATCAAACAACAAAATTAAGGATGTACAAGATGATAAGAGAGCCCTATCTTCGAAATATACTAAACCATATTTTTCACCGCTTTCATTGCCAGCTTTAGAAAGACACAAGCCCACTTTCTTTGTTCCCAACTTGAAATGCTGCTGTAAACATGTGCTGGCAACTCATGGCTACATTTTCCTGAAATAGAATAATCAGTGTCAATCAAAAAATGCTCAACAATAGCATCAATACAAGTGAAGCAATCATCACCATTAACATTGTACCCCGATCAACTCAAATTCTTCCATACACAAAAATCCCTTTTAACACATTTGATATTTATAAATATATGAAAATACTTAAAAATTGCATACGTTTATAGGGGAACATCTTAATCTATGAAAAACTCCAGCTATTGTTGGTGAATGTGTTGATGGGACTATCAGCGTCATCTATGCAAATTGGAGTATTCAAATGCTATAACGATGCTCCTTTTAGTTATCTCATGATATGTTTAATAAAAGAGCATGTTAATTGTCATTACTGTTTAAATTAGGGATTTCAACAGTCAACTGGATAACCAGATATCAATTTGCTCTCAGGTTAAAATGAAAAATGTACTAAAATGTCGGAGATGCGGGATGGGGTGGGATTTGTCGGCATTATTGCCGATACTCTGCAGTGACATTTCTATCATTATAGCACTATGAGGTGCCCAGGGACTGAACCCGGCCGGTCTTTTATACTGACAGGCATCCATCAAAACAATTATGTTATAAATCTACATGGGAAACCTATATATTTTCTTAATTGGAATGAGTAGCACTTTCAGAAAATGTATAGTATTGTCCTATTTTGTCATTTATAAAAATGGTTGGTTGTTGCAAGCAAAACCTAGATATCTTCGTGAATATTCACTCTTGATATAATTAATAAAAAGGAATTTTCAAAACTGTTAACATGAACACAAATTTTTGAAAGAAAATGCAGCATCGTGTTTCTCGGCAAATATATTTTGTAGTTCGTATGAAACAAATTGAGTACGAAAACTGCAAATTGTGTACGAAAACGGCCGAGAGAATAATCCGTTTTTTTTATGAAAATTTAAGACTAGTCATTAAAAAATAATTATTGCTTACGTTTTATTAAATAAATTTTAGGTGAAAGTTTCATCTTAACTGAAATAAAACCAGATATTTTACCCAATTTTAGCTCGATTCCGGGGACGAAGTAACTCTTTCTACCACTCTCTACCATCGGCTCATACATTCACCTCTGTTATTGGCTCACTTAATGTCGGGACTACTTTCGATCCACGTGACTTTCAAAAAGTCACATGATATTAAAGATGGTGACACCGGTGAAACGGGAAGTTGTTTGTTTTATTTGTAGAAAGATGGAAAATAACACTTTTACCATACCCAACGGGAAGGCTAACGACAAGATCACATTTGCTCTTAATAGGCTAATCAATGAAAAGGTTGACGTAGAACTAATTGCAAAAGAATTTTTATTTACGTCAGGGGAAAGAATATATTCCTAAGTAGTTTTTGCATGCGTAGTTTGGTTTTGGCCTGATTGCGCTTTGTTCACATTTGGCTTTGTGTTCGGCGCCGTGTGACCTATTGAGTGTCGGTGTGCCGTAAAACCCAAATAAATAAATAAAGTTACCATAAAAAGTCCCGAAAATTTACTTGTGCAATAAAAAAGATATAAGTGGTTGAAATTGCAAAAGTTGACATTTTGAGGCTATGGCAGACTGCGCCTCCGTACAAGTAAATTTCACGCGCTCTGATGTGACGTCACAGAAAGTAACAATGGCGGCGGCCGTTACAATTTTCTCTTCTCTGTAAACAACCTTCGTGTTTAAAACTGTATAACGTTTGAGGTAAGAAACTGGGTGTTTACTTGAAATTTACATCACTTTACATTATATTCAGTAGTTATTGTCAGGATTTTACGATTATTTTGACGAATAACTTAAAAAATAAATCGCCATCGGCAAACTGTTCCCGCTTGCATCATTAGAAATGAAATACTCCCATCTCTTTGTATCGCGGGTTCCATTGTATCGCGGTATGTATATTTCGGGATTTCCTCGCGCAATGACGTCACAGCCGGAAGTTTATTTTAAGCAAGTAAACAGTGAAGTCACTTTGTCTGTCATCAGACTGCAAACTTTTAAAATGTCAAAGTTTCTGGTAAGTAATTTTTATTTTTATCAATATGCATTTAAAATGGCGATTTTTGATTCCAGTCCCGATGCCATGCTTCCAAAAATCTACCCTATGTCCACTGAAAATGCATATTACGCTCAGTAAAAGCTTTCAACCTGTCGCCTGGTTGTTTACATTCCCACAAGTCAATAAGAAATCACGTGACACTCTATCTAGACTCTTTTTTCGATTGAAAAAACTACGGAAAGCAATTAGGGACAAAAATGAACTGTTTACGTTTTCTTATCAAAATGAAGGTATTTTACGTTCTAAATGGTTTTAATTTGTATTTCTAAACTATTGATTTATGTGTCCCTATATTGAACATTGTTATGGTCCTTATGTTTGCTAATGAAATTCCTAATAAATAAAGTAAAATATGCTCATGAATAAAATTTTGAAAAACATTAAAAAATTTAATTATTGAATCACAACTATGAGTAAACGGTTTATTATCAATTAATTTAAATAGTAACAGTATTAATTATTTTGTAAAATTCTCAATGCTAAAATAAGATTTTCCCTTTTTTCCAATCTTAATTATTTGTATCTTCTGTATTATACAGGATCCTAGTATTAAGCAGAAAAGGCTGCAGTATGAAAGAGCTAATTTGCAGAGGGCATACTGTGCAGTGCGTGATAAAGGCCTGTATGTATACAAAGCATCAAGACTATATCAAGTTCCTGAATCAACCCTAAGAGACAGAACAAGGGTTAAGGTAGATATAGATGACAAAGTAGGAAAGGAGACAATATTTTCTTATGGAGAAGAAAAGGATTTAGTCAACCACCATACTTACATGGCTGGAATAGGATATGGCTATACGAATACAGATATCCAGGTAATTGCTAAAGACTTTGCTATAGCTATAGGAAAGCAACTTCGTCTGAAGTCTGAAGATTCATCCAGGCTAAGCAACAATTGGTTTTATGGATTTCTAAGTAGAAGGGAGGAACTTAAACTCGTCAAGCCACAGAAGTTGTCTTTAGCCAGAGCCAAGAATGCATCCCCTGACAACCTAAAGAAATACTTCAAGGAACTTTCAACTATTCTGACTAACAACAATCTGCATGAGAAACCTAACCGCATATTCAACATTGATGAAACAGGAATAACCACCGACCATTCACCAGCAAAAGTTATTGTTAACAAATATACTAAACCTCAATCTATCACTTCAGAGAGAACTGCTAACATTACTATTATAGCTGGAGGAAATGCTATGGGAAACTATATTCCACCGTATTATGTTTTCCCTGGAAAGAGATGGAATACAGAATTTTGGAAGGAGCGGCCCCAGGATCTGCAGGAGAGATGAGCGAGACAGGGTGGTCAAATACTAGTATTTTTCACAACTACATTACTACACATTTTTTCTGGCATGCTGGCATTGCTGACAAGAAATACCAAAAACCTACATTGATATTGTATGATGGACATCGATCTCACATAAGTTTAACTCTAGCTGATTTGGCAAAAAAACACAATGTTATATTGTTTGTTCTTCCACCCCATACTAGCCATTTAACTCAGCCTTTAGATGTTGGAACTTTTGGACCCTTGAAGAATATGTACTACAGAGAATGTGCATCATTTTTGCAGAAAAACCCTAGAATAAGCATTACAAAATGTGATGTTGCTAAACTCACTTCAAAGCCAGACCTAAAAGCTATGTCACCTGAAAATTTAGTATCATCTTTTCGCAAGACAGGCATTTATCCTTCCAACAACAAGGCTATATTACCTGATGAAACCACTCCTTCAGCTATTTATCCTGCTAACACCCTAATAGACAACACTGTTTCTGAGAACGTTGAGAAGGTCACTGATGCATTAATTGTAGAAGATTCCACTGACAACACTTCAAGTAATGATGTACATGTAGATCAAAGTGAGATTTTACAAAATAACACAGAAACTGTCAACAATGAAAAAGAAACCAATGAAAACATCACAAGTAGATCTTTGTCCTGTTTTGATAGTAGAACCATCAAGAATGCCTTAGTAAAAAACGAAAGTTTGTGCCACTCTACATTGCTGGAAGCTTATCAACAAATTCTAATCTTGACATCCTCAACAAAAAACCTGGTCCAACACCCAGTAAAAAACAAGTCAGCCTAACCACTACCTGCACAAAAAAAAAGAAAGAAAGCGTAAACAAACCTCAGTCAATGTTTGCTTCCAAACAAACAGGTCCTCTTCCTAGTACATCAGGAACAGCTAAGAAAGGTGGTCCGCTTACATTATCAGAGGAAGCTACTGACAGTGACATTGAGTATACTGACGATGAAGAAACATGCTGTGTATATGAAAAATGGTAACCTGATGATCTCCTACATTTAGCAGGCTCAGCTTTCGTTAAATTGGCTAAATGTGACTTTTGTGATCATTGGACTCACTTAACATTTTGTTCACCAGTGAAAATATTAAGAAGAGACAGTTGTGATGTTTTTAAGTTCTATTCGTTTGTTGGACATGTTGTTTAAATCGGGACTATTTTTTACCGGAATTGTACTCCATATATGATTTTCTATATTTTCCGCGATACAATGGGAAACTCCGTGTTGTACACTTTGAAAAATGGCGGACCTTATGAACCAAACTAATTTCTGAAACATAGGACTAACTTATTAAATTTTGTGTGGATTTGAAGAAGAAAGTTCGTTTAATATTTGGAATAAATCACAAATAAAAGGTAAGTCATTTTATATATTTTTTCTCCGATAGAAGTTAAGTACCGCGATACAATGGAACTAATAAAGCAATAAATTCGATCAAATAATGCAGTAAGCATGCAAACACATATTTTCAGCTATTTTGTCGTGTATTTTCTTCTTTTTTTATGTTCGTGAAATAACTGGAAATAAAATTCACACTGTACAACATCCGATTATGTTTGTTTGTTGTTGTTTTTTGTCTATGGAAGCTCATTCAGGTCAAAAATTTTATAATTTCAATATTTTTTGTATTTTCTTTTACATTTTTTTTTTAAACAAGTCAGTGTTTGTTTTGTTTTTATGGTAAAATGGTATCAACTTATAAAATTTTACAGCTGCAAAGACCTATTGACATGTTTTGCTAAACAGTATGGCCATTACGTTCACAAAAGACCAAGTTGGTCAGGTTTCATGCAGAAATTTGACCAATGTGCTGACTCACTTCAGAAGAAGTCAACTATTACGTTCTTACCCATAATTGACCTTAACCCAAGTGAAATACACAAAGACACCAGTTCTGACATTTGACCAGCCACTATTTCAGAAGGCATTAGATATAGTGTCAACACAGACCTCGCAAAGTTTACTGAAGAACATAGTGCTTCGTCCAGGAGCATTTCACACTGAAATGAGTTTCCTGGGTTGCATATGTCAACTTATGTCTGGATCAGGACTGAAGGAGCTTTTGGAAACCTTATATGCCGGAAACTCTGTGACGCACATTCAGTCGGGGAAGGCTGTTCAACGTGCAATTCGCGGACACATGATAGTAGACAATGTCCTTACAGTTCTTTATCTAGAAGGTTCTCATCTTCGCAGAACTGATTGCAACAACAACACTGGTGGCCTCGCAGACACTACAGACATGGAACTGTTGCAGCAAACCTCAGACCAATACCAATGTTCAGACAGTTACATGAAGAACGAAGATTTGCAAAGCTTTGCATTGGTGTATGACAATCTTGAAAAGGGGCTTTAGACTGAAAATGATGTGATCAAGACTCAAGGCCTAAAAAACATTGTTCTCCTTTATGAAGCTGAACGAGTGAAGATGACAAACAATCGGACAGCATCCTTATGGTTCCAGTATATGGATATGGTTTCGTTACTACAACGCTTTATTCAAGCTGAACGTACTGGTGACTGGTCATTGCATCTGGAAAGCTTACAAACTATGCTCCCATTTTTTGCCTCATCAGGTCATAACCACTACCACAAAAGTGCATACATCTATTTGCAAAACATGTTGTCATTACCTGAGACACATCCAGAAGTGTACACTGCTTTAAGAGTGGAGCCCATGTAATAAGACAAAACGAGTATAATTGGTCCGGTCTATTCACAGGTCTTGTTATAGAACAAGTCTTAATGAGGTCATTGAAGTATACAAGAGGATTAACAAGAGGCAGAGGATTGTCAGAAAGTCAGAGAACTAAGTGGCTACTATCCATGCCAATATGTCTGCAAATGGATTCAGCTATGCAAGAATTCAGTCAGACGGTGTACAAAACATGTGAGCGGCACAAGGAAACCACAAAGTCGAAAGTTTCCAGAGACTCAAAGGATATGACAACAATGATGAAATTTCTTTGTGAAAGAAACACATTTGATTCCACAAAAACAAAACTGAGAAACATTGAAAGTGGCGTCACCGCTGACGATTCTGCAGTGTTGATCGTGCCCAGGCCATTGGAGAAGCTATAGTTCAGGGAATGACTGGTATAACCCAAAAAAGTATACCTTCAAACGTTCATTGCAAGCAGTTCCAATAAACGAGAGGTCACTTGTGAAATTAGATGGGAAGGCCTGCATATTGACACCAGCTATTGTTCCAGCGTCTTACAACAGCTGCTGACAGGTATATTGAGGATATATCTTCTGCTTTTCAGTTTGATCCATCCAGTGTACCATCATCTCTTCGACAACAATGTTTTTCCATGGGAGCCTCAGAAGTCGACACTTGCTGACGAAATCTGGAAGAATGCACACCCACCAATGTGGCACCATCCCATACAGTTGTTGATGGAGGATCGCTTCTTCATAGACTTCCATGGAAAGCTAAAGCTACTCTTGCTTTTTAAAGCAGAGATACCAAAATCTCACTACAGTAGTTTTTGACCTGAGGCTGACACCGAAGATGTGGCTCATCTCGGCGAACCAAGGGGAAAGTAGGTACACATGTAAGATTTTCAACTAATACCATCTCTCCGCAAGAAGAAAGACGTCTTCCTCAACAACCAGGAAAACAAACAGGCTTTCATTGACATGTTAGGTGTATGCTTGACTAATGATGGCATTAATTTCTTGCATGCACAAGGAGATACTGACACAATGATTGTTGATACAGCAATAAATCTTGCAAGACAAAACCCCACAACAGTGATAGGTGAAGACATGGATTTGTTGGTACTTCTACTTCACCAGCACACCGCAGATTTAAAACAAATTCAATTTAGATCTGATTGAAAATCAACAAAGACCATAAAGATATGGGACATAAAAGCCACACAAAAATCACTAGGAACTGCACTCTGTCACAGTCTTCCATTACATGCCCTTACAGGATGTGATACAACATCGAGGATATTTGGAATTGACAAACCTTCAGTGCTCAAACTCTTCCAAAAGAAATCTTTTCGTGGCTTTTGTGAAAAATTCTTGGCTGCTACAACCTCTAGTTCAATAGAGCAATGTGGTGAATCACTGATGTTAGCTGTATATGATGGGTCTGATGTTGATAATTTGAACCGACTGCGCTACAAGAACTTTACCTCGAAGGTTATCACCAACAGCAGCTTCGTTCAAGTTCAAACACTGCCATCAACATCAGATGCGACAGCACAACAGTCTTAGAGTATTTTACCAAACCCAGGTGTGAATGGGGAACACAGCCTTTAACCCTTTAGACTATGGATGGAAAAATGAAAAAGACAGACTTGTTCCTGTGAAGATGACACTTCCACCAGCACCTGAACAACTGCTTCAAAAAGTGAGATGTGTGTAAAATACACCGCGAATCTAAACGGTGTTCTTGTCGAAGACATGGCCTAGATTGTTCCAGTGCATGCAAAGAGTGTAAAGGGGTGTCTTGTTCAAACTCCAGGGATCTCTCTCTGACTTACAAGAAATTGTAGATGATGCTTAAAACATTGAACATAGGTATACTGTCTTTTTTTTTAGTATGCTTGTGTGTATCTCTGTATATATAATGCTGATGTCACTCTATCATATAAAGATGAGCACATGTTAGAGTACATGTCATACAAGCTCTGCTAACAAAAATTATGTATGTATAGACCATAAATTGTCAAATATTGTTGAATATTGTTAAATATAAACTTTGTTTGCTCATCTGATTTGGTCCTCTTCAAGTAGACCCATAGAAGTGGTTTATTGTGTTGATTTGATTAATACAAAATCAATTAATAACTACATGTTTTAAGTTTGCCCAATTCATGTTTTACTGCATAAAATATACATACGTGTATATAGCAAACGTAGCAATGATAGTTTCTGATATAAAAACATAGAGATTTTCAAAAGAACTTTGTAATTAAAAAATATACATGTATTACACTTAATTTTGTGTACTGTACAATTCTAATTAATATATAAACCATATGTTGCTTTACATGTGTAAGTAGTTGCTTGTAATGTTTGATAATAGCTTATGTTTACATTATTCAAACTATGTATAAAAAGATGGCACATTTCATATTACACACTAATGATGAATACAACTTCAATACCAGAAACGCAACTGTAAAACACCTACTTACAATGTATAAATATGTACCTTTTAGTGTATGGATATAAGTAACAAGAAACTGTGTAGTGCATTATGTAAATATGATGTTCTTATTGCCTATGTTGCATTGTTTTGTAATAACTACTGATAATCCCCTTTAATTATGTAGAAATATCAGAAAAAATATAGTTGTATTGTACTAAAATTGTTAAATTTACGCAAAGCTGTTGTAAAAATATGTATTTATTTGTAAATATATGCATAGCAAAATATGATTTATTTTCAGCGCGAGAAACCGGTGTTCATCTACTGGTGGTGTTCTTCAAGAAGAAAAGGACATCACTGCGCTGCCAAGTTTTAGAGACTATTTTTTCAGTTGACGGATGTTCGTCGGTGCAGTAGTGGATAATTATTTGCACACACTGTGGATCAAAATTATACACAGCCGTAAAGCTACAGCTAACGTAAAGCGACAACAGGGGACATAACTCTTGAACGCGGTAATTAAGTATGGATAATGAATAATGGCTGATTTGCCAGTATATTTAACGGTACTAGAGGCTTTAAAGGCTATAAAAGAGCCCGAGTTAGTGACAAGCAATCGATTTGTTGTGTTGTCATCGCCCAAGGGATTCGGAAATACGAGTTAACATAGCATTAGTTGTTGCATGCATATATATGATGTTAATTCAATGCTGTTCTTGTCATCTGTAATTTGTAAATATACTGTCACTATATCTTAATGGTAGTTCCACGGTAGGTCGGCTATTTGTCAGGATAATGTGACTTGGTGTTTTATCATGTGCACACGACATGCTATAAGTGCAACCTGTTACTGTACAGGGAGCGATGACACATAGCATATCACTTATTATCTGTCAAAACGAAAACAATAAAAAATTATGATCAGTTTTGTTTTGTCTTCCTCTTTTTATTGTCCTTCAACTTTTTGTTTTCAATTATTTATTATCTACTACTTGATCCTGTAACTGGTATGTACCAGCAAACCATTGTAATCCTTGCAGTGTTAATATACTTGATGTCACTTTATTTGAATACCGATGTCAAATTTACCTTCAGTCTACCAAACCCATAAAAGGTGATTACAAATAGTTCTTTTTTAAAGTAAGGAACACGTTTTTACAACAATAATAATCCTTCATTAATTTATTTATTTAACATTTCCATTATTATTATCCTTTTAGAAACACGTAATTGTAGAAGACCCAAGGTTCAGTGGGACACCAGTGGCCACCCTTGTGTGGTTCTTGCTTTCAAGACATTTGGATGTCATCATGGCCGAGATAAAAATGCAAAAAGAAAGCAAAGAAAGGTATTTGACATCCAACTTAATTTGGTTTAAGTAAATACTAGAAATATAATATATATTATCAGGGGTATAACGACATACCGTAAGACGGTATACCGCGGTTCAATATTCACGGTTCGGTTCAAGGTTCACTTCTCAAGAATTACGGTACGAACCGTGCAATACAGCTAAGTAAAAATCCTACATTGTTTGTTTATTGGGTTTATCGTCCCACCAACAGTATTTCAGTTATCTGGAGACGGTGTCCACTTGAAGCAGATATAGTGCTGCCTTCACTGTGTATAGCATGCCGTGAACACCTGGCATGATACCACACCCAGTCACATTATCCTGACACCGGGCCAACCAGTCGTGGAACTACCCTTATATTTGCTTGAGCGTTAGCACGGGAGCTATACCACTACCATTTTAACGACTTTGGTATGTCTCGGCCCGGGATCGAACCCGGGGCCTCCCGTACCTGAAGCCGACGCTCTACCGATTGCGCTACCAGGTCCGGTTCCTACATTGTGCTCTTGAGTGCACGTCGAATCGTTGTTGAGTCAGAGGTGGACTATTTTTTTACACAGGGAAAACGACAAAGTGGATCAAAATATAGCACTTTTATGACAATGTTTGCCGAGATGTAAGCATTGTTGTTTTCAAGAGTAGCTGATCATTCAAAACAGTATTTTGTTATTTTTAAATCTACCGTAAGAAAGTTAAATTAGTAAGCTTTGTAGTATATCTTGTATCGGCAAACGCATTGCGTAAAGCTTATTAGTATTCAAAATGGCGGCTGTCAAAAACTTGTAATCTCTGTTTAAGAAATCACTGATAAAGTCGGATTTCTATATTGCAAAAAGAAATCACTTGTAAAGTTTGGCATTATTGAAAACATCTCTGGCTCTTGTGACTTTGGCTAATCGACTGTATTGCCGTCATTATGAAATTGTGAAACGATGACAAGACAACGCCAAAATAAGCGTTTAGTCATATAGTTATGTTGTTGTTTTTTTCCGAAAGAATACTAAAATACATTTCTCATTTCTATCTTTGTTTAGTTATATATCTAAGAAGTTGTTTCAGAAAAAACTATCTTTCGGTATTTGTTTTGACTTTTTTGCCCCACAAATTATCACACCTAAATACTGTCCCGATCTCTCAATCAAAATACATCCCTAGAGATCACCCACCTTGTAATCAGAGCAAAATATGTGCCTCTGCATATTGTAGTGAATGAAACTGGTAGCAGAAGCGTTAATTCATGAGCGAGTTAATTTATGCATAGATTGACACCACCAAATTTACCTGACTACATGTACATAAAATTGGTGCACTTTTGATTTTTGTAGATACAGACCTTGTTTAAATGATATTTTAAATTATTATCTTCGACTTATAACACACTATAATGTTGACTATAATGTTATCTGGAATGGCGTCTTGACGCATCTTCATCTTGCATTACGGTATACTGCTGGGTAAGAGTCTATTTTTTCATTTCACGTAATTTCTAAAGAACATCCAGTATCTGGAGGGGGCGGAGTTTCCGGATCACGTGTTATGTTAATATCCGTGACGTATAAGAATTTGAGTCGTATACTATTTCAAAATCAAAAGGGCGGCGCAATTTTTCGCCGGCACGAATGCGGTTGAAAAGTTTGAAGCGTACGTTAAAACGCACGAAAACAAAACACTCTCCAGGTTTACAAAGGTAAAAACAAAACATATGGATACAAAATAATGTTGAATCCCACTTTCATGATTTCCATCAAATTATAACGAAAAGCTACAACGACGGACAGAGCCAATTCCTATCGTACATATTTTAAAACTTAATGTTATAATACATGGATTTCGCTAGGTCTTTATTTCTTTTACACAAAGGGAGGGAACTGTTAAAAATAGACTTCTTTATTTTATTAGTGGTACTAAGCCAATGAGCATTTTTGACGAGGCAACAATATTTTAAGAAATAAATATTCATAAGGTACCGCCCACCTCCATATACCGGATGTTCTTTAGCACCTACCATTTTTTCAACGGTTAGATTCATACATAAGTTCACGGAAAGTAGTTTTCACAGATCACCGATCAAAAGTAAGCAAACGAATCGCGTAATTGGAAAAGAATCTTGATTTCATGGTTTCTTGGTTATTTGTTTTTATAGGTTAAAGGCATTTCGGTTCAGATGGGAATTAATTTATTAGATTGGGATTTTTTTTTCTTGAAATTGGGGAAAATGGTCGCTATTTAGCATTGGGAACCGGGCCGAATATCGGCCCCATGAGACAGGCTGAAAATCCCTGTTAAAGCGTTGCGTTGCTGGTCTTGTTCTGGATAAAGGAAGAAACTGTCATTTTGGGAGGGGATGTTATGACATACATTTTAAAAAGAAATGAAATTTAATGCATTATCTTTTTTTGCTACTCTCATGATATAACATTATAAAACAAAGAATTTCTGAAAATTTCCTAGGTGATGATAAAAATAAAAGCATGAGAAATGTGAAATCACAAGCACAATTGGTGGCATCAATACAGATTGTCTTTTTTTTAATGTATGTTTTTATACCAGGGAACACATTTGCCACTGAAAAGTTTTATTTAACCATATATAAACTATAGATACCATGATTGTTTTAATGTTGAAGGAAAACGGCCTCCTTTATATAAACTTGACTAATACTAAACACCATGTTAGAAGGACTGTATATATTATACTACTGGCAAAAGTTTATTAATTTGTAAACACAAGAAAAAAAAACAATAATAATAGCTGAAAGTGTTGACACTTCATATTGTTATTAAATTTTTATCTTGTTTTTTTTTAAGTGTACCAAACTGTTGTATTTTTATTTGTAATGGACATTCAGAATTCACAATAAAGATAAATGAAAAAAATATCTTAAGAAATCTTATATTACTTTTATTGTTTCAGACCTAACATTTTAAAGTTTCAGGTGATTCTTATAGTTAAATCATTTAATAAGTGGATCAACTTTTATGTCATACATTCTGATTATTGACTTATAGACGTACAAGTTCTTAGTTTCAGTAAATAGTTATGCTAACATATTGTTTAATATAAGTCATGGTGTAATAGTGAACCTATGTGATAAGCAAAAATGTATCATCGGTACAAAAATATTATGTATCGTGAGGGTTGCGTATCGTTACACCCCTATATATATGAGATATGTGTGTCAATATTTTGTCATCTTCACCCAGATCATTTGCACATGCTTTTGTCTAATCTTATTCCACAGTAATTTATTGACAATTAACAGGCCTTATTACCCAACTTGTGTCCAATATTGATCCACAGTTGTCTGATGAATAGGTAAATAAGAAAAGGTCTTATCAATAACTTCCAGATATTTTAATTTTATCTACCAGTAGAAAAAGGCAAACGAGGTAAATGTTTATTTATTTATTTGGGTTTTACGGCACACCGACACTTAACAGGTCATACGGCGCCGAATACAAAGTTAAATGTGAATAAAGCGTAATCAGGTTAAAACCAAACTACGCATGTAAAATATAGAAAAATATAAAAACTATCAGGTAAAAAAATAAATAATAATTGAAAACAGGTCAACACATAAAACGGTTTAAAAAGTATGACGATTGGTAAATAAACAGTTTAAAAAATATAACTTACTAAGAATACCAATCTCGTTCAAGAAGCAAACAAGTTTAGAATCCGACACTGTCCTAAATAGTTCGTACATGTTATGGACATTAAAATACTTCGACCGTATGCGGTCTGTGTCGATACACTGTAATAAAATATGGCTGACTGTCAGTGGTTTCTGGCAAGGAACACATACAGGTTGAACTTCTCTTTTTAAAAGATATGAATGAGTCAATCTAGTATGTCCAATGCGACAGCGGGTAAGAGCTACGTCTTCTCGTCGACTTTCTCTGCAAGCAGAGACATTGGCACCGACGTTAGGTTTAATTACGTGTACTTTGTTACAAACAATACTGTCCCAAATTGTTTGCCACTTGGTTAAAATATGTCGGTAAATAAGTGGTCTAAAATCAGTGTGTGGGATGCAAAGGTCTGTCTCAGAGAGGGCTGAGGCAGATTTTGCACCCCTGTCAGCATCTTCGTTTCCTCGGATGCCTACATGACTAGGAAGCCAACAGAAGGAGATTTCGTTAGTGTCGTATAAACTTTGAAGTTTGACAAGAACAGTGCGAACATGTGGATTTGAGTAATTCAGTGAATTTATGCTTTGCAATACAGATAAGGAGTCTGAAAATATAACAAATTTTTCACCGGAATGTTGTGAAATGAAATCAAGGCTTAGATTTATAGCCTGGATCTCAGCGGTGAAGATAGACGAGTTGTTAGGAAGTCTTTGTTTAATGCAGTGGCTATTACTTACGGAAGCACAGCCAACATGAGTGTCCGTCTTTGAACCATCAGTATATATATGAAGATGATGAGAGTACTTGTCAAGGAGTTCGAGAAGTTCAGATCGTAAAATCGAAGGATCTGTGTTCGACTTTTTATTTTTACAGAGTTCTAAATTCACATCAGTAGAACGGAGTTGCCATGGTGGATGTTCAATTGTGGGGTTTTCAGAAATGTTTTCGAGTTTTATACCTGATGTGTTTATGCTATCTTTAAGCCTTAAACCAAGAGGTCTGAGGGCTTTACGTGATCGATCATAAAGCTCCTCATGTTTAGGGTTGAAAACACAATTAAACGTTGGGTTATCGGGGTTAGACACTAGTTTAATTATATACTGCAAAGAAAGTTTCTCGCGACGCAAGAATAATGATGGTTCATTGGCTTCAACGTAAAGGCTCTGCACTAGTGAGGTCCTGAACGCTCCTAGAGCTAGACGAAGTCCCTGGTTGTGAACGACGTCCAGCATCTGGAGATAGGACCTCTTGGCAGAACCATAGACTATGCTTCCGTAATCTAATTTAGACCGAATTAGGGAACGGTACAGAAGTAACAATGTTTTCCTATCGGCTCCCCAGTCTGTATGGGATAAATATTTAAGCAAGTTCAGAGCCTTGAGACATTTCTTCTTCATGTAATTGATATGTGGGAGAAAAGTCAGTTTCCTGTCAAAAATGACTCCAAGAAACTTAGTTTCCTGGACGACGGGAATGCGAACGTTATTTAAAAACAATTCGGGGTCAACATGAAGACCACGTTTCTGACAGAAATGTATACAGTTGGGTTTGGTTAGAGAAAATTTAAAACCATTGGTGTTGCTCCATTTTCGCAACTTATTAAGACATTGTTGTAATTGTCTTTCAATTGTGCTCATATTTTTAGAGCGGTAACAAATAACGAAATCGTCCACAAAAAGTGAACAGTCAACCCCTTCATGAAGGGTTTTTACAATATTATTTATTTTTATGTTAAAAAGGGTAACATATAGAATACTACCCTGGGGGACACCCTGTTCCTGTTTATGAACAGATGACAGGGTGGACCCAATCTTGACCTGAAAATTTCTGTCAGAAAGGAAGCTGTCACCTTAATCCTTTAAAATCCCATGTTTCCAAGCCGTGTCATAAACCTTTTCAAGATCGAAAAACACAGCTACAAGGTGTTCCTTCTTGATGAAAGCATCGCGAATGAGCGTTTCTAAACGAACAAGATGATCGACTGTGCTACGTTGGTGTCTGAATCCACTTTGATATTCTGAAATTAAGTTGTTGGACTCAAGATACCAGACAAGTCTATTATTGATCATTCGTTCTAAGGTATTACAAATACAGCTAGTCAAAGCAATAGGTCTAAAGCTTTGAGGATCTGTTGGGTCCTTACCTTGTTTATGAAGTGGAATAATGAAGGCATTTTTCCAAGAATCGGGTACTTTACCGGATATCCAAATTTCATTAAAGATTGACAAAAGTAAGTTTAGAGATCGAATTGGCAAATGTTTTTAGAATTGATACGTATGTCGTCTGGACCAGCAGCGGTATCATGCGATTTATTTAGAACATCCTTAAGCTCTTTCAAGGAAAAGGATTGATTGTAAGTTTCGTTATTATTAGATTTTTAGATTTAAAATTAACCTTTTCCCTTTCAGCAGAGTGTTTATAGGTTTGGAATTGAGGCGTGTAGTTGGCCGATGAGGAATTTTGGGCAAAATTTTCAGCCAGTGTGTTCGAAATGTTTTGTTTATCTGTTATTACGGTGTCATTTGTTTTAAGGTGGTTAACAGTTGAATATGATGGTTTACCGCTAATCTTTTTAATAGCAGACCAAACTTTCTTGATGGAAGTCTTGCCATTTATTTCTGAAACATACTTTTGCCAAGATGATCTTTTGGCCTGGTTAATAGTCCGGCGACTTTGAGCC
The DNA here is from genome assembly GCA_007844125.1 of Sinonovacula constricta. Lineage (NCBI taxonomy): Eukaryota > Metazoa > Mollusca > Bivalvia > Cardiida > Solecurtidae > Sinonovacula > Sinonovacula constricta. Next base: position 42,034,618 of record CM017560.1, read on the forward strand.
CGTTCTTTTTTAAGATTATTAAGATTTGTATCGGTAGGTCGAACATTAAATTGCTTCAATGCCGCCCTACGTTTACGAATAGATTTTTTACACTCTTCATTAAACCAAGGCTTATTACGTTTTGATTTAGTCGAGGTCTTAGGTATACACCTTTCTGTAATATTGTGCAAAGTGTTTGAAAATACGACAATTTTGTCATCTACATTTTCTACTGAAGTTGGGACAAGTTCTGTAGAACAGAGTGCTGAAAACAGGTCCCAGTTTGCTCTGTCCATCTTCCAACGAGGATTATCGTCGCCTATTGGCGAAGTACAGTTTGTAAGGATGATAGGAAAGTGATCACTTCCACAAAGGTCATCGTGTACATCCCAAGTGTAGTCTAAATATACAGAGGGGTGACACAATGTTAAGTCTAACGATGAATAATGCCCAGATGAGGGGGGTGCAAGTATGTTGGATTTTTAGTATTGGCCAGACATATGTCATTATGGGCAATAAAGTTTTCTATCGTCTTGCCCATATTATTGAAGTCACAACATCCCCAGAGCGGGTTATGACCATTGAAGTCTCCAACGAGTATATATGGAGTAGGCAACTGGTTGATAAGATTATCTAAATCATCTTTAGATACATTTGAATTCGGTGGAAGATAGACAGAGCAAATAGTTACAACTTTATGTAGGGTTACACGAATAGCAACAGCTTGTATGTTTGTGTCAAGTTCGACTTTAGAGTGTGGCAATTTGGAGTTGACAATTATTGTCGATCCTCCAGATGCCATCTCGCAAGCTGTATGTATATGATTATAACAAGTATAACCCTTAAAATTGAATTTATCAGAGTCTTTAAGAAAGGTTTCCTGAAGACAAAGCACAGCAGGATTTAGTGTAGATAACAGAATGAGTATTTCATTGTAATTGGCCTTAAGACCTCGACAGTTCCACTGCATGATTCTATTATTCATGGGATTATTAAACTTAGTTTTTGTAGACTATATTTTCGGTGCTTTTACAGGTGACCTTGGTGGTTTTTTGGTGTCCGATGGTGCCTCCATTAGACACTCAAATTTGTTTTGATGGGTGTTTATCACCCGAGTGTTTGGAGCAGTGGGAGGACTATGTCCTCTCCTCCGCCCCGAAGGACCAGGTGTCTCCTTAGAGGAGACCTGGTCCTTGGCTGCAGGCTTGTTTTGTGCCTTTGCATTATTCTTTACAGAATCACTTGAAGGGGTAGTGTTTTTGATTGAGGAAGAAGTTTGAGTTTCAGAAGATTCTGATACCTTGTATTTGGAGGGAATGATAACTTTGTCAGAAATTTGGTCACCAGTCGGGACCTCATACTGGGTGAAATTGTCCTTGTACACTGAGATGGGTTTTTTGGTTGCTGAGGCATATGTCGCACCACCAGCAGGAGTTGCCTTGTCTTTTGCCAATTTTCTGGCTTCTGGAAAGGAGATGTTTTTGGTGTAGTTTATTTTTAGTACTTCCTTTTCCAGTTTCCAGGCAGGGCAATCCCTGGATTTGGTCTCATGTGGTCCAGAACAATTAACGAATTTAAGTGGGTTAGGACATACGTCTTCCCTGTGCTGGGCGGACTGTTCATCGCAACGTGGGCAACGGTCGTCCTCCTTGCACTGGGACTCGTGGTGGCCAAACTTCTGACAATGAAAACACCTAAGCGGATTGGGAATGTACAACTGCACTTTTACGTTGAGGTAACCGATTTTAATAGAAGTAGGAAGTGATGGGTTGGCGAAAGTTAAAACAAAAGTATTTGTTGGAACTCGCCGGCCGTCTCTCAGGAATGAAATCCTGCGGACGCCACACACCTCCTGTGGCGTGAGTTCCCTGAGGATATCCTCCTCAGAGACACCAGCAAGGTCAGGGCACCGAATTACGCCTTTCGACGAGTTCAGAGAAGAGTAAGGGTACGTTTTTACTTTTAACGAACAGAAGTCAGTAAGTTTAAGAAGTTTGTCAGAGTAAGTTTTACAATCCGTTTCAATAAGTAAGCAGTCATTTTTTTAGTGTTTTTTTTACTGCAACAACACTGCCAATTAGGCCTTTGAGGGATTTTTCATTCCCAAAAGGGGATACTATGGTTATCGGCTTTTTCTCCGTCGATTCGACAACAATAAAGTGAGGAAAGCACGTGCTTGTAGGTGTATCGGTATCGGAATCTTCGGACGATAAAGTAGGGATCGGGTCCTTGCATTTACGTTTGCGTTCCATGAGATTTTTTTTGTAATTATTCGGTATCCTGGCTCACCACCAACCACGGAGCCCAACAAGGGGGCGTCTTATCGGAGTGGATCTTCGACCTCCCAACGCCAGTGATACCAGGATACGATACTCCGACATAAAATATACTATAAAGCATACAAAATGCCAGATTGATCCGTTAAGGGGGTATCGACCGGCAGCTGGGTTATAGTTAATAGGGGAAAATATGAGAAAAGGAGTTTGCGGAACACGGTATATTTGAAGACAGAAAAAGAAGAAAAGGAGTGGAAAGTCGTAGGCAAGAAAGTGGGACGAAAGGGAGTTAAAGCTAACCCAGCACCGGCCGAGGGGTTAGCCGATTGAGGATACAGGACCAGTACCCCGCCCGTCTACCCCACAACTTAGGGCCAAAGTAGTGTGTTGGTCAGGGTCGACTTATATGTCAATATCCTGACAAGCCAACAAAGACCTCAACCACCAGGATCCCCTCGTCGTAGAGATACAGGGTCGCCACCCACGGCAAACAGGTGGGCTACCTTTGGAGGGTTCTTACCCCGCAACAGGTAGCGGCAGCCGGAGAATTCTAAGGCCCCTACCGGCAGGGCCGCGAGGTAAATGTAAATGTGACAAAAACACAGAGACGAGACATAACACACATAAAGAAGAAAAAAAAAAACATCAGTTACCGCCTTGGAACGGTCAATCGGGTAAACCTGGTTTGTGGAGCACTCCAACCTCGCACTTCCTGAAGGTGCAGTGTAAATAACAATATCCGGTCAAAGTGAAACAACTAACAGTAAGCACCTGCATCCGGAGTTAAAACAGATACAATGAATTTATAAACATACATAAAAACTAGTAATAACATAAACTATAAACATATATACAGTATGTACAGTAGATAAAAGCCTCGGCAACGTAAAAATAAAAATTCCAAACGAGAGATTAGTTTAAAATAAAACAGCCCAAACGCTGATATATTATAAGAACAAATACAAAAGCCCAAGCGCTTATATATTATGAGAACAAATAAAACAGCCCAAGCGCTGATACATAAGATCAATTTAAATATGGCATATAATGCCATGACATCATGTGCCAAAAGTGAAATGTAAAAGATACGAAAGAAAACATCGAAATTTAGAAAACAACCTTCCAACAAAATAAAATGTAGTATTGTTAAGAGCTTATAAGTTAAAAAAACAGTTCATAAAAAGCCGAGGATTTATCCGCAGTTGGCATATTACATATAAGAAAGGTACTAAAAATCCCGATGTTATACCTACTGTGCAATCTCACGTAAAGGGTATGGAGACTGCTCAAGTTGTCTCACCTATATAGGGGACGACTGGAGAGATGAAGAGACAAGAATTCCAACAGTAACTGTCCAATTATGGCTTTAAGTCACTGATTTTATATAGTCTCAACGACCTGTCCGGTCATCGTGTAATTTAAAAGCAATGCAAGTTCTTGACTGTAAAAGGGTCAATTGCAAGTAATGCAGTACAACGAAGGATTTCCGGGTTGTAACCGTCTGCAATACATTTTCTGATAAGTTTTGTAAAGTGGTCAGAAAAGTTATTGAGACCCTTAATTTTCTTTAACTTGTATAAAATGCAGGATGGCTTATGCCTTTCTGCATAAGTATTTCATACTGATATTATACTTAGAAGCAATAAAACCATTGCGGAGAAAGAATTTTGAAAACGCCTTTCTTAATTTATGAAAACGAAAGCCTTGCTGTAATAGTTTAGAAGAAATAAACAGGTTTCTAGCATTAAAATCTTCTACTTTAGTACAAACTAGTGCAAACCTTGTAAGTTGTGATATGTAAATACCATAAGAGGTAGCACGAGGTGAATCACCGTCAAGGTATGGATAACTCAAAATACTAAAGTTGAAATCATCTCTCTTGTCATAGATTTTAGTAGAGACGTTGTCATTGGAAATAGCGATCTCAATGTCTAGAAATGCTGCATTTAAATGTCAGTTTTTTGCTTTATTAAGGGTAAGTTCTGGAGAGTAAATCAGATGGATCATTTGAGAAAAGAAAGGATTATCTATAGTAAGAATATCGTCAAGATAGCGTGACGTTAAATAGAAAGCCTCTATAATGTGGCTTTGGTTAGAAGGGGATAAAGTTAACATGAAATCACGTTCAAAGCAGTATAAAAACAAATCTGCAATCAATGGTGCACAGTTGGTTCCCATAGGAATACCAATTACTTGTCTAAATAAAGTGTCACCGCATTTTATGTAAATATTGTCTAATAGGAATAGTAGAGCTTCACAAACATCCGTGCAAGTCCACATAGTAAACTTTTCTAAGAAAGTGTTGGTAAAAAAATGCATTACTTTCATGACCTGCAATATATAGACGTTGCTCTCGAGCAAATGTTTTCTCAATAAGAGCAATCAATTTGGTCTTAATTAAATCATGAGGTAAAGAAGTGTACAGCGTAGAGAAATCGTAAGTATTAACTGCAGAGCAACGAAAGTTTAAAGTACGAAACTTGTCTAAGACTTCTGAAGAATTTTTATAGACCAAAAAATGTTAATTCCTGAATTTTCATACGCTTTTTCAAAATATTTAACTACGTGATTGCGAACGGCTGTAAGGCAAGACGTGAGTAGTTTAGATATGTGAGTGGTGGTGCTAGAGCTGGCATTAGCGATGAATCGTAACTTGTATGGTGTTTTGTGAAGCTTAGGAATCCAGTACAGTGAAGGAAGTTTTTCTTGTTTAGATTTTTGATATTAAAATTATGCAAAATCTGTTTATGTTTGTCAATTACTGTCTGAAAGTCAAGTTTGGAGCTAGAGTAAGAACTGGTGGTGGATAACTCAGCACTCAGTGCATTATTGTAATATAGTCGTCAGACAAAAATTATGTTGTTTGAAGCTCTGTCTGCCGGTACAAGTACAAATTTATCGTGAATATTCTGAAAGGACTGTTTTAGATGTTTTAAGTGATAAAAAGGTTTCTGAGGTAACTAGAAGGATAGGAGCGGTAGAATTTAACGCGGCCTTTTATTATCTTAAAAATGGCTTTCTTCCAAGTATTGAGTGCTAGTGTTTCCGTGTTTTCTCTTTTACACCAGCGATCGGCAAACAGATTAATTGCATCAGCTATTTCATTGCAACAAAGGTCAAAATCTATTTCATCTGGCAGGCGATATTTCGAACCCTTAAAGACTAATTTCATTTCACGATTTATACTCCCCTGATGGGAAAAATACAACAGGATAATTCCCCGCATAAAGTCAACAATCCGCCAATTAAGCATTTATGTGTCTGGCGAATAAACTTAAACACGTGACTATCACTTAGACACCATATGTAAACCCCAGTAGTGTCAGTTTATTTCCGGCGAGAAAAACGTCAACACCGCGTGTAGTTTGCTCTTCATTTTGAGAAGTTATTTCTTTTTCTACAGTGTTTTATAGCGTTTTTTTTTATTATACCCCCACCACAAAATGTGTGTGTGTGGGGGGGGGGGGGGGGGCTATAATTGATTCGCTTTGTCCGTCCGTCAGTCGGTCGGTCCGTCCGTCCGTCTCCATTATCGTGTCCGCTCTATAAATCCTATACCAATTGAAGGATTTTCTTCAAACTTGGCTGAAATGTTCACCTCAACAAGGAGATGTGCAGAACCAGCCCATGTGTCAGCTCAAGGTCAAGATCACAATTGAAGGTCAAATATCAAACAATCAAATATTAGACATTATGTCGTGTCCGCCCTGTAAGTCCTACACTAATTGAAAGATTTTCTTTAATCTTGGCTCAAATGTTCACCTCAACAAGGGGATGTGCAGAACCCATGTTACTCTTTTGCCGGCTTAAGGTCAAGGTCTCACTTGAAGGTCAAAAATTTACTTAGAAAATATTCTTAAATTTTAACATGTATTTGAATATTTCTGAAACTAGAAAAAGTATTTGCTTGAAACTTAAAAATATATATGAAGTGTCACAATTAGGATATGCAGGTCAAGTTTTATAACTCTGTATTGCATTTTGACAAAGTTATGCCCCTTTTAAGTCTTCAAATTTACATACAATCAAGTATTAGACAATATGTCGTGTCCGCTCTGTAAGTCCTACACTAATTGAAAGATTTTCTTTAATCTTGGCTCAAATGTTCACCTCAACAAGGGGATGTGCAGAACCCATGTTACTCTTTTGCCGGCTTAAGGTCAAGGTCACACTTGAAGGTCAAAAATTTACTTAGAAAATATTCTTAAATTTTAACATGTATTTGAATATTTCTGAAACTAGAAAAAGTATTTGCTTGAAACTTAAAATATATATGAAGTGTCACAATAAGGATATGCAGGTGAAGTTTCATAACTCTGTTATGCTTTTTGACAAAGTTATGCCCCTTTTAAGTCTTCAAATTTACATAAATCAAGTATTAGACAATATGTCGTGTCCGCTCTATAACTCCTATGCTAATGGAAGAATTTTCTTCAAACTTTACTCAAATGTTCAACTCAACAAGGTTATGTGCAGAACCCATGTTACCTTTGTGCCGGCTTAAGGTCAAGGTCACACTTGAAGGTCAAAATTGACTTAGAAAATGTTCTTAAATTTTAACATGTACTTGAATATTTCTGAAATTAGCACAGGTATTTGTTTGAAACTTAAAACAGAACCCATCTTACCCTTGTACCAGCTTTGTCAAGGACATTAGTGGGGGTATGAATCGCATACAGCGATAGTTCTAGTTCGTTATGTCGGATATTGAGGACGGTAAATCTGTTTCTTCCCGTACATCGGGTTTTACTCTTTCTCAACATTTTGGCGAGCAGTCTTTGCCAAAGAAACGTACGCTTAGGGCTAGTAAAAAGGTCTTGGACAGTTTACGTCTTGAGGTTTCTTCTTTCCAAGGGAAGGTGAATCCGATAGATTCAAAATTAGATTTCTACAGAAATTTTTGAAGAATCTTTCTAGTCAGGCTCCGAAAACTGCGATTTTGGTCAGGCAGAGACCGGAGGCCGAGAATAACCAGGAAAACATCCCACTTGGGTAGTGTAGACCTGTGTTGCCTCTCCACAATGCGTTGAATATTGAGTTCAACCAGTCAAACCCAGGAAGACAGAATGATGTCCTGTCCTTACAGCCGGGTCAACATGAGCACTTGTCCTATTGTTCGGACAACACTTATTCAGTTATCAGTGTCCATTCAGATAGGGATGTGCCCTTGGATAGAGATCATCGTGTACATGATAGCTTCACGAAGTATAGCAAGAACACAGATACAGTCTTAGCCGAAATGTTCGGTGAGGATGCTGTTACAACTTTCAACTCGGGAATATTTGGAATAACTTTTTGAACAGTACACAGGTTAAGATTTTAGCAGATTCCTGGAGATGCTTAGATCCATCTAATAAAAAATATTTGGGTTTTACGGCACACCGACACTTAACAGGTCACACGGCGCCGAATACGAAGTTAAATGCGAATAGAGCATAATCATGTAAAACTAAACTATGTAAGTAAAATATAGAAAACTTTAAAAACTATCAGGTTAAAAAATAAATTATAATTGAAAATAGGTCAACACGTCAAACGGTTTAAAAAGTATAACGGTTGGTAAAAAAACAGTCTAGAAATTTATAACTTATTAAGAATACTAATCTCGTTCAAGAAGCAAACAAGTTTAGAATCCGAAACTGTCCTAAATAGTTCGTACATGTTATTAACATTAAAAACTTCGACCGTATGCGGTCTGTGTCGATACACTGCAATAAAATATGGTTGACTGTCAGTGGTTCCTGGCAAGGAACACATACAGGTTGAACGTCTCTTTTTAAAAGATATGAATGAGTTAATCTAGTATGTCCATTGCGGCAGCGGGTAAGAGATACGTCTTCCCGTCGACTTTCACTGCAAGCAGAGACATTGGCACCGACGTTAGGTTTAATTACGTGTAATTTGTAACCAACAATATTGTCCCAACTTGTTTACCACTTGGTTAAAATATGTCGGTTAATAAGTGGTATAAAATCAGTGTGTAGGATGCAAAGATCTGTCTCAGCGAGGGCTGAGGCAGATTTTGCACCCCTGTCAGCATCTTCGTTTCCTCGGATGCCTACATGACTAGGAAGCCAACAGAAGGAGATTTCGTTAGTGTCGTATAAACTTTGAAGTTTGACAAGAACAGTGCGAACATGTGGATTTGAATAATTCAGTGAATTTATGCTTTGCAATACAGATAATGAGTCAGAAAATATAACATATTTTTCACCGGAATGTTCTGAAATCAAGGCTTAGATTTATAGCCTGGATTTCAGCGGTGAAGATAGACGAGTTGTTAGGAAGTCTTTGTTTAATGCAGTGGCTATTACTTACGGAAGCACAGCCAACATGAGTTTCCGTCTTTGAACCATCAGTATATATATGAAGGTGATCAGAGTACTTGTCAAGGAGTTCGAGAAATTCAGATCGTAAAATCAAAGGATCTGTGTTCGACTTTTTATTTTTATTTGAGTTCTAATTTCACATCAGGAGAACGGAGTTGCCATGGTGGATGTTCAATTGTGGGTTTTTTTAGAAATGTTTTCGTGTTTTATACCTGATGTGTTTATGCTTTCTTTAACCAAGAGGTCTGAGGGCTTTACGTGATCGATCATAAAGCTCCTCATGTTTAGGGTTGAAAACACAATTAAACGTTGGGTTATCGGGGTTAGACACTAGTTTAATTATATACTGCAAAGAAAGTTTCTCGCGACGCAAGAATAATGATGGTTCATTGGCTTCAATGTAAAGGCTCTGCACTGGTGAGGTCCTGAACGCTCCTAGAGCTAGACGAAGTCCCTGGTTGTGAACGACGTCCAGCATCTGGAGATAGGACCTCTTGGCAGAACCATAGACTATGCTTCCGTAATCTAATTTAGACCGAATTAGGGAACGGTACAGAAGTAACGATGTTTTCCTATCGGCTCCCCAGTTTGTATGGGATAAATATTAAAGCAAGTTAAGAGCCTTGAGACATTTCTTCTTGATGTAATTGATATGTGGAAGAAAAGTCAGTTTCCTGTCAAAAATGACTCCAATAAACTTAGTTTCCTGGACGACGGGAATGCGAACGTTATTTAAAAACAATTCGAGGTCAACATGAAAACCACGTTTCTGACAGAAATGTATACAGTTGGTTTTGGTTGGAGAAAATTTAAAACCGTTGGTGTTGCTCCATTTTTGCAACTTATTAAGACATTGTTGTAATTGTCTTTCAATTGTGCTCATATTTTTAGAGCGGTAACAAATAACGAAATCGTCCACAAAAAGTGAACAGTCAACCCCTTCATGAAGGGTTTTTACAATATTATTTATTTTTATGTTAAAAAGGGTAACAGATAGAATACTACCCTGGGGGACACCCTGTTCCTGTTTATGAACAGATGACAGGGTGGACCCAATCTTGACCTGAAAATTTCTGTCAGAAAGAAAGCTGTCAATGAAAATTGGTAAACGACCCCTGAGACCAAGGTCACCTAAATCCTTTAAAATCCCATGTTTCCAAGCCGTGTCATAAGCTTTTTCAAGATCGAAAAACACGGCTACAAGTTGTTCCTTCTTGATTAAGGCATCACGAATAAGTGTTTCTAAACGAACAAGATGATCGACTGTGCTACGTTGGTGTCTGAATCCACTTTGATATTCTGAAATTAAGTTGTTGGACTCAAGATACCAGACAAGTCTATTATTGATCATTCGTTCTAAGGTTTAACAAATACAGCTCATCAAAGCAATAGGTCTAAATGTTTTGTTTATCTGTTATTACGGTGCGATTTGCTTTAAGGTGGTTAACAGTTGAGTATGATGGTTTACCGCTAATCTTTTTAATAGCAGACCAAACATTTTTGATGGAAGTCTTGCCATTTATTTCTGAAACATACTTTTGCCAAGATGATCTTTTGGCATGTTTAATAGTCCGGCGACTTTGAGCCCGTTCTTTTTAAGGTTATTAAGATTTGTATCGGTAGGTCGAACATAAAATTGCTTTAATGCCGCCCTACGTTTACGAATAGAATTTCATTAAACTAAGGCTTTTTGCGTTTTGATTTAGTCGAGGTCTTAGGTATACACCTTTCGGCAATATTGTGCAAAGTGTTTGAAAATGCGACAATTTTGTCATCTACATTTTCTACTGAAGTTGGGACAAGTTCTGCAGAACAAAGTGCTGAGAACAGGTCCCAGTTTGCTCTGTCCATCTTCCAACGAGGATTATCGTCGCCTATTGGCGAAGTACAGTTTGTAAATAGTATAGGAAAGTGATCACTTCCACAAAGGTCATCGTGTACATCCCAAGTGTAATCTAAATACACAGAGGGGTGACACAATGTTAAGTCTAACGATGAAAAATGCCCAGTAGCGGGGTGCAATTATGTTGGGCTTTTTATTATTGGCCAGACATATGTCATTATGGGCAATAAAGTTTTCTATCGTCTTGCCCATATTATTGAAGTCACAACATCCCCATATTGGGTTATGACCATTGAAGTCTCCAACGAGTATATATGGAGTAGGCAGCTGGTTAATAAGATTATCTAAATCATCTTTAGATACATTTGAATTCGGTGGAAGATAAACAGAGCAAATAGTTACAACTTTATGTAGGGTTACACGGATAGCAACAGCCTGTATGTTCGTGTCAAGTTCGACTTGAGAGTGTGGCAATTTGGAGTTGACAATTATTGTCGATCCTCCAGATGCCCTCTCGCAAGCTGTATGTATATGATTATAACAAGTATAACCCTTAAAATTGAATTTATCAGAGTCTTTAAGAAAGGTTTCCTGAAGACAAAGCACAGCAGGATTTAGTGTAGATAACAGAATGAGTATTTCATTGTAATTGGCCTTAAGACCTCGACAGTTCCACTGAATGATTCTATTATTCATGGGATTATTAAACTTAGTTCTTGTAGACTATATTTTCGGTGCTTTTACAGGTGACCTTGGTGGTTTTTTGGTGTCCGATGGAGCCTCCATTAGACACTCAAATTTGTTTTGATGGGTGTTTATCACCCGAGTGTTTGGAGCAGTGGGAGGACTATGTCCTCTCCTCCGCCCCGAAGGACCAGGTGTCTCCTTAGAGGAGACCTGGTCCTTGGCTGCAGGCTTGTTTAGTGCCTTTGCATTATTCTTTACAGAATCACTTGAAGGGGCAGTGTTTTTGATTGAGGAAGAAGTTTGAGTCTGAGAAGATTCCGATACCTTGTATTTTGAAGGAATTATGATTTTGTCAGCAGTTTGGTCACCAGTCGGGACTTTATACTGGGTGAAATTGTCCTCGTGCTCTGAGATGCTTTGTTTTGTTGCTGAGGCATATGTTGCGCCTCTAGCAGGAGTTGCCTTGTCTCTTGGCTTCTGGAAAGGAGATGTTGTTTGTGTACTTTATTTTTAGTACTTCCTTTTCCAGTTTACAGGCAGGGCAATCCCTGGATTTGGTCTCATGTGGTCCAGAACAATTAACACATTTAAGTGGGTTGGGACATACGTCTTCCCTGTGCTAGGCGGACACTTCACCGCAACGTGGGCAATGGTCGTCGTCCTTGCACTGGGACTCGTGGTGGCCAAACTTCTGACAATGAAAACACCTAAGCGGATTTGGAATGTACACCTGCACTTTCACGTTGAGGTAACCGACCTTAATAGAAGTAGGGAGTGATGGGTTGGCGAAAGTTAAAACGAAAGTGTTTGTCGGAACTCGCCGGCCGTCCCTCAGGAATGATATCCTGCGGACACCACACACCTCCTGTGGCGTGAGTTCTCCGAGGATATCTATGACAGATATGTGTCATTTTAGAGTAAGTGTATGGGTGGAAGTGGCTCTAACAAAATATACCTAGAAAAGGTTAATATGTGTCATTTAAGTGTAAATATATGAACAGAGATCGCCGGCCCGGATTTACCGGGGGCGAGGGGACCATGCCCCAAACGCCCCCCAGTCCAGTTGCCCGGTCATCGATTTTTATCGACCATATTTATTGAGCAATGGCCTGATCACACAAATTTTGTCGACATTGTAGAAAATATCACGGGTATATCGGGCTCTCAGACTTCCATATGCTTAGCCGCCCGAGCAGCAATTAAGGCCACTCGGTCCCCTGCTGCTAGCCAGAACCCTGGGGCCATCTGGCATGTGTACAACATCCGCTGTGTGCATTCGCTGTCCACTGCCCCACTAACGAGCTTTATAGGCACTCCTCTGCGGTGAAGCAGACGTTATTAAACGAGGAGTTCCGGTTGTTTGCATCCCAATCAGGGTGCACGGTAGATTTACGGTAGATTTACAGTGTATAAGAATTTTGTTGTTTTATAATATGGAGATTTTTTAATATATTGTTGTCAAAGCTTTGAGACTGATTCTGACATAGAATAGAGCAAAAATGCAATTTTAAGTTATATAAAAGCAAAATAAAAACACAAACAGTAGAACAGTTCTACCATTTGTAGGACAAAATACCTTCCGGACAAAATCTCTTCCGTTTATTTTAGCATAGGCGGACAAAATCACACATGTAAATTAATTTTGTAATATATCGTGAAGTTTAAATTTTTCAGGAAAAAAATCCATTGCTTTAGAATTAACTGTGCAAACCAAATAAACATTCTTGCAAATTGTGGGAATTTTACAGGAGGGGATATATCCGCATTGGAAACATAACAGGATGGTGTTTGTCTGCCTTTGCTAAAATAAAATGAAAAGGAAGAATGGTGTAATCGAAAGATTTTGTCCATACTGTTTTAGCAATTACTCAGGGTTAAAGAAGAATTATCAAGTTGCAAAAACGAGAAAAGGGAAGATATATTGCTAAGTTGGGAGTACTTTTATGATTTAGTGACCTGCAACTGTAGGAAGCACCACGTGTTGCAATAGTACTTAAAGGTGGTGTCCGACAGTTTGGACCAAAATATTTTAATTCAGAGATGGTAGAGATCTGGATTTCCCGGAAATCCGGATTTTTTATTTGCCAAGTAACATCAACCGGGAATTTCGCCGTTTTTTCCGGATTTTCAGAATGTATTAGAGCCGCACTTTAAACCTTGAGCTGATCCGATGTAACGGCGAATATCATTGGTTAGTCGATAATTCTTGATCACCCGGATGTTCAATGTCGTCTGTAAAACTCGCATGAAAATATGAGCGTTGTAAACCGGGACGCCGATCTTTCTAAGATCGACGAGGATGTAAGAAACAAATTTCGTTGGGATTGGTTACAAGTGAAAGATTGTCACGGGGATTTTTTATCAGAGTATATACGAAAAATTGACATAAAAAGTCAGTGTTTATGTGCGACGTGCGGCGATAGGAATAGGTATGGGTCCTGCGGAAAGAAAGATTTATTAAATCATGCTAAAAGCAAGAAACACTGCAAAAATAGAACTGCTAAAAATATGTCACAGTCATTACCCTCAGTTTTTGTTAACATTAACCAAATGGAAAATGCCAGCTCTAGTGTTATGAGTCGGCAACCAGAGAGAATTCCCTATGGTGCCCATCCAAATGTATCTAATAATTCTGTAACCAAGCCCGAAGAAACACCCTTACCAAATGTAAGCTTCCAAGACAGAAAATCAAATGCAGAAGCAATGTTGATTAGCTTTGTTGCAGAGCATGGATTGCCATTAAGCATTACACCACACTTATTGAACTTGTCAAAAGAACTGGGTAGAGATACAAAAACACTTGAATCTTTGAAAATGGAACGTCAGTCTGCAACTTATAAATTGAAAGATGGGCTTGATACTGTCATTCATAAACGGTTGGTAAATGAGTTAAGGAGCATACCATTCTCTATGAACATTGATGAATGCACAACAAAAGGAAACAATGAAAAAGTTCTCTCAATTCTTGTGTCATATTACTCAAATGACCAAAAAGAGTGTGTGGTGAGACATTATGCATCAGTGTCTATGACAACTATGAATGCTCGAACAGTTTATGATACTGTAGTTGATCTTTTGAAGAAAGACAATATTCCCTTAGACAACTTGATATCTTCATTTAAGACAAATTAAAATCTCATGTAGATACAGCAGTATGCTACCATATGCAAACAGCTTATGGCAGGCTTAATATGAAACGAAAGACAGAACAAGAAGAAAAGGCCAGTTTGAGCAAAAAGAAGCTCCAACCAACTAAGCAAACATCTATAAGAAATGTTCACACATTAGCTGCAGCACATAGAAAAAGAATTTTAAAAAATGTGTTAGCAAAAAAGAGAAAGAAGAACAGAAATTAAAGTGTGGGTGAAAAAATGACAGTTAGGTAAGTTTGTAGCATTTGTTAATGTTAAACTATATAATTCTATAACTAATACGTTTTGGCCCTCTAAGGCCATTCGACCCCGTTGACAGTTTCAGGATTTTTTGTCTTCGGCCACTACCATCTCTGTTAATTAAACATCATAATAAACCACTGTTACCTGAACAGATCTCGCAAAATGCTGTTTATAGAAGTCCTACACCTGTCTGTCAATTGAACCAATGATGCTACAATCGTCATTTCAAACATGTTTTTCCTATCTGAGCCATGCTGCACAGTTAGCTATTTATAAACTAAGAAAAGTGCGTGACCACTTATTGTTTAGCTTATCCACGTCAAACGCTGTGAAGTCGATGTTGGCTCAAATCACATTTTTTTTTATTTATAGACTTAGGAAGAATGAACATTTAAGTCTTGATTAACGAGTTTTACTATCCTAAAATTCAGATACTGTTGAAAAATCAAAGCTTAGACTGAAAAATGTTTGTATATTTCTGCAGAAATCATGTACAAAAGCCCCAGAGATAAGATATTGTTACATATATTAGATATAGGCAAACTACTGGAAACAACCTTTACCAAAAACCATCAGTTACCGCATTGGAACGGTCAGTCGGCAAAAGGACCGACTGGGTTGCTTAAACCTGGTTTGTGGAGCGCTTCAACCCACAGGTGTTCGGCGAGTTGTATAGATACTAGTATTCACTAACCTACCCCC
This sequence comes from Sinonovacula constricta, assembly GCA_007844125.1. Taxonomy (NCBI): domain Eukaryota; kingdom Metazoa; phylum Mollusca; class Bivalvia; order Cardiida; family Solecurtidae; genus Sinonovacula; species Sinonovacula constricta. Next base: position 42,049,829 of record CM017560.1, read on the forward strand.
CCCCCCCCCCCCCACCACCACCACCACCAAAAAAAAAAAAAAGAATATATATGCAGTTATACTCATCTCAAATTTGGGATCGCGAGTCCATCAGATCTTGTCCGACCAAATTAGTTTTGCTGTTTGATAAGGCATAGCTATTGTAATGGAAAAACAGTGGTTACTGGTCGTTGTTTTTCTAATAGAGGCATCCTTCCTACGCAAAAAGAGCCATTAGTTGTTAAGATTGCTCAAAATTTGGCCAAGTTACAGACCTTGGGGTAAGAAAGGGGTTGATTTGTGTAGGGCTTTCATGTCTACCTTTCTATCATATATTTTGATAGCGACAGGTGTTTGTCCGAAAGTGATTGTAATGTTAAGTTATGATGATTTAATCATATATATGTGTGTTTGACTGTATTTATTTCCTTTTTGGGGTTGTAGAGGGGAATGGGGGGGTTAGTAGTTAGAAATAAAACAGCCCAAGCGCTGATATAAAATAAGAACAAATAAAACAGCCCAAGCGCTGATATAAAATAAGAACAGATAAAACAGCCCAAGCGCTGATATATAATAAGAACAATTTAATGATGTCATGCGATGCCATGACGTCACATGCCAAAAAAGTGTCAAAAGTGAAATACAAAAAAATACGAAAGAAATAATCGAATTTTAGAAAACCACCTACACCAACAAAATAATATGTAGTATTGTTAAGAGTTAATACGTTTGAAATAAAAAGCCGATTTATCCGCAGCTGGCATATTATATAATAAAGGTACAAAATCTCGATGTTGTACCTACTGTGCAATCTCACGTAAAGGACATGGAGACTGCTCAAGTTGTCCCACCTATATAGGACAAGGCTGGTGAGATGAAAAGACAAGAAATCCAACCGTGACTGTCCAATTACGGCTTTAAGTCACTGTTTTCATATAGTCTAAAAAACCTGTCCGGTCATCGTGTAATTTAAAAGCAATGCAAGTTCTTGACTGTAAAAGGGTCGATTGCAAGCAATGCAGTACACCGAAGGATTCCTGGGTTAAAACCGTCAGCAATAAATTTTCTGATAAGTTTTGTAAAGCGTCAGAAAGTTATTGAGACCCTTGATTTTCTTTAACTTGTGTAAAACATTTCCATAAAATGCAGGATGGCTTATGCCTTTCTGCATAAGTGCTTTCATACTGCTATTATACTTAGAAGCAATAAAATCATTGCGGTGAATTTTGAAAACGCCTTTCTTAATTTGTGAAAGCGAAAGCCTTGCTACAGCAGTTAAGAAGAAATAAACCGGTTTCGAGCATTGAAATCTTCTACTTTAGTACAAACTCGTGCAAACCTTGTAAGTTGTGATTTGTAAATTACATAGGAGGTAGCACGAGGTGAATCACCGTCAAGGTATGAATAATTCACAATACTACAGTTGAAATTATCTCTCTTGTCATAGATTTTAGTAGAGACGTTGTCATTGGAAATAGCGATCTCAATGACTAGAAATGCCGCATTTAAATGTCAGTTATTTGCTTTATTAAGGGTAAGTTCTGGAGGGTAAATCAGATGGGTCGTTTGAGAAAAGAAAGGATTATCTACAGTTAGAATATTGTCAAGAAAGCGTAACGGTAAATTGAAAGCCTCAATAATGTTAATTCCTGAATTTTCACACAACTTTTTACAATATTTAACAACGTTATTATGAACGGCTGTAAGGCAAGGCGTAAGTAGTTTAGATATGTGAGTGGTGGTGCTAGTGCTGGCATTAGCTATGAATCATGACTTGTATAGTGTTTTGTGAAGCTAAGGAATCCAGTACAGTAAAGGAAGTTTTTCTTGCGTTGATTCTGTTTTGATATTGAAATTCTGCAATATCTGTATATGTTTGTCATTCACAGTCTGAAAGTCAAGGTTGGTGCTAGTGTAAGAACTGGTGGTGGATAACTCAGCACTTAATACTTTTTTTAATATAGTCGTCAGGCAAAAATTATGTTGTTTGAAGCTTTGTCTGCGGGGATAAATACAAATTTACCGTAAATGAACAGTGTACAGGAACACGACGGTATTTTGACGATGTGTGCGCAATACGGTCTGATGTATATTGCTTGTTTGATTTGCCGAAACTCCAAACTTCTTTATTATTTTGTTTGTTCTATAAAAATTACTGATTGTATTTTGTCGGGTCCAACATCTTATAAAACCTTCGCGACAAATCAGTACTGTTTTGGTATTTATATAATAAGAATATATAAGAAAGTCCTATGAGCATTGCAACATATACAATAATTGAAAAGACACAGGACCAAGGTATTCGCATGCCAGCCAAATGTAAAGGTGAAAACAAATCTCTGATGAGTTATTTAACAATAAGAGCAAACCCGACAGTTACCGCATTGGAACGGTCAGTGGGTAATGTGAAAGACGAGTTTTATGTAATTTCCATAAATACTCTACATTGAAATTGTGTACAACACGTTCTCAAATACCAAACAGAAATCTAAATTCAGGCAATATTTATAGGTTATTATACATTTTACTGTACAATACGGGAATATATATGGACGAGTGCACAGCTTGAAAAATCATATTGCACGAGTCCAATATGACTTTTCAAGCTGTGTACGAGTCCAAATAAATTCCGTATTGTACAGTTAAATGTATAATAATCTTTTTATTATATATCTTTCGTTAACTTTGAAATACACAACCATCGAATAAATATTCCAACATCTGATTTCGTTTTGTTTACAGTGTTTTTCGCCTTTTTCCGTCGATGAAATCAGAAATTTCTTCATCTGTCAACGTTTTGACTTCTGTCAAAACAAAAAACGCTTCCTGGTCAGCTAGACTAATTCAATTCACAAAACTCAAAGGTCCATGTCTCTTTCCTTGGCATCTCTGAATTTATCAACAAGTGAATTTAGATCAGTTTCACTTAGAGTGATGTTGAGAAGATTGATCCTCATAAGATCATCATCTAAATGCTTGCTAGTGAGCGCCGTTCTAAGGTGTGTACAGATGTCATTCATAGCACTAAAAGAACGCTCAACAACAGCCGTGGATTGGGGAATGAGTTTTGTTTTTTTAACCCTATAGTCAAATAACGACTTTTGGTTTTCGTTACGTTTCACGGATTTGCAGTAATATTTTCCGTTATGAGACATTAGTTTCTGCAACCGGAAAAAAACACCGATCTATCTCCCCAGAAACGGAATAAAATCCAGACTTTCGGAATGTTTTACTGTTTCACTGCGCATGTTTCTACTTTTATTTACTGATAACCATTCTATACATAGCGTGTGACATAACTATTGAGTAAGAGTCTATCGGCACTTAACGGATTAGACTGGTTTTGCGTAACACGGGTACCGTGCGGTGCGTTGTTCGGCTATAGTACGACAAAAAAGTCGATTCCAGACAAACGCTTCTTCCGGAAATAACAAATGTAAACGAATTGGTCGTTTTTTAAACTAATCTAGAGGGAATATCTAAGATTTTGGGAAATCATGACTTGCATTTTGGGAAGAAACTCTGCCACAATTGGGAAAAAATCTATATTTTTCGGATTGGGAAGTGGCCGAATATCGGCCTGTTATATAAGGATGAAAAGCCCTGGAACGGTCAGTCGGTAATATGGACCGACTGGGGTTCTTAAACCGGTTTTACAGAGCTCTAACCTCGCACTTCCTGGCGAGTTTCTCAAATGCAAGCAATGAAAACAAAAACGATCTATTTGAATACAAAATGTCCATGCGCTGATATTTTCTATTAGTTATGACGAAAGTAATGACGTCATTGAAAAATAATGTCCACATAGTGTTAATTTCACATGCAAGCCAAGCGAAAAGTAAGAACAAATTTGTGATGAGTCATTTAACGAAAAGAGCAAACCCAACAGTTACCACCTTGGAATGGTCAGTCGGCAATATGATCCGACTCGGGTACTTCAACCGTTTTACAGAGCTATAACCTCGCATTTCCTGATGGGGTTCTCAAATGCAAGCAATGAAAAGAAACCCGATCTATTTGAATACAGTATGTCCAAGCGCTGATGTTTTCTTTGATAAGTTATGACGAAAGCAGTGACGTCATTGAAAAATAATGTCCAGTGTTTAGAAAAAGAAAGGGGTATAAAATTGTAGTGTCGATATGGCGATTCAAACTGCAAAAGATAACAAAATGTGTTAAAAGGAATGGTTTCTACATTATATTCAGCTTAATATTTATTTATGTTTAAAGCATATCATTGTTTTAATGAATGCTCCCAAAAGGATTCCTACCTGCCTTTTACCTTTTATCGGATTGGCTATGATCATGCACATTGCTGCATCGATTTATACATGTATATTGTATTTAAACAAATACAAAGCTCTCAAATGGACTCTTACATTAATAAAGCAAATAAATATAGGTCACTTGAAGCACTTTACTGTTTTAGACACCAGTGTTATCACGAAACTTTAACTTATATCAAGTCATGAAGTGAACAAACACGTTTTTCAACCTTCTTTACTAATCAATATGTAGTGTATATGCGCGTTTAGCAATCATTGACATATGAGACACACCACTGCGGCTATAAACTCGTCAATAACAGCATTTATGGAAAACGCATATCATTACTGCAATCTTAAAGGCAGGTCACCGGCATGGAAAGTTTTTCAGTTTACGATTACTAACGAACATGTACGATATGTGCTAGTTGTTTATGTCGATCTTCTTCTAAAGCGATTTCGAAATCGAAATTTGGAAGAGATTCCACTAAAAGCTCTATAGTCTGCTGCTAGATTTTATTAATGTTAGTGATCATATGAATAATATCAGAGCCACCCTAACCGCCTAATATGGCCTTTAATTAAAAATTCGATTCATCTAATCAACTTGGATTAACAGGTAGATATATACCACTTTAATTCTTCTTTTGCAAATTTTTTCTAAAGTTATTAGAATTTGTTAAACAAACTCTTAGTACCTAATGAAAAAAGTGTATCGGTGCGCGGAAGCCAGATCTAGCTGCACAATAATATTTGGTAGATTTCTACTTTTAATTTTTATCAACCGGGCACAAGCCAATGTCACAACTGATAAGGGGTTCCTGCAATCTTTAGTTTCGATCGGAAACCGTTTTCAAATTGAATACCACTGAGACGTTTTTGTTGTTCTAGAGAAGAGTTATATTCATGCACTTTGTAACTTACGATCGGTTGACGACCTTTATTGGCTTTGGGGTCGATGACACAAAACTCAAGGTCACACAGAATGTTGTTTCGGTCGACATCTCAAGAACGGATGAGCCCAAACTCCTTTAACTTTGCGGAAACATTGGTCATAGCCAGTAGATGTCACTATTTATTTGGGATCAATCGGTCAAAGGATAATGTCACAATGACATTCAATTGTTGGGTTAGAACGCCACAATGGAATGTGAATATGGTTGTCTGAATCCACGTCCCTCAAATTTATGTCATTGGTCATGATAAGAAGACACCATTGTTGTTTAAAGAAGGAGGCATATATGTTAAAAATCTTTTTAACATACGTATTGCCCAAGAAATATGTGTATCAAGTTTGATGTTGTTACCACGACTTTGCACAATGTAGCTCCATTTTTTAGATATATATAGTAAGAGTCGCTGTCGCCTGACTCACTTGTACAACACAACAACCCGTTTAAAAGAATAACAAAGTGTTACATATGGATTTCGAGCATTCAAAAAGTTCATTAGTGGTATCAACTTGAATTTTGCTTAAAATTCACAACATGACAATTGTTATGCGTTTTTGACGTTGAAATTTTAGAAGTAGTGGGATTTTAACTAGGTGCGAAATAAATGTATATTCAAACCAACAGTGTGTTTTTTTCTAAATCTTTGGCCCATAGGTCAAGAAGTTGTTTTTATTAATGTGTTGACTTTAATATCATTGCCGTTAGTAGTGGTACAAGATTATGAAATCAATAAACTGCAACTTGGATAAACTTTAGTTGTGACACTTTGTATTCCGCACAATACGTAAAGCATGAAATATAAAACAATTGCAAACAGGGAAGCAGAATAACGACTTCAATCAAACGGGCTCTATGTTTATATTATCAAAGCGTATTGATCAATGGAATAAACATGTAAATGTTACTAAGTACCTTTGTAAGAGGAAATATAAAAATATAGGGCATCTCGTTAGCTGCATACACAATTATTTTATTTCTAAATATTTTTTTGCGAAAAAAAAACAACCACAAACAAATATGACTCATACCTCCTGTTTTAACACATAAAACCATTAAAATGATACTGCCTCGCACGAAAGTACACATGTTTGTTAACAGCTTGAGTGTACTTATTCAACTACTGTGAGCTATTATTGGTGAAAGAGTTCATTTCAAGGAAATATCTGACTAAAGCTACATATGCATTGTGTGTCGGCTTAGTGCAACTGTTTTACCTAAACTTAGTATATTGTTAGGATCTATTTTTAAATGTTGTTGTTTTCTTATATTTCAGTTTAAGATGGCTTTTCCGAGAGAAGAAGAACGAATATGTATTAATAGCAGCAATTCAGTTGGGGGCCTATTCTAGCGGATTAGTGACTTGTCTCGGGTACGAAACAAGTATGATGAGGGAAATTCTACTTGAACCGGATAATTTCATCTCGCGACAAAAAACAGGCATAAGACAGCTTTGGTGGTTATGCTAAATCCAAATACTCAGAGCTTTTGGCTGATACGAACATCGAGAATGGTACTCCTTCAACGACCTCCTAGAAGAACCGGTAAATATTAATGCTTACGTTTGCCATATAATATTACGGGTATTACTCGTAGTCGAAACTAATATTAGTAATAATATGCTATATATAATTGCTGCTATGGAGTAACCGACTTGACTGGACATGGTAAATACTGTGAATAAAACAATACTTGTATTCATAGATTAATTTTTGGAGATCGACACATGGGGGCAGCTCGACGCAAATCTTTATATGACTGTTATGTAGATAATTACTTGTGGAGTTTATTTATGCCCTTGTAAGCATTAGGAAACACTTAAATTATTTTTTTCGCGACAGATTACCGAAGACCTACCGCCATGAGATTTCTCACCCTGACCTGGACTCGAACCAGCGCGATAGGGGACTGATGAGCAACAAGCCGGTAACTCTAACCCCTCGACCGCTGGGGCATGCTTGAAAAAAATATATGTATAATAGTATTACAGTTTATTATTTTCATTGGTATTAAATGGGTGAATTAATATTGATCTTGCTTTGGAGCACCTACCGTCATATTAAAACGGTCGTTGTCCAGCTCCAAATATCATTTAAAGATGCAAACGGAAAGACGATGTCAGCAAAGAGAGTTTATTCTGCAACTATACGGTCCTTTACAGAACGACTTTTGAGTCGTTTGAAGGAAGGATTGATACACGTCAAACTCGATGAGGTCTGCTTTGTTATGGTTTTGCCAGATCACTGGGCTGTCTTAACAGTTGGAAACAATCGAGAAGCAGCTGTGGAGGTAAATTGTTAATACGAATCATATTAAATGGCAATTTTGCAGTCACTATAGTAGCACGTCATAGAAATCAAATCACTTGAGAAGCAGCTGTGTAAGTAGATTGTTCATACGAATGACGAATATATCACACCAGCAAATAAAATATACTTCCATCATGTTTAATTAACATCCAGCAAAAGTATTTTGTGTACATACTTTAAGTTAGGTATTTAATTGTTTAAAAGGCACAAGTCATTGTGATTTAAACACATATTTTTTTCTATCCTAAATTTAGGCTGGTATTCCAAAGGAAAATATCAGAACGGTACCGGTGTCTTTCGCACATCTTCAGTATTGTATGTACCTTACATCAAACCGCTGAGAGAATGTTCAGGATACCATTTCTCGGGCGATACAAGCCGTGAGCAGGACGTCTAAATCAACACAAGTATGTTTCCTTTGTCCATTATCGTGTCAGTACATTCGGGACACTGCTGCCAATCTCATTAAGACCCACCACCCAAACTGGTTCATCGAGAGCTCAGACCAGTTTGCATCAACTGCAGAACAGGGTGGTGTGGTGTGGGGACTTCGATTGATGTCACATCCAATTTTCTTTCGCCCTATACGTACTCAGTTTACCTTGGACGGCTCCTCAAGCCCATAATCAGGGTTGGTCAGGATGTATATTTACGTCCTGCTAAAACCAAGCAGGTAGTCCCTACTACGACCGGACAAAAGAGATTATTTTGTCAGTGGTGGCGTCAACTAAAGAAAGGCCCATCTTATTTGATCCGTCTAGAAAAGTGGACCCATAAAGATCGACGCACCATCCTCGGCGCCGTCTCGAAAAATAGACATTGAAATGAGATTCGTGGTCTTAAAAGACGGAGTGAAAATGGTGACGACGGAGCTGTTTTCTAAACCAACTTACACGAAACACTTTAATGATTGAAATGTATCTTTAAAAGATTTGCGGCGTTGGTGAGGCTTTAGTGTACACAAAGATCTTTTTATACTGGTAAGAAAAGACAACCCAAACATTTTGACACCAGATGCTCGCACCGTCTGTACCTCTTAATTCTGAAGTTTGTTCAGTATCTTTGTGGAACATGCAGTAGCAGTTGCATTTCAAAGGAAATGAAAATATATATGACGAAATACCCTTTAAACTATACAATCGCTTTTTAACGACTTTCTTGTCGTGTACTTTTCATAAGGCGAACAGAAAATCGCATTTTTATACATATCTTTTACCATACAATGTATACATCCTGGGGATGATCGTGCCGAGAACGAAATTACCTGTCAGTGCATATAAGCCTTACTTGAACGAAGTCTGTGAAAGCATTATAACATTTAGGTCTATAGTAGTATTGATTGCAAATATATTTTTTCTGAAAGACGTTACGAGTGTTGGCATTGTGTCATATTTTGGGGTTTCTATTACTGCATTAGTGACTGCTACACTGACCTATATCCGCCACATTTCTTGTTATTCTTTGTTGCTTTGTTAAATATTGACCATGGACGGACATATTTAATGTCAAATTACTGATCAATTTACAGCAATTTCTGGAAGAGTTACACACAATAAGATCAATATCAGCTATATGCAAGTGTGTATTTTATGTGCTCTTGATAATATTCATTCCAACAGTTAAAGTTGAATTTTAATTTTTAACCTTTATAACGATAAAGGTAAGTTATTCATATTTTGTTCATTCGAACGGCAGAAGACAGTTTCAAAAAGCATTAGTCTCAAAAACATGTTCACATTATCCACATAATATTAAGTTTAACTTCGTTCATGAATTTATATCAAATTTCAAACGTTTACTCTTTGCCCCCTCCTTAAGGTCTCCCATGTAAATTTTGTATGTTTATAAGACGCCGTTTGTTTGTTTGTTTTTTGTTGTTTTTTTGGTGGGGTTATTGTTTTTTGTATTTTAAACTGTTCTGCATGTTGCTTTTTTAAGTGTCCTTATATATGATAGAATGATATCGACACGAGAGAAAAAAGTTGAATTCGCATTCGCTTTCAATATGTTCAACCCCTCTGAGATTCTTCAGCGGATTTGTTGATAATCATTTTTGTCTTTATTCGCCTTTCGATATTTATTGTGCTTTGCTTTATTGCGTTATAGCCAACCTAATGTGACACTTATTGAATTGGGTTAAGGATAAAATCTAAGAAGCCAATTTAAAAATGAACCGTTTGTTAAAGAAGAGTATGCATGCGCAAAGGGCTACGATGTGTTTTAGGGACTCTTTCGAACTCTAGTCAGATATATGGAATTTCCTTAGGATCACCTTTTTTAGATGGGTGATATTTTGTTTATTTCTTAGATATATGCATTATTGTAACTTTAAACTTGTATTTTAAATAAAATATATTTGGTTTAAAAATTAGTTGCTGGTTGTTTTACTTCTGTTGTGCCATTAGTTTGTAAGTTGTAACATAAATTTTGGATTTTATTTCGACATTTGCAGATTTTTAAGGGAAAAACGTTTGTACTCAAGGCATAATTATGCTGAAATACAAATTTCTTTCTCTTTTCAGTTGTAAAACCAGGAGAGTTTATTTTGCAATAGAAATGTTTCTAGTGACTTTTTATCAATATTTCTTACATTTTGAAAACGTTAATAAGATCTTGGAATGGCCAAAATATCATTGGAATTTTCTGACAAGCGTTGTTGGGCAAATCATGTAAGATTTATACGCAGTTCAGCATTGAGTACTGTTCTGACTATGCAAAACTGGAAAAAAAATATATAATTTATGGTTATGATCTTGACCCTGATGTATAAAGACTGAAATTTTGATTTTTTAAAGAAATTGACTCCTATTACAATAATAAAGAACACAAAGAAAACATTAATTTGATCGGTGTATTTGCAAATTCCATGTCAAATAAAAATTACACTTCTACTAGCAGTTCAAAGCAGTCCATTATTTGTCTGTTTCTTTTTTAGTCTTCATTCCAATTCAGGTTTGAGTTTAAATGTAATAAATATATGCATGCTCTTTATGTTGCCATATAAGGTAAAAATACCATTGTCATTTTGAATAAATCAGACGAACTGTAAAGTATGTTTTAAATTAGAGGGGGGAAAGGCTTCATTTTGATCAGCCATAAAGCAATATGTGTCTGTGCGTGATTGCAAACGAGTGAGTGTTTTAGAAGAAAAAAAAAACACGTTTATTATTTTAAATTTCAGGTAGTTCGACAAGAAATATAGGTTTAACGATTGTCGAATTGAGGTTTCACTAAAAGGCCAGGAACTCCCAAAAATTTAAATTTAGTTAGTCACAGTTGTCTCCCTTAGACTAAAGTCCTGTCATTTTTTCACTGCGAGTCATAATTTCTCAATTTTAATATAAAATTCTTTTACAAGCTTTACTGGACATTGATTGGCCAGCTTCCAAAATCAGTTGGACGAGTAGAAGCTACTGATCACACCCTGATAGTGAGTGAATATCCACTCTTGGTCCAAAAGTGCAATCAGTAGAACATACATGTGAACTTTTTCAGAGGTGAAGGAGGGAGATTTTCACTTGAAAAGTGGGAGATTTATTTTTATATAAACAGAAAAGGGAGTTACAATTTCCTTGTAGGGAGACTTCTAAAAAATGTTTAGCAAGCTCTTATTTCTTTAGAGTAATAATTTTGGTAAGTCATCACATATTTATAATAATAGTTAAGCCAGTCTTCATCAATAGATAAATTTTCACAACTTTCTGCAAGTTTGATCCATACTGACACGTCAGTAGTAAGAAAATATAAATGTATGAAGTCAGGCAACACTCAAAATGTTTTGTAACGAGTATTCTCCTGCAACTGTGAATTGGGCCAATATTGCCATAATAATGATATTGCACGTTTTGTCAAATAATTTTGGATACATTTTTTTTTCATTTTTGCAGGTTTCTTTGGAATTTACTGAAATACCAAGACATTATGTTTGAATAAACCAATATGAACTGATGTTGGCCAAAGTGCTCATTTGCTAGATTATTTCTTTTTGTCTATATTATACAAACTATATTAAGTGAAATATTTACGGCCATTACGTTAAAAATGACTTTCACACATGATGAAAGGTGCCAGCGAAAGTTATAGTTAATGAAATAGTTAATTTTTCAAATGCAATGTATATATTGTCTTTATTAAGGGAGGTTCGAGACTCGGCATTTAAGTTCACACTCATATTAAAGGTGACATCTGTCAGACTGCCTTTACCAAATACATGTAACAATATCTAACCACTGCTTTCAGGAATTTCTGCATAATTTCGTACTTTATTCAATGTAAAAGATTTTAAACACTGTTTTGTAAGGTAATTGCAAAAAAATATTCACTAAATGTTCATTCTTTGCAAATCTATAAACAGCACAATAGAGGTCTCTGCTAAAAAAATTACAGAAGTCAGAGCAGACTACAATATCATGTGATCTCACTTTATTACATGGTTTTAATAATTTAAAAATAGCTACCTCTGGTAAAAAATACCTGTTGGTAATGATGAGTGGTGATTTATGCATTGTCACACAGATCTAGGGCATCAATGAACAGCATTTGACAGGTCCGTTTCTGATATCAATGACTTATTTGCAAAAATTAAATTGTCCCACAAGGCAGACATCAACTTTAATTTCAGAATATACCATATGATCTAGAAGAGGACATTTCAAGGTTACTTGGCACCTTCAAGTTCAAAATAATGCCCAACCACCGTTTATTGCACAAATGACTGTTTATAGACTTTAATACTGGTATTTAAAGATTTGATTTTGAAATACAGTGCAGGGAACAGTTATGTTTGTTTATTAGGATAAAGTCCCACCAACAGTATTTCAGTTATCTGGAGTTCACTTGAAGCAGATATAGTGCTGCCTTTACTGTGTAAAGCATGCCATGAACACACAGCATGACCCCACACCCAGTCAAATTATCCTGACACCGGGCCAACCAGTCAGGGAACTACTCATTTACTGGAGCATTAGCAGGGGAGCTATACAACTTACATTTTTAAATGCCGTGGCCCTAGATCGAAGCCTTTCGTACCTGAAGCCGACTACCGATTGAGCTACCAGGTGTGATGAGACCAGTTATGATCATAATAGATAGGCCTATGCCCAATTTTGGTGGCGCGAGACTTCAGATAGATGTCAAACCACGGGGGCACAGCTGGAAGACCTTCCCACATGTTCTTCAACATAAACAGGATCAGAACCCCATAATGAGGCTTAGCCATTCGAAAGACGGTTACAAGACAGCAACTACCACTATGCCAAGAACGACCTTGGTAACTCGAGACATGATGGCAAATAATCACTAAACTAGTAAACAAAAGCTATTGGTTTGTACTTGAATATTTTTAGCATTTAAAAAGATGAACAAAAAACAAAATTCATAGGTAGTTCTAATATAGGTTTTATTTTTTCAACCAATTTGAAAATCCACATCTCCTATAGCACATCAGATGTCAATAATACAAAACAAGCATGCGCGTTCAGCAATCCGCCGAGTTCAGACAAACTGGATCACAGTTGTTCCCGCTAATTGAGTTACGTGCCTTCACATGCCTAACACACTATAATAAACCAAATAACAATGGAAACACGTGTCTAGAGTTTGTTTACAAGATGTAGACGATCATGAAGGCCATCATAAGACAGAAAAGACCCATGGCCTCGGCCAAGGCGAATCCAAGGACAGCGTAGGTAAAGAGCTGCTGCTTCAGGGATGGGTTTCTGGCATAGGCGATACACAAGCTGCCGAAGATGCTTCCAATACCAGCTCCTGTAACACAAGACAGTTAAATATAGTGTACATTTTCTTCTTACAATAAAAGTGACATGAAGTTTATTGCTAAAAATTTCACTGATTACAGTGCAATTTTAAACGTCTGTTTAATTAAGATGCTCAATGGCTAAAAATGAGGTCTTAATTTCTAAATGATCGAGTAAATAATACAAAATATATGCATTGCAAAATAAAAAACATTCAAAAAGAAAATAAGTTGCACCTAATACATTTTATTTTGCCCAAGTTACAAAGCTGATTACAACAGCAGCTGAGCTTTGAGAGCATAAAATTACACATGAAAAATTAAATGGCATCCCTTTGAAATGTTATATTGGCCCAGAGCCAATCCATCACAACACATGCACTGTCACATTGGTGAAGGATTATGAAGATCAAGAATACTACTATTCACTGCTACATGGTGACGCAAATTTCTTTAAAAACAGGCATAATCAGATTTTTTTTTTTTCCAACAACAACTATCATATGAATGGTCAGACCTACAAGCAACCATTTTTCCGATACTTCATGGATACAGCATATATTACCAGCAAAAAATTCCATTCATTTATACAGCTATTTTCACTTATTTCCCTAATTATCCTGAATATGGATTAAACTGAAAAGCAATACAGGAGCTCCATTTTAATGTTCATACTTTTTCAGCTGCTGCACATTTAATTTTTTATCATTAACGTCCAGTCACTGTCAACTTATATTCTATAATGCTTTTTTCTGATTGTAAATCTGTTGATGTTAACGCAACTGTCTTGGTTTTTATAACCAATACACTTACATAAAAACACCTTATGCCTTATTACAGCACTATTTTATCCATGAAGAGGAATGCACAATTAAAACATACAGACTTCACGACTGATACTTGGTCACCATTGCAAGAAGGTGTGAAAATAATGCATTGGCTACAGAACACGAGAGAAAAGACAGAAGCTGCCTTTTATGCAAATGCAAATATAAAGACCATGTATGCTAATCTCCTAGAAATGGTGTTAACTGCCTTATGTAGTCAGTATTGACTTTTGGCAGTACAAAGTTGAAGTTATCTCAGAGATAAACTACAGGCAGAGGAGCAGTGGCTTATGCTTATAACCAATGGTGCATTGAATGTTAAATGGAAAACCTCCCGACACGAATGTTCTGGCCCATCCAGGAATCGCGAATCTAACTGCTCAGTCAGTCGCCCCCAAAAAGAAAATGAATACAACAGCTATTCAAGTAACTGGAATCAACTGTACATCAGGACACACATGGAAGTATTAGAAAGAAAGTACAGCTTCTGAGAAGTGACTGAACTGGCTCTACAATATTTGACAATGCATGAGTAATTTGCTTAGCAGGCCAGTGGCTAAACCGCATCAGCAGCACAAAGTGTTAGGTTAGCTTTACCTGATCCAGCGACACCAACAGTGGCGGCCCCGGCACCAATAAATCTGGCAGCCTGGTCAATATCCTGCTTGGCAACACTGGTCTGGAACTGGCGGAGCTGCAATCAGACACATAATATAAGTTATAATACTTAATACAAATACTTTATACACAAAGACGTACACTGACTGCTTTAATACTAGATCCCATACTACAGCCAGTCGAATTATCTGACACTGGACCAAGGATTGGATTTCCCTTATAATAATAAAAGCTTATTCCACTATCATTTTCGTAACTTGTTATGTCAAGGCCCTGGGTAAGAATTTAACATTACCACGAGTGATCACGTTTCTTAATACTAACCCGAGTAAAAGACAAGTTACAACTCCCAAGAGTAAATTACAAATAAGATATTCTTCTCGAAGTTTCTAAACAAAAACCACAATCCCATGATCTGATTTATATTACTGTTAGATATATTAAGTTTTCCATGCATTAATTTGAAATTGATCTTATTTCAACATAGATAACATTACTTCTAAACGAAGTCTTCTACAAGGTATTGGAAACAGACTTACCTGGGACATGAATGTGGTGTTGTTGACCTGGGTTAAATTAGAGGAGATACCATTGTATGAGGCTATACAGGAGTTCTGTAAAAGATGATGTTTACACATGACATACAAGCAATGTGAATATGTTGGAAAAACATGTAACAACTGTTTCCCAACTGTCTTCTTTAAAGATTCCCCCAAATAAACTCTTAGATCATTCTCTTAAATTGATTATTACAAATAGTCAAAGAATAGATTATTCACAAGTTATTAGCAATCATGATTAAAATTGCAATGTTACCAAATGTTGTAAAAACATTCAGAACTGTTGATAGTAACGATACGTTACTCATGGCTATGCATGCATTCTTTGTGCATCAAATTTAGTTATCTTGCTCTTGTACAACAAAAATGTCTCATTTGCATTTTATGAGGGACAAAATTTCATCAAATCATCTTTATTAAAGTGCCTCATTAAAAAATAATAGTAAAATGCTTGATTATATACTTACATCTTTCTGTGCAGCAACAACACTGCTGATGGGTCTCAATGTCCTGCTTCCGCTTGATACCTAAAAACAAAGAGCATTAACAGAAATATGGCTCTTTTAAACTGTGTTTGCCATAGAGATTGGCAATTATCATCGATGCATCGGTAAATCTTGATGTGATACAGTATCGCAATACAATGCCGAGGTATCTATACAGTACAATACTAATGTTCACTAAGCATTATAATTTATGTCAGTATTGTTTGCTTACATACTGCCTACATAACTGAAAGAAATGAACCTATTACACGACACAATTCAGATACCATGATAACATTAGGATACATTTTCAGCAGCGATACCAAACTCTATTTTGCCATGGAAATAAAAATTCACAACATGCATGAGCATTTTCCTGAGATGACAACGCATTCTTTCAGTTGACATGTGGTGCACAGCAACAATAGCTATCTGTTATTACTCATATGCAACAATAGCTATCTGTCATTTCTCATACAACTGTCTATTTGGTTTATAAAAAAAATCTTAAATCTGCCATTCAAGGTCACCTCAAGGCACATAACATGCATTTGCAAGGTGACAGAAGACATTTTTGAAACATACAAGTTTAGACTAAAGGACTTGTGATGTTAAGGAAAAAAGCTTCATGAATAGAATGACCAACTGTAATTCTGAAAAATGCACATCAATATAAAAAATCATGAAAACATGTAAAAATAAAAATGAAAATAATGGATCAAAGTGTCTGCATTTAAACACCATTATTTTATTAACTTTTCACCATTTTTTAATCACTAAGCATATTTATTTACAAATTGATAACTTGTCCTTGCTTGTATGAGTTCGAGAAAACCATTGACATTGATGTTAAGATTGAACTGTATATTCTGACGAGTCTACCCGAGACGTTGTTTCAAACATGTAACAGATTGTCTGAACTGACTTGACTTTAAAATAAAATCAGTAATTATTCCGATTCATTTATACAGGACACTGAACAAAATATTAACAGTAATGTTAAATTGTGGACAAATTCCATGTCATGTTTGTACAGCATTAGATGACCACTTTGATTTGAACAATTAAGATCATGCCTGTAAAGAAAGGTTTTGAAATCTTTGAATTCCCTATGTGCAGCTCATGCTTAATAATAAAATAACTTTAAACAATTAACAATAGCCAAGGCACAAGCAGAAAAAATGGAACTGTCAAAAACTATACAACTCAAGGTCACAGTACTAACAACAATGGTCAAACGTTTGAAATGGCAAATGACAAGCTACTAAATGTACCATAGAAAAGAAAGCTATCCAGAATGTACATATCTACAGTGTTGACTTTTCAAAAGCATTGTTTATATGGTTAAAACTTAAAAAATTTAGTACGAACTTTGAATAAAAAATGGCTGCAACCTATTTGACCTCAAAGATTAAACCGCTTAAATTCGCCGATTACTAATGATTCAATCTGCTAGGAAGCAACAATTGCAGAAAATTTCACTTACCAAGCATCTGGATGCTGGAGCAACGAATTTGGCGCAGCTGTACATGTTGCCTGTTGTTGGTGATTGGTTTCCAAGCGGACTGAAAGAGTAAAACCGGCATAAATTCACTGTCAAATCCTTGAAGGACTTTTCGTAAAAACAAATCTAAAAGATAGCAACATATCAAAGATAAGTAGTTATTATGCAAAACAGTAAATAAATTAAATCATATGAGAAATTTTACAGCAAGATGAAGATGAAAGGCGACGATTCAGTGTGATAGAATTCAGAACTAATTCTGACGCCTCTGCTTACCTTTGCAACCGACAGGAAGGACAAACTAACTGCGCATGCGTATACTAAATCTCCATTTCCGGGGCAAATGAACGATGTCACCGTGTAGTATATGTTCCGCGTGTTTGTGTCAAAACGGTCAATAATCAGAAATGCTTTTATTTTTTATTCGCCATACCGTTTTCATAAAATATGTACATTTTAAACATCCAGTCCTACTGGACAATAAAAACAATTCATCATCTTCAAGATTTTAACACAGCCGGATTGGTAAACAATATTTCTTTTTGGTGTACATTATTAGCGTCATTTTACTAACAAATTACGCTAATAATGTACACCAAAAAGAAATTGTTGTTGAAGGAATTACGTTTTCCGACACTTGAAGCCTATGTTATCTTTAACATATTCCTAGCCCACTTCTTTCTTTAAACTTACTCACAGGAATAGAAATAACCTGTTTAACCTGTCTGAATCACAGCAAACTGTTCACCTGAAAGTTATGAGTTTTGTCCCCTAAAATACAGGAGGAGGTCAAAAGGAACCCATAAATTTCCGGCCAAAACGTACCCCAGTAGAAGTCACAACGTATCCAAAACATACCCATGTAAATGTAATATATAATAATAAATGTCCGTGTAGTTTATCGATCTCAAAGCACTATTGTTTTTTATGTTTTAATACTTGGTGTGCATTTTGTTTGTTTGTTTATTTATTTATTTATTGGTTTTTGCTGTTTGCTTTTTGTTGTTGTTTTTTGTTGTGTTTTTGTGTGTGTGTTGTTGTCTTTTTAATTTTATAAAGACCAATCGCACTGAGAATGATTTCACATAATGACCATAAAACATTAAAATTATAACATTAAGATATTTGCATATTTCTTTAATTAAATGCTGGTATTGTAAAAGCAGTTCGAGTGTTTTAAAATATATGTTCCTTTGAAACTAAAAAAAAAAGATATTTATATCAATTGATTTTCCACTTGTTGTTTTTTTCTTTTAAAATACCACATTACTGTGTACAGAAAGCAGGTCAAGTAGGAATGTGAGTAATTTTTAAAGCGACCGTTTAATAAGATCATAATGGTATCATTTTACAAATAATGTCATTGTTCATGCAACGCCACAGACTTAGAACTAAAATCTTATCTAAGGTACCAGAACACGCGTACACGTTTCCATCCTGTTAGATTTCTCGATCGACAACGAGATTACCATTATTACTAAGAGAAAATAAGAATTATGTTCTGGCCGAAAACAGATGTTTTAGCAATATTTGGATTTGTAAAACTACTTCTTAGCTAAAAAAGAGCTTGATAAATAAATGTTACTTCTGGATGACAGCTATATGCTAATGAGAACCCAAATCGAGGCTGGGGCAAATGGCTGTGTTCTTGTTAAACAATTGTAAATTCACTGGATGTGGTCGCGCTTTCCCTACTCTTGCTGACTTAATCCATCATATCGAGGATTCTCATATTGGTATGATTCTATATACGCATGTTTGGCTGTGTTCTTTTGTCTATATAACCAAATAAACCGCAAGATGCCGTAACATAGAAATATTGCGGGGAAATTGCGCACTTCCGGTTCATCAGCTGTTTCTGTAAACATTGCTGAGGCTGAGAGAGTAGGACACAAGATGCTAATTGCTGTGTGGCCCTTTTCTGTCTCTTAGCGAAAAAAGGTCTGATCATGTTTCTCAATTATATGACATTATTTAGAGAACTTCTGTTTGCAATGTTTTCTATTTCAATTACTGTTATAGTTGAATTTAAAGGCCAACTTTCACTTTAGAAACTTGAAGTGTGAACCAGTATCTGTCAAAATAATTTGTCCAACATTTTAGATATATTGTTTTATTTGAAACTATTTTGATTTTGTTAAATTCAAACTGCATCTTTAAGTTCGTAAAACATGCAGCAAACATCATGTTCTGGATTTTAAGCAATATTAATGTTTTCAACTCTCATATATGCCCCCCTCAGGCAGACTGTCCAGTGAGAATGTTACCCTGTTGCAATGTATTGATATTAATTGTTACTCTTCAACACTTTGATGCTTTGATTATGTTGCTACTCTCTAATGTGAAGATACGAATAAAGGAGACATGTTCCGGTTTACTCACATGGCGTTTGTTCATCATTTATTACATGGTGTCAGAAGATCGGCGTGCATCGGCATTTATTTATCGTGTCATTTGAAAATATCGGCGCAAAGTGAAAGATTAAACATTCATGTTCGCTATTGCTGAGCGATACAATGGCAAATAAAGGAATTAGGCCTTTACCTGAATTCAATCCAACGGACTCGAGTGCCCCGGAATGGGAACTGTATAAGCGTGATTTTCAGATTCATCTTGATGCGTTAGGACTTGATGCCAAGCCTGGGAGAAGGAAAGTCGGTGTGTTGCTAGCCAACATGGGCCGAGAATGCGTCAAAATTTACGATTCTTTTGAGTGGGCGCCGGCAGTTGAGGCCGATGAAGAGAACGGGATCGTCGGCAGGCAAGCCGAAGATAAGCACGAATTGGAAACGGTTTTCGCGAAGTTTGACCGACACTTTGGTGTTCATAACTACAGAAACATCAAAAGACAAGAATTTTTGAACACGAAAAGGGGAAACTTGTCTATCATGGATTATATATCCGAGTTGAAAAGAAAGGCTGAACATTGTCAGTACGGAGAACAAAAGGAAGGATTGATTTGTGACATGATCATAAACGGTGTCAATGACAAAAAGTGCTCTGAGAAACTGATGGAAATTCCGGCAGATCAGTTAAGTATTGACAAAGTAGTACAAGTTTGCAGACAAGTAGAGCTTACAACAGCACACTTAAAAACACTGGGAGAAAGTCCAAATGTCAACCTAGCAAAGACTTTTAAGCCACACCAGGGAGGAAGATCAGGTCAGTTTTACTGCCCTAAATGTTGCAAACGTCATGCATATAGAAATTGTCCAGCTTATAACAAAACTTGTGACGTATGTGGCTCATTAGGACATTTTAAGGTGTCAAAACTGTGCAAGGGCAACCCCTTCACACCACGTCGAAGGATGGGACTTGTCAGTGCACGAGGACAGCCATTTCGGAACCGTGGTAGGGGGAGATACAGACAAGTACACTACACAACAGAAGCAGAGAATGAAGGTTTAAGTGACATGTTTGAACAGTCTGCCTCTATTAAAGATGTGTTTGTGGTAACAAACAACGAAAGTGAACATCAGGACTGGACCGCCACGTTTAAAGTTGGTTCAGCAGAACTGAACGTTGAAATAGATAGCGGTGCAATGTGCAACGTAATGTCCAAAGTAACTGCTGAAAAGTTCAAAAATGTTGCACACATTTCCAACAGTGAGGCAATCATAAACGGGGTGTGCGGAAAAAAATTAAAGGCACTTGGAAAAATAATCTTGCCGTGTGAGTACAAGGAATTGAAAAGAAACGTGGAGTTTCAAGTGATGGACACCCCCAGAAATGTTAATCTGCTGGGAAGAGATGACTCTGTAAACTTTGGTCTGATAATAAGGGTGAATTCTGTCATGTTGGAGACTGAAAAGATCATTGAAGATTATAGCGACGTGCTTGGGGAAGAAATAGGCTGTTTGCCAGGAGAATACAAGATTAAAGTTGACAAAAATGTATTACCAGTCATACACCCTCCGCGTCCGGTACCAGCTGCTATTAGGGAACAACTAAAAAAAGATCTAGGTCATCTCGAGAGATGCGAGATAATAATCAAAGAGACAGAACCTACAGAATGGGTAAACAGTTTGGTTTGCGTAAGGAAAAAGAACGGGAAAATTCGAATTTGCATCGATCCAACAGATCTTAACACAGCCATTCTACGGGAACATTACCCAATGAAGAGCTTTGAAGATGTAGCTACACGGTTAAATGGCAGCAAATATTTCTCAACTTTAGATGCAAATATGGGGTATTATCAAATAAAGCTGACAGAGGAAAGCTCCAAATTAACAACATTTAACACACCCTTTGGGAGATACCGTTATCTACGCATGCCAATGGGAGTAAAATGCTCAAGTGAAGTCTTCCAGAGATCAATGGAAATGCATTTTGGCTGCATGGAAGGAGCTGAAATTATAGTTGACGACATCCTTGTACATGGTCGTACCCTGGAAGAACACAATGCTCGTCTCAGAGAAGTGCTAGAGAAAGCACGATCCGTAAATCTTAAGCTGAACAAGAAAAAATGTGTCTTTGCAAAGCCAGAAGTAGATTATGTAGGACATAAGTTGACTGGTGAAGGCATTAAGCCGACTGATCAGAGAATGGAGGCAATAGCGAACATGAGAGATCCTGAAAATTTCTCTGAACTAGACGCTGTGCTTGGGATGCTGTCGTACGTGTCAAAATTCATACCATGCCTTAGTGAACTGAATGCTCCGCTTCGAGATCTGAAAAAGGAAGAAAAATGGGTTTGGGATGACACAGCAAAACAGGCATTTGAGAAAATCAAAGCAACTTTGGTGTCAACCAAGGTACTCAGATATTATGACCTGAACAAACCAATCACTCTTACTGTTGACGCTTCGCTGAGAGGATTAGGTGCTGCAATCATACAGGAAAACGGAGTTGTGGCATATGCGTCAAGAGCTCTTTCGCCTACTGAACAAAAGTATGCACAGATAGAAAAGGAAATGCTAGCTGTAGTTTTTGGCTGCGAGAAATTCCATAAGTTGTTGTATCCAAACTCTAGAGTTGAGTCAGATCACAAGCCGCTTGAGGCAATTCTGAAAAAAGCCATCCACAAAGCCCCATTAAGAATCCAGAGAATGATGTTGAAACTTCAACCGTATGAATTCACACTTACACACAAAAGTGGCAAAGAGATAGGACTAGCTAACTGTCTTAGTAGATTGCCTTTGGAGGAAATTGGCACAAGGGCAATAGATGATGAATTAATGGTGCTGAATGTGGACACACTAGCATGTACAAATCATGAGAAAATAGCAGCAGTCACACAAGGGGATGAACAGTTCCAAGTGTTGGCCAAAGTAATCAGTCGTGGGTGGCCAGAAACCAAAAGTGAGTTACCTTCTGAAGCAGTTCCATTTTGGGATTACAGAGATGAAATGGCAGTTTACAATGGTGTACTATACAGGGGAGAACGAGTTTGTATCCCGGCTGAAATGCGTGCGGAGACGCTCAAAGCAATTCACAATTCTCACCTTGGAATTGTGAACTGTAAGAAACGGGCTAGAGAGTTGGTGTTCTGGCCTGGGATGAACAAGCAGATTGAGGATATGGTTAAGAAATGCAGTGCATGCTTAACATACAGAAACAAACAGCCAAAAGAACCCATGATTATCACACCAGTACCTTCACTGCCATGGAGCAAAGTTGCAACCGATTTATTTGAAATAGATGGCAACAATTATCTTGTGATGGTAGACTACTATTCAAATTTCATAGAGGTGGCTCCATTACAACGGGATAGCAGAACCAGTGCAGTGATTAAACACATGAAGGCAAATATTTCCAGATATGGAATCATGGACACTTTAATCAGTGACAATGGACCACAGTTCACCAGTTCGGAGTTCAGAAACTTTACCGAGAAATATGGCATCCGACACATCACGTCTTCCCCATTGCATCAACAGTCAAATGGCCTCGCAGAGAAAGCTGTCCAAACAGTGAAAAATTTGATCAAGCGGTGTTCTGAAACAGGAGACGATATTTACCTTTCGCTTTTGGAACTGCGAAACACCCCAAGAGATAGTGAAATTGGTTCCCCGATGCAACGTCTAATGGGTCGCAGGGCAAAAACTCTGATTCCCATTTCTCAAAAACTTAGAAAACCAGAAGTCAGTCATACAAATGTTGCTTCAAAACTTCTCGAGTACAGGAGAAATTCAGACATGTTGCTGAAAACACAAGAAACGCCACACATGATCAGCCCAAAACATGACATAGAAATACCTTTCGAGCCAGAGCAAAATGAGACCTATCCGCCTGAGAAACTGCAAAACAACGATTGCGCTGAAAAGTCAACCCCAGACAAGAGTACAACGTGCCAACCAAGTCCATTAAAAACGGGTCAAATACAAGAAGATACAGTAAAGAAGAAAACGCGCTATGGTCGAGTGATTCGAAGTCCAAAACGCTTCAAAGACTTTGTATAGACATTGCACATCAAAATATTTGAAATAGCATATGCACTTGTGTTAAGGGGCATAATAATCCCCATGTGCATATTATGGCCAGAAGGTCATGTTTCAAGACGATTCTGTCATTTGTTATTATTCATTGATTTCATTTCTATAATAATAAAACAGGGATCAAGAAAATATCTGACATTTAACTTCATGCTTACTGATTAGATTTACAGTTAGTGAATTGTCATGTTTACATACATATGCCATCATACCTTTCATTTTAGTTTGAGTTAGATGAGTGTTTTGTGTGTTTTTAGGACTCTTACTGTCTAGTCATGTTGTATTTTCTAGTCGTTTATGCATTGTAATATTCCCGACAATTTTACTAAAGGATACTGTTCTTAAAACAAGATTTTATCATGGACCTTTGTTGTTAGATTTAAATGTTAACTTTAAAAAACAACAACATCAATAATCAAAGTCTCTTTTTATGAAACTGCATTTGCTGTTCTATGAATCTCTTTGGTATTTTCTTTTTTTTTTGTTAAAGAAAAGGGGATGCAATGTATTGATATTAATTGTTACTCTTCAACACTTTGATGCTTTGATTATGTTGCTACTCTCTAATGTGAAGATACGAATAAAGGAGACATGTTCCGGTTTACTCACATGGCGTTTGTTCATCATTTATTACACCTGTTGTTATCATGATATCACTGTCTTGCAGTACACACAAGGGATAAATGTGGTTTGAAATGCATTTCCGGTGCAGCATTTGACTGTTGTACTCATCTATTTACCTCACCTTACCATGCTCGTCCTACCCGGGAACCAAATAATGGTTTTATACTAAATGGCCTTGAGAGCAACATATTTCTGTAGAAAAAGACATATATTTGGTCCCGCTTTACTTATTGCGTGCTTATCATTCCTAACAAAGATTACTGTTACCAAACTGTTTCTATCACATTTCCCCGATCATGTAGGCCTACTTTTACATTTTAGTATTAGAATCTAGTAGGCAGTGACGATACTGAGGTCGGTTTTATATATTCTCAGCTAATTTGTTGTGCTCCAAGTCACATCACCATCTCAACTGTGATGGCATTTCTCTAAATCTTTTACCGTATAGTACATTTTCCAATACAATTACACTATCAGTTGCTAATTTCGTAAAATGTTATGCCATTTTGAATAATAATTAGTGTCACTTAGACTGTGACTGATATTTATGAAGTAACCGTTAGTCCCGTAAAATTGACAGAAGTTGAGTTTTTGTCGGGCAGTAAGTTTTCTCTTATCAAAATGAAACAGTAAATCTACAATATGTGTTTTCTTTTCATTTTGGACGTGATCACATTTCTCTAGTGGCTTTCAAAATGAATATTGTACAAGCTCAGAATTTCGCCAGCCTTTAGATTCATCCTGATAATATTTAATATAACACGTAAACAGTAATTGAATGTTAACGTTTCATCATATGCTTAACTCCGCCCATTTTAATTAACATAACATTATCCCTTAGCCAATAAAATCTAGAAAGCAGATAAATCATTATGAATGGTTAAGTGTATCTCCTATAGTTGGCTAATTAGCATAACACAAAACCACCAGCAAGCTGTCGTTTGCCTCTTATGATCATGTGTACTGTGTCAATTTCCTCCCACTGATATCTGGCATCATGCTAGACTTGGTGATGTAGATCAAAGAAATTCAGGTCTTGCAGATGCTGATGTACTTGCATCTGGGAGGTCAGCGCCTGCTAATATCACTTGTCACATGTGAAGCTGACACATTTTCATACCTGTTAGCCAGTACACAATTAAGTGATAATTTTGGATTATTGACAACATGTTTGAACTCAATGATAAGGTGTTTTAAAAAAGGTCAGTATTGTAATATATGGTATTTTGAACTTAATATATATACATGTATGTATATTCCAGATACAAGCTGATTAAATGATTTCACTTTTCGCATGGGACCACGATCCAATGTAAATGTATTAATGAATGTATCTGTCCATAGGCTATGACTTAAATCGGCGTCGCTTTTTTTTTCTTGATACCTCGCCCATAAGTCGAATAGACTTTTCAGAGCAATTTTAGGACATGTTTTTACTTGACTTATGGGGGAGTGAATACGGTAAATGTTAATTGTTTAGTGTGTAACTTTGTACATTGATAAAATAAAAAGGTATTAAAATGTATAATTTAACAAGTACAACAACATTTTAAAATGTTTATAAAAGCTGCATCTAATCTTTGCCATGTATCATGGTTTTCTGTGCACTGTGTTGAATCATTATACTGTACAACATGCTGACATAAAATATATGATTAAAAGTGACATTATAACTATTTTTTTCATCATTATTCAATGTTGAATGAAAAATTTCTTTACAACTGAGCCTACTGAGTTTGAAATCGCTTTTGATGGGCATTTCAGCTTATTTTAAGCAAGGTGTATGCAAACTCATTGCACCATTTATTTATATGTATCAATTCCTTATTTTTTAGTCCACAGCAATATGTTCATCAACCAATAATAAGAGGTATTATGAATCTTTTCGAGGAAAAAAAAAGATTTTGATTATTTATAAATGAAGCCTGATTTAGGTTAACTTTCTGCTTTTTGCAATTTCAGATGTTGATCCTAAACTTCTGGAAAAACAGGAGACACAGCAGCCATCTTCCCTAGCCCTAAGCTACATCTTGAAGTATGAATCTCACCTTTTAATTATTACATTTATTAAAAATATCTTAAAGCATCTTGCTCGAAATAATCAAATTTATTCTATTTTTTAAAAAGAGCAAAGCTGTTTAAACCACAAGTAATAATAGCTTAAAAAAAGTCTGTTAGCTTACTCTCCTTCAAAAAATTGTGCTGCCATTAAAAATGTTGCAACATTTTTCAACCATTTTAGCTCAACAACCTAGTATACTATTAAAATGCACATAGGACAAAATACATCAGTTATTAACACTGATTGGTTCAATAAAGATGCAGTAGTAATATAGATAAATGTCATATACGGATCACATGGTTCTATGTGTTATGTACCTACATTTATCTGTGAATAAGTTGCCCTCTACCTGAGATGCATATGCTTGGAAAATTACTCTGGTTTTCAGTCACCTGCCAAAGTGTTAATTGGTCTATAACAAGGTAGGTCTTGGCTCAGGTGTCCATGGTCTCAATTCCAGGCAGAAATGCTCCAATATTCAATAATTTGCTTATGCACAGCTTACAAAAGTCATTCTCTGACTGGTTAGCCCAGTCTCAGGATGATGTGAGAGTGGATGTTGTATTATCTTGGGTGTTCATATAGCTTGCACAATAATAGCAACACTGCTTTATTTAAATATTTATTGTGTTTGTATTTGTTTTTTTGGTTTTACTGCACACCAACACTTGATAGGTCATACGGCGCTGAATACATTGAAGTTTGATGACAATAGAATATAATTAGGTTAAAACTAAAATATGTGAGTAGAAAATAAGAATCAATCTGGTTAAAATGTGAATTATGAGTAATAACAGGTTAACAGTATTAAACAGTTAAAACATGTATGTTAATAAACAGTTAATAACTTATTAAGAGTACCAACCTCATTCAGGAAGCAAACAAGCTTAGCATCGGATATATTATCTTAAATAGTTCATATATATCATTGACATTAAAATACTTAGACGGAACATGGTCTGTGTCAATACAATCTAATAAAATATGATTAACTGTAAGAGGTTCCTGGCAAGGAACACATTCAGGTTGAACTTCTCTTTTTTAAAAGATATGAGTGAGTTAATCTAGTATGTCCAATGAGACAGCAGGTAAGAGCTACGTCTTCCCGCCTACCTTCTCTGCAAATAGAGATATTGGCACCAACGTTATGTTTAATTACAAAAACTTGTTTGCCATTTGGTTAAAATATATCGATTGATAAGTGATTAAAAATCTGTGTGTGGGATGCAAAGATCAGTTTCCTTGGATGCCTACATAACTAGGTAGCCAACAGAAAGCAATATGCTTATAAAAGTAAAGTTCATTAAGTTTAAAAGTAATTCTCTAACATGAGGTTTAGAAAAATTGAGGTTTTTAATGAACTTTTATACTGACAAAGAGTCAGTAAACACTACACATTTATTGCCAGGATGATTTGAAATTAAGTCAAGAGAAAGGTTAACAGCCTGAATTTCAGCTGTAAAAATGGACGGTGCCAGGGGTAATTTTTGTTTAAAACAGTGAATTTAACTTACGATAGTACAGCCGACATATGAATCTGTTTTTGAGCCATCAGTATATATTTCGAGGTAGTTAGAGTATTTCTTGTCGCGCAGTTCGATAAAATTTGATGCGTAGTACGAGAGGGTCTGTTTTGATTTATTATTTATACTGAGAGTTAAATCAACATCGGGTGTTTTAAATTGCCATGGTGGAAATTCCAATATATTATTTTCTGTTGATTTAAATTCAGATGTAATGCTTGTATGAGTTCTAATTTCCGTAAACCAAACGGCTTAATTGCCTTTGGTTTACGCTTGTACAAGTGTTCATATTTTGGATTGTGCGCTGGCTTTTTATGGATTAGATTTCACTTTTGTTATGAACTGAAGGGCAAGTTTCACTCGTCTAATGTACAATGAAGGCTCATTAGCTTCAAAGTAAAGGCTCTCTACAGGAGTGGTCCTGAAAGCTCCAAGGGCAAGACGGAGTCCCTGGTTGTTGACAACATCTAGCAACTGGAGATATGATCTCCTGGCTGAGCCATAAACAATGCTGCCATAATCTAATTTCAATCTTACTAGCAATCTATAAAGTTGCAATAAAACTTTTCTATCAGCTCCCCAGTCAGATTGGGCTAAAAATTTCAACAAGTTAAGAGATTTAAGACATTTGGTTTTTAAATATTAATATGGGGTTATAAAAAATAACTTACTGTCAAATATGACACAAAGATATTTAGTTTCCTTGATGACAGGAATTTAAATCGGTCACCTTTTATTATCCCCTGCCGATGGAAACAGGAGGCAAAATTGTTTTGGCATTGTCAGTCCTTCCTTCCATCTGTCTATCCTGAATTTCGTTTTCATGCTATTTCTCTGCAACTACTGACTAGGATTTCAATGATACTTTGTGGGAACTTTCAATACCAAAAGGAGGTGCACATATCCTCAGCATGTTTGAAGTTTCAGTTGGACCTTTCATCACAGTTATTGTGTTCGATAAGTTATACAGTATGTATACAGCTGTAACAGTCATTTCCGCGCTACTTCTCTACAACAGCTTACTGGATTTCAACAAAAGGATATGAGAATCATCAATAATAAAGAAGATGTGCATCTCATTAGCATGTTTCCTATCTGACCATCTAACACAGAGCTTATGGCCCCTGAATTGTAATTTGTTTCTGTGCTATTTCTTAGCAACTACAGCACATATCACCACTTTTATGATTACAATTATTTTTTTGTCTCATCAAGCTGATAACTACAAAGTTATTTATTAAAAAAATTATTGCCAATTTCTTCAAATTTTCTTTATTAAATTCTGATTATTGTTTCTTCAAACAAGCACAAATCGGCAGGGGATTTACTGTCTGTCACAGAGTCTTGTTATTATATAGTTTGAGGTCTACTGTTATATGTCACTAAACAGTTAAAATATTTTTGACTGCAGGCACTACTCAAAGAGTTCTGGAGTGAGAAGGGATCCCGCCAGACAACAAGAAAAAATGTAAAACACAGATTCCCACCACCTCTCCTCCGCAGTAACACCCCTACAGGTAAGGATCTAGATAGGTTCTAGAAGCCAAGGGTTTAATCTCAGGCTGTAATATGTCTGGTGTAGCTTCCTTGCTGTACTCAAGTAAAGTATATGGGTAGTTTGGTAGACCTGGTGACAATATCATGTGACAGATGTTCAAGGAATGCTATAACTGTGAAGGCAGTACTTTATCTACTTCAAGTTAACACCTTCATCTGATAACTGTAACATTGTTGTCAGGACAATAAATCCCAAGAAACAAAGAAAAGAATTACTGACGGAGAAGAAAGATGATGATTTTGGTCAGACTTGGTTGTTGTTGTTTTTTAAAACATCGCACTGTTGGACACAGTCATGGTCATATTAGCTGCATCCAGCTAATTATTGGTGGAGGAAGATTCCAGACTTATGTCTAGGTAGAACCACTGGCGCACGACAGGTTAGCTGGAAAATCTCCCTTTATGAAAGTTTTGCCTTGGACTCGAACCCACAGGTTGAGGGGATGAGAAGTTACAAGTTGGTGACTCTAACCGTTCAGCCATCGGTGCCTCAGGTCAGAATAAGATGAGCTGTGTTGTGTGGGGTGCGATGCATGAGTCCTGATCAGATGGACAGAATTAAATTATTTGTGAGGGTAGCCAATATTATTCATTAGCAAGAAAGTAACATTGATTTTTTTTTTGTGCTGGTATGTCAGGCGGGAGGAATGTTTTAATGATGAATATGACCACAATGCCTTGTCTTGACTGCATTGAAGTATAGAACTTTGTTGATATAAAAATAGTCATTTGTGTTCAAGTCCTGACTTTTGTTGAGGAGTGGTTTGTGAAAACTTGCCATTAACTTGATTGACTTGTGTTACCTGTTGCAGGGAGTGAAGCTGGGGATGAGGATGATGTTCTAAGTGAGGATGAGGATAGTGATGACTCGTACACCACTCAGGAACAGTTCACTACAGAGCTCATCCTCGGGTCAGTTAACCCTTACGCTTTTTGGCCCATTGCTAATATGAAATTGTTAATTATTTGCTAAACATTTACATTAATAGCTATTAATATGTATTGATTGTGACTGAGCAGGAAATTATTAAGTTCCTAATCTTAAAGCTGCCAGTGGAAGTTGCCTTATTTGGGTCTGTATTGTTTTCCTAAGCTTTATCATGCAAGTTTGAGAGTTAATTGAGTTAATAAACTCTTAATAACAGCAAAAAAACATAACCAAAATTTTGTAATTATGAATTAGAATTCAAATCCCCCACACACACACCCACCCCCACCCAACCCCATTAATATAGTAAATCCACAGCTAAAACCCTAAAATATAATATTCACTACCTTCAAGTTGATTAGGGCCATGCTATATAAACATAAGATATAATTAGTCATAGAATTAATCCTTATTGATTAATGGGTTGTGTTTGTTTTTGTTGTTGATTTTTGTCACAACCAACACTACTATATTAATTTTGACCCTGTTTTTTTTTTTTTGGAAGACTCCTAGACAATTCTCTTTGTAGAACCACTGACATGCTGCAAGTCAGAATGAACAAATCTTTTAATACTGCACCAGATACCCAGTAATAAATTGATGTTGATTGGTTGCTGCTGGTTTGGTTTCAGGATGATGCAGAACTTAAAGGATGATGATGGGGACAAGCCGTTTGCCTGTCCGGTTCCTGGCTGTAAAAAGCGCTACAAGAATGTCAATGGGATGAAGTATCATGCCAGGCATGGTCATAGGAAGGATTCAAGGTTTATATGACTTACACAACACATATTCCTTTTTCTTTAATCGGTGTATTTTTTTTCGTAGCCATAAACTTGTCTTGTATAAATATTTTGTATCAAAATTATCTGCCCTTCTAGTGGGTGAGGAAGAGTATCAACTCCTGGTGAAACTGGCTTTAATCCCAAGCCACGACATATCAAACATGTTGAACATGGCAGTTGTTGATCTTCCGTGCCAAGAATTAGCTTATGAGTGTAGTTGACCTAGGATAGGTCCACCTGATGTTGGGATTATGCATCTCGGTTTCTATGGTGTTTTTTTAAGTGCTGTCAAAGTAGAAATAAAAAACAACAACAGAAAATCTGCGTTTAAAGAACACTGTTTCAAGATAACAGAAAATATTTACTTAATGTTGAATTAGCTCTTAAAATCAGGATAAACTACAAATATTATGTGCTTATTTGTTGATATACATGTATATAACAAAATGTATGCTATTGTGAAGATTATTTAATAATGTACCGTAAAAACCCTAAGTCTTCGGCCATCTTTAAATAAAAAAAAAATTTATTGGTCGAAAACTTAGGTTTACAAAAAAATTATGATGAAAAATGTGGCCGAAAACTTAGGGTTTGTCCGCGTTGCCGACTATCCGAAAATTGGTACAGTATACATGTGGTTTATGAATTCAAATGCGTAACGAAACTTACTGTATTTCCTAAGATTAGAATAAATCTAAATTATAAGCCTTATTTTTGTATTTCATGTTGATAGAATGCTGGTTGATTTAGTCTTATGCGACGGCGAGATCAAATATTCTCAACTAGATAAGACTGCGAACTCGAAAGTGTTAAACATCGGACAAGTTTAATACGAGGCTACTGTGTTTGTTAACACCTACTCTTACATGCTTTTGTTCATCATTCAAAAAACATTTTACCTTGTTGTTTGTTTCTTACAGCGATTGATTATGTTAAAGTCAAAGTCGATTGATTTTGAATTAATTTGAATTTAATTATAAGATTGGGGCTAATTATCATAATTAATGTGTAAGCCCGTCACCCAATCAAACGTTTGTATAACGTTTTTTAAGCAGATAATCTTCTTTTCGATGAATTGAGTACAAGAATTTAGTAATGCTGTTTCTATTGGATGTATTTTTGAGAAAAAGAAAAATACTGGCTGGTTGAAAATGGTGGCCGAAAACTTAGGGTCACAGAAAAAATTGCCGAATTTTAGTGGCCGAAAACTTAGGGTCATTTAAATAATTGGTTCAAAAAAAAAAATGACCGTGGCTGAAGACTTAAGACTTAGGGTTTTTACGGTATGTGTTTTATAAATATTAATAAAAGATACACTTAATTATGCCAGTTTATACACAACCACACTGCTGATTTTCATACTATTCTAGTATTCTGATCATATCAGGTTGCTATTTAAGCCCAACTAACGCATCTTACATTAGATGCCTTGGAGATTCATAAACTCTAGAAAAATATAAAACCTTATCAACTGTGTTTCATTAATTCCTTTGCAAACTTCTAGAAGATGCCAACTCCATCTAAATTATAAGTGGCGCTATTCAACTTCATAAGTGTTTTTGAAAGAAATGAAAAAAAATAATACAATATTTTGTCGTTTTCATTCTTTCAGCCTGTGCTGCCGGATCAAGAAAGCCTTCAAATGTAGATGTGGCAAGAGCTATCGAAACTCTCATGGTCTGCGAAATCACATGATCCTTCACCACTCTAACTCAGACTTGCTCAAAACATGTACCTCTGCATCCATGGCAGTAACAACACAGGTTACCATGACAACAGCTCCACAAACAAAGGTAGGATAGAATAATTAGATCTTTATCAGCTTTTTTTAACCAATCAGAAAGTGGCACTTCATTCACCCCTTTAAAAGTGCTCACGGGTAAATGTAATTAATTAGTGTATGATAAAGCATCGAAACTATGCATGTTTTCAAATAGATGGAAAAGGTTCTGCATATGCTCAAGCCAGACATCTTTTGATATATTATTTGGATCATGAGTACATTTTGTTTTTTTAGACAAATGACTTTATGTGCAGTACCCATCAGAGGGGTAAACTTATATATTTATGTACTTAAATATATTAGTCTGCAATTAGATATCTCCATTGCAAGCTAGCTTGGACTCACATAGTTACAGTCATTAGAAAGGAGAACAGTACATTGTATTTGTATTACATAGGGAATGTCAGCAGTAAACCAGATATCACATGTGTATCCGGATAGCTTTTTACTATCTGGTTAACCTTACAAAATGCCAATAACTTTTAATAAAACATTATCAAATGTCCAACTTCCCCAAATTTGGATTCCCACTCCATCATTCTGTGGTTAATTGTATCACCGTGCACAACTACTTCTCCCCCACCCCTTTTCATGGATACGTAACTCATGCAGCTGCAGTACACAGGAACCAGCTTGCAATAAACAGACGTATCAAGTTATTGTTAAGGTAATTTCTTAGTCCATTAAAGCTCTATGTTTTTCTCAACTTTCTAAAGTCTGTTGTTGCTTTTTCAGCTCACCTTGTGCTCAAGGGGAGCTTTTGTGATACCACTTGGTCTGTCGTCCTTCCTTAATATTTTAGTTGTGAACACACTAGAGGCCACAGTTTTTATCCAATCTAAATCAAACTTGGTCAGAATGATTGTCTGCATGAAATCTTGGATGAGTTCATTATTGGGTCACCTGGGGTCAAAAAGTAGGTCACTAGGTCAAAATTTAGGAAAAACTTGTGAACACACTAGAGATCACATTTATTGCCCAATCTTCACCAAACTTGATCAGAATGTTTGCCTGCATGAAATCTTGGATGGGTTCATAACTGGGTCACGTGGAGTCAATAAGTAGGTAAGTAGATCAAATCTTAGAAAAAGCTTGTGAACACACTAGAGACCACATTTATAGCCCTATCTTCACCAAACTTGATCAGAAAGTTTGTCTGCATGAAATCTTGGATGAGTTCATTATTGGGTCATGTGTGGTTAAAAAGTAGGTCACTATGTCAAATCTTAGCAAAAGCTTGTGAACACACTAGATTTATGGCCAAATCTTCACCAAACTTGGCCAGCATGTTTGCCAGTATGAAATCTTACATTTGTTTTGAAGTGAGTCATGTGGATTCAGTAGGTTACTTGGTAAAATACTAGAAAATGTTATCAACCTAGTGGCCACACTTATGGTCTAGTCTTCACCAAAGATTTCTCAAATAACTCTTAATTACTTGATGCCAGATTTGAGCATACTTAAAGCCTGTGTCATCAGGTGAGCAATAAAGGGCCATCATGGCCCTCTTGTTTGTCATAATATTACCAAACACACGTTTAGGACATAAGATGACATTTAATCAAAACGACTATAACTTCAATAATCGTTCTTTAGTAAATGTTCTTACAGTGCCATATTGTTAAATTTTAAAATTGTGATGTTTTTATGCCTTTATTTGCTCACCTGACAACTAGGACAAAAGGTCATTTTTTAGAAAAACCTTGTGAACATGCTAGAGACCACATGTATGGCCCCATCTTCACCTAATTTGGTCAGAATGTTTGTATGAAATCTTGAATGAGTTTGAAACTGGGTATTGTGGGGTAAAAAAAGTAGGTCACTAGGTCAACTCTTAGAAAACCGAATGAACAAAATTCGACTTAACTTGGCCAGAATGTTTGCCTGCAAGAAATCTTGGTTGGTTTTATAACTGGGTCACGTGGGTTGAAAATGCTTAGAGACCACATTTATGGCCCAATCTTCACCAAACTTGGCCAGAATGTTTGCCATTATGAAATACAAGGTATGTTTTAAACTGGGTCACATGGATTTAGTAGTCACTAGGTTAAATTCTAGAATATGTTATCAGCCCAGTGACCACACTCATGGTTTAATCTTCACCAAAGATTTCTAAAGTAAATAACTCTTAATTACTGATGCCAGAAATAAGCCTACTTAAAGCCTGTGTCATCAGGTGAGCGATTGAGGACCATCATTGCCCTCTTGTTTACATTTTTGTTGTTGTATTTTTTAACAATTTTCCCAAATTCCACAATATAAATCCTTAACATGTTGATGCCCATCCAATTTTATTTAATTATCACAAGAGACCACCAGCATTTAAGACATGCCAAACTGTCTATAGTTTTTTCCTTTTTGTAGTATAGTACTTTCGATTTAGTAGCATGACATCTATGATTTTTTATCATTGATTTTGTTCACGTGACCATTTTTCCCACCACATACTCATCAACACAATTAGAACATATGTAAAACACAATATAGTTAAATCCAAAGTACCTATAATTTTATGTCATCATAAGCATGTATATGCAGATGTAACATCTGGTTAACCGAATGCTTTCCCAATAGTGTTTACAGTTATCCGCATAACAAAAAGAGTATTCATCGACATCCCTGGTACTGCAATATGTTGTATGAATTTGATAGTTTTATGGCATAGTTTATCTAACAAATGAGAAGAAAAGAGTAAAAGCCCAGAGAAATGTTTTTCATTCCTCTATTATACTGCCAAGTGAAGTTTTCTTATTCTCCTTATGTAACCAATTTACAAAAAAAGCATGAAACTTTCATGTATACAGGTGATAGTTCACCTTTTTTTGTCTTTTTTGGATGTGGAGGGTACATTATAACCATGATTGTCTTTTTTTTTCTTTTTTTTTTTCTTCTTTTCTTCTTCTTTTCTTCTTTTTCTTCTCTACTTTTAGTTGCCTCGTCAATAGGTGGGGGAGTGGGGTTGGGGGCTCGAGGTCATCCCCCTCCACACCATACAAACATAGCATTTACAAGTTATTAGTACAGAGGCAAATAAAGGCATTTATTGATTGTCTTAATTGGTCATATGTCATAGCAAAAGCAGCCCAGATTTTATGTCAACATTTCAGTTAATGTGCCGTTTGGGTTTAAATCATCAGAAAATTGTACTCTCAGAAATGGCATTTAATCAACCGAAACATTTGTACTTGACGCACAAGCATATGAAACTGTTATTTTACTATATATGAGAAACTGGTATAAGCAACTGCAACTACAAGCTTGGGTCTAAATAGATAATCATAATTAACATAAATTTGATTTACAAAATTTTACAATAAAATTAACTTGCCACAGGCAACAGGGTTTAATTCAATTGCTGAAAGCTATAACAGGTAATACATTTATTACTCGCTATCAATCCTAAACACATGGGCTTGAGTTGCAAGTAGGGCAAAAAATTGCAAGCATTGATATTTTCCAACAGACATGTGGTGTGCTAGTGATTCTGTCAAGATATTTTTCTGGGGTCTTTCTTCAACCAATTATAGATGGATTTTGCTACTATGGCAATTTCCGTATTCCAGTAATCGCTGGGATGTTTTTCAATAACAAACAGATTCAAATTAGTTTTCTGACATTCTGACAATGAAGTTTTCAGCAATATGTTTACAAATTATTTTTCTGACAATGAAAAGTTTCAGCAATTTGTGTACAAACACTCTCCCATTTACCTACAGGTTGGAAAGCTGACCAGCAGTATTCTGACTTTGCCTTCGCCTGGTCACCAGTCCGTACTCTCTAGCGGGGATTTGAGCCCAGCTAGTATTAGTCTGGTTCCCATCTCCAGCTCGAAGCAGGGCTCATTGGGCATGACTAACAGTACGGCCATTCAGCTGATCTCGTGTCCCCAGATGGAGCTTATGGTAACAGAGCCCAACACAGCCAAGCAGTGAGGCGACTGACAACAATGATACGAGAGACAGATAAGCTAGGAAAGAGGCTGTGTCCATATTGGATTTGTAAACTTGATTTATACAAGATGACACTTGAACAATATTTACTGTGAAGTGTCACTTTATGCTATTTTATTAGATAAAAATAATGTTTTTAGGAATCTGCAATGGTGAGTGGACATGTTCTTACATAGCAATAGACTGATGATAGACAGGTTTCTTTTTTTTTTCAGCAGTGAATTGCTGTTTTAAAACATGTTAGTAGATTTGAAGAACGGTCAAAAAAATGAAGGACCAGAATAGAACTATTGCTTACACAGATGTTTCTAAGAGGCATATGTCGCTAAGTCTGATGACATAGCATTAAGTACTGACAATAACAGCTCATTTTAAACACATTTTCACTAAAAACATTGTTACAAACTTCAGTTTGGCTCTAACAGTTTTGGAAATGGAAGTGTGTGTAAAAATGTAAAATAAAGAAGGATGCAGATTTGCAAGTCTGAATATTATGCCTATAGATATTATATTTCAGCAACTTCAGTGTTCTTGGCATATAGTTTGATGGATATAAATAATTTTTATATTGTGATGTGTACCTTGACACCGATTATAAAATTTGTATCATGGTCTTTTTTTTATAATCATAACAGGATCCTTTTCTTTTAACATTCAAAATGTAATTATTAAATACATAGCAATTTGACCAGTTTGCTGTATAAAAAATGCTTAGAAGTGCAACCACAGATTAGAGGCTATATGCCCACCTAAAAATATATGTACACATTAACCAATAACCACATTCTCACAATATTATTTCTAACTGTTTTTTTATTCATCTGTAGAAACTGCTTTTGTTCTTGAAAACGAGGATTCCAAATCAACATTATATATAGAAACTTGATTATCAGCAAACTTTTATACCTTCCTGAACAAAATTGTTGCGGTACATGGTGGTATTCCAAAATAGTTTCTGGTGTTTCAAAGCCCACTTCTTTATCTGTAAAACATTTCTACTAAGAATAATAAATATAAATAGTTACTGATTTATTTGTATCAATATGATTGAAAAGATTTTAAATCTTTCCATTTTTTATTGGCATTTTCAGTATAGACATTTTTTCTTGTGACATTCTTTTGCTCTGCTGTACATGACATCTTGAACTTTCACGCAGTCTCTACAATGTAGTTTACACCATTCCATCTTTCATGTGTTCAGAATAAGAATTCAAAACTGGCTGGTCCAGTTGTAGTAAAGCATGCTTTCTTTACATTTGCTTTCCTTTGGGATTTCTTGTTTGTTTTTCTATATTTTTATGGCCCCAGATACGAAAGTATATGGGCACTATATTAGAGTCAATTCGGTCGGTCAGATTGTCTGTTAGCCGGTTTTTCATTAGCTAAGATTTTCAGCACTACTTCACTGCTATTGTTTGTCCAATATAGGTGAAATTTTACAGGACTGGTAAGTTCTAAGTTGAGTTAGGCATGTATTTGGTACATCATGACCAACATGTCCAGAATTGAATTATGCTTTCTTTATTAACAGTTACCAGGAGTTGATTTTAACACATACTAGCATGCAATTTCACTTACAAAAACATGACAAGGTCAAATGAGAACAGCAGCATTGTATTAAAATTTGAACTATTGATAGGTAAGTGCACAGACATGCAAGTTTAATGTAGAAGTGACAAAATATATTGAGACAAAACATTACACAAATTGAGAAACAAATTGAGGACACTCGATAATGACTTAGCAAATGTATTATTTTTTGCAAGTAAAAATTGTTACATGTCTTTAAGAAAATAAAATTGAGCCCTGGTTCCTTGTTTTATAATAAAGGTTTTAAACTCAGAACCTGCTAAGCACAGATTGATTAGTCAAGGTCAAATACTGTAGAAACTGATCTGATTGATTCAGGCTACATGATATGCTTTAGTTATGTGACCAGTTACATCGGCATGCCCATCTAATTGTAAGAATTATTGCTGGGTGCCCATAGCATAGTGGGTTGAGTAGCTGACTTGTAATTCACCCTTGGGTTCGAGTCCGGGTCATGGCACAAACGTTTGTCTATGCAGATCTTTCAGCTGACCTGTGGTGTGCTGTGTTTCTGGACAAACGTTTGTGTCTTTCTTCTCTAATTATAATCTGATGTTGACCAAAATTGTGTCCCTGAGGTATATGATATAAACAAACATAGCATGGTAATGGAGTACTTCCATCAAAACATGTTTACGATACCATGTTAACAACACCACAAGGCAGGAAAGAGATGCATTGAAAGGAAGCTTTAAAAGAGATGTTTGATAGCGTTATACATACTTGTTTTATGTAGTTTTGATTTCCTGTTTATTAGTTTTATTATTGTAATAAGGAATTAAATTGTTGTTCACCAGACATGGGACCATTGAATTGAAGTACTTTTTTTCCCAGATAGAAATACAAGAAAAGACTATCTAAAAATGTGAAAATTTTCCTTTGTCAAACCTAGTCCCAGTGTTTTATATTGTATTATTTTCTTGTTGTTATATAGTTTGATATTGTTCAACTTTTTTTGTCTCCATTTGATTGTTTAAAAAAAAGACAAATGTTCATTTTTTCCTTTTAAAAATTTTGAAATGTTTGATTTTGCTCTCTCTCTTTTTTATCTCTATTTACATTTCATTATATCTATTTTGAATCTCAACTTGTTCAATATTAGCCTTCTCTGTTATGATTGCATAATTATGTTCAGAATTGTTTGACTAAAGTTTATCAATTATCATTGAAAAAATCACTTGATGATTCTGTAGGTTTCTTTTATAAGTACATTTTAATTGCTTTCTTCATATTACTTTTAACTCTATTTTCATGCAAGCAGGCTTTTGACCTACTTGGAAAGTGCAAGTTTTCATAAAGATATAATGTCTATTGGATGGCATTTTTAAGGCATACCGGTATTAATTTTATACACAAATTTAACACTTAAATACCAAGATCGGAGAGTACAGGCTTGTTTATGATTTTGGCATGACTTCAAACTTTTCCTGTACAGTACAAACACAATAAATGTTATTTCCACATGATTTCCTTTGCATGTATAAGTCTAAAATTTGGAAGAAAAGGGAATTTCTAGGGAAGAATATGTTCTACTATTACTCAAGTTTTTTTTTACAAGTTGTACCAGATTTTAAAGAAAAGATTCAAAGGAAAATAGATCAGTCGTCGTCTTTGGCCTGATATGCACAAGTCGATCAGGCTAAGGCAAATAGTGTAAATCCAGATCTGCCAAGCATACCCTAAGGAAGTGTTTGATCAGGATCTATCATATTTGCTGCTAATCAAAACATCTTGTTTATTTGCCTTTAAACAAATATTAGTAGCAAAGAGTTCAGTTTGAGTGATTAATAAATCTATAGGCTTAATAATAGATATTCTCATTTGTGACCACTTCAGTTTTTCTTACCATTTAAGATACATACACTTGTACATACTTCAGTTTTTTTTCGTGCAAGTACAGTGTATAAAATCCCCATACATCATACTTTTTTCTGTTTATATATTATATGTATACTTCTTGCTTCATACAACTAGTTATTTTGGGCTTTGAAACTGTAACAAGAGAGAAAAAGTGAGCCCCCATCTGTAATTGGAAGCACAGACCTCCCAGTACCAGTGGGTTGCTCTACCAACTGAGCTTTTGAGGCTCTGTGAACGAACTACCAGTGAAACTGCTACAACATTGCTTACCAATTACGCACCACATCTGAGCAGTACTGGTAAAAGTAAAAAAACTACGCAATGTTGACTCACAGATATTGTTAGTAACGACAAGTTGAAATTATTTTCAAGGTCAAATTTTGATCCAGCAACCAGTAAAAACATTAAACTTTAATATTGTGTATTAGAGTTACTGGGAAAAATAAGTAGTCATTGTATCTCCAAGAAATAAAATTTTGCCAATAAATATTTGACCAATAAATATTATACATATATTTGTCAAATATTTGCTGAGGACAATTGCATATCGTTAGACATTTGTAAACGTTTATGTAGACAGGTTCAATTGAGTATGTAATTATATAACACAGGGCTGGAAAAAAAGTTCAATGACTAGTCCTAAACTAGTAACCTGGACAAAAATGACTTTTGTGTCATTTTCAATTAATGAACACAACAACACATTTGTCATATCCACAACAAACAAGGTATAACATCAAGTTTTTTCTTTACTTTTTGTCTAGAAGCTTGCCCATATACCGCCATTACGTGTTGTTGATCAATGCTGCTGGCATGAAATTGGTTGTCTTCATCACTATTAAAAACTGCTGTTTGTCACTTATCCGACTGCCGATTTAAGACTTGTCCAGGACTAATTTAATGATCAGTGACCTAGTAGCTGGAACTTGGTTTTGACTTGTCCGGGATGTCGGGCTACTGTATTTTTTCCAGCCCTGTAACATTATTTTATAAAATAAAGCAATTTTTATAAAACTAAAGGCTGTTTTTTGGTAAACATTTCTAGAAAAACATGCTTTTCTGTTGTTTTGTCTGAAAAGATCCCCTGTTGTTACACCTTTTAGTGGTTTTGTGCCAAATATTGTCATACAAATAGATCAAATATTGTTTTTGTTCAATATTTCATGCCTTACTCTGTTGTTTTTTTGTATACCAATGTAACATATCCATATAATAGTTATGACAGATTACTGTAGTACATTTGTATGTAGAAACAATATTATATCTGGCAATGCATGTGTACGAACATAATCTTTAGTGTAGGATAATTTTTACCTTAAAAAAAAACAGCACAAAAGATTTTTGAGGTGCATGTTTTATGTTGAAGTTTGTGGAAGACAGCATTATTTCATTGTGAAAACATTCACATAGGGATTTTTTCTTCTTTTTTTGTTGTTCCATCATGGGGCATAAAATCACCTGGCTCACTGGAGAGCTGCTGATAACTACTAGTACAAGGTCAACATATTGCTGATATTTATTTTCTTACAGAACTGAACTTTTTGGTTTAACTTACAGGTTTTACAAACGGCTTGAGATTTTTCTAGAAAAATAATATTTTTAATATTGAGTACAAAGAATATTGAGACTTCACATTGAGAAAAAAGTGCCAATATGTCGACCCATTATGACCAAATAATCTCAGCCTGCTCAGCACAAATTGATCAAGATTAAACAAATAGTGCAGGTCAAGATAGGGCTAGAGCTTGCTGGTAGCTATCTGATCAGGATATATTCTATTGGCTGCAAAATTCTTTGAACCCATTTTGATAGCTTTGCAAGAAATTGTTAACCATGAATTTATTGGTGTTTTTTTTTTAAAGCATGTAGCATCATAATGGTCACTGTGTAGTCGGCGGCTGGAAATACTGTGGTCTGTATAGTAGTCAAAAATATAAATACTAGTGTATCGATAACACATACACTTTCGAAGTACTGGTGCATTATTGACCCTTATACCAGTTTGAATGGGGGCATTATTGACCCTTATACCGGTTCGAAGTACTGGTGCATTATCGACCCTTATACCAGTTTGGAGGGGGCATTATTGATCCTTATACCGGTTCAAAGTACTGGTGTATTATCGACCCTTATACCAGTTTGGAAGGGGGCATTATTGACACTTATACCGGCTCAGAACATTGGTGCATTGTCAAAGTGCATACTGGTGTGGAATTTTGCTGCACTGTTGATATGCTGTTTTCAGTAATAATGCCTTGCCATCTTGCCTGATTGCTGTGTAGAAGTCGAAGGCTTAGTGCCAGACGAGTGTAGTTTCCTTGTGATAATTTCAGTGATTGTATATAATGTGCACCTGAAGTATGCGCTCAGTCCTCAATAACATTTACTTGTTCACATAGACTTTACACCTGTAGTTTAAAAAAAAAAAAAAGCTATGCTTGGAAAATATATCATTTTATGTCACAAGATTTATTCTATCTTTAAAATTGAGCTGAACATGTGGTTAAATATGTCAATTTGCCAACTCATAGTACAACCACACAGCATGTGTTACACTAAATCTTAAAATTGTGGAGGTCAAACCAGTCATTTGTCTCAGCTTCGTCTTCAACTTGTAATTGCTAGATGCCTCAATAATTGGGTTGTTTCTCTTATGTCCTACAAACTATGACTCGTATTCCTAGTGTATTTAATAGAAGATTGATTGTGCCATCATTTCAATTAGTTAAAGACCCTTTGGAACTCTTAGTTATACTTACAAGTGCTAAATAATGGGACAATGCAAGCAACTTTGCTGCATTTAATACATTGCTAACATATTTAACACTTATAAGCTATGTGCAATATGTTTTTGATGTAATACTTATTTGATATACAATGTAATACTTTTTGCAGTAATGTTTGAAGTATGGATAAGTTTGTTAGTCATTATTATCAATTTGCTAATTGCTAATTTATTTCCATAACAGATCATTTACTACCCAGTTTGATCATGATCATTGTACTTAATTTACATGTATTTGTTTCCTGTTGTTATGTTAATAAATTTCATGAATAATTTGAGAACTTTCCTGTTTATTTTACTCCACTCTTAACTGTTTTGTTAAGTTACATGTCGTGGCTGTAAACATGAACTTTAAAAATATGAAAGTTGATGTATGTTTACAAGAAAACAACAAATCTGCCAAAAAAGAAAGGGCTTTTCCCCTGTTGTCTGTATGTAGCTATGTATTAATTTGATTGTTGTCATCAAACAAAGTGCAAATAATGTTCCACGTATTGTTTTATGACTGTCCATAGTATTTTTCAAATGAGTCGACACCAAAATATTCATAATTTTTTTATCTTTGAGGATTAAAAGATTCTGTAATGTTCTGACTATGTACAATAGCCTTTATATTATTCCGTTGGGTTGAGATGGGTTGATTTAATATTGTTTATTTTGCATACTTTACATAAGTACTATTCCTGTAAATATAATTAGGAAGAACAATGGAAAGAAAGCTCTTATTTCCATGTCAGTCTTTGGGCTGACCTATTACTTAGTGTAACCTCTGGAGAAATGTTAAAAAAATAATACTGGTCCAATGACTTTATAAGGTCTACTGGTCTGAGGTTCAAACCAATTACCCTGTAACACCATCCCCCATAACCACTCAACCATTGCTACAACTAAAATTACCCCTTTTTGCAAAAAGGAACAGAAAGAAAAATACATTTTTTCAAATCTTTATTGGTAGCCATGACAATACAATCAATAGCAACTAGCAGGAGAAAAAACGCTCTTTCATAGCACTCCAGTACAAAAACATAGCTAAGAACTTCTGAAACACGGCTGGATTATAGTCTGAATATGTTGGCGGTTTATATTGTCGGCCTCTCTTCCTTCCATGGCTGACACTTCTTCCTCACAAATAGTTCATTGTTTGAGTCAAGCCACACAAAGTTTTTAATACCCGAGTCTTCTGAGATATCGAGGGTATTCAGTTGGAAACACAGAAAGTTGAAGTTATTGTACGTACAGTTGATGTTCTGTACGACAACTGGTTCAGGAAGGGCTCCAGATACCACCTAGAAACAGGTAATAAAGCATCAGTATATGTTACATGGTGTAGTTTACCAGCTAGAATGGTGATGCTTCTATACATCAATGTATTAGTAACCGACATTCTACTTTCGTTTTGGCACTTCAGTTTTTTTCCGCTTATGCTTGTTTCGTCATCTCAAATAATGATCTGGTGTTCTGGTTAAATCCA
The DNA here is from genome assembly GCA_007844125.1 of Sinonovacula constricta. Taxonomy (NCBI): domain Eukaryota; kingdom Metazoa; phylum Mollusca; class Bivalvia; order Cardiida; family Solecurtidae; genus Sinonovacula; species Sinonovacula constricta. The sequence continues at coordinate 42,094,430 of CM017560.1, forward strand.
CGTTGTTTCATCAGTTGTCAAGGCTCAAGACATAACACATGGGAAGGTGGTTTTAAAAAGGGATCAAGTCAAGACTTACAATAAAACATGTTTGTTCAGTTGAACGTGTAATCCTAACAAAATTTAAGATTGAAAAAACAATATTAATGTGTATTGAGGCCCTCACCATGGAATTAATATTTAATTGTAATTTTGTGCCTAGTTTGGGCAATTACACACAAATACCAGGAGGAAAGGTTTTAATAATATCTATCCAATATGCACAAATCAGGCAAGGTTATCTTATGATCTACACTAACTGCAACAGTAACCTGCAATGCACCATTGGTTCTACCAGACTACCAATAAATAGCTCGATGTTGCCAATATGACCATAACTGTGTCGGAGCGATGTAACAAAAAAAAGAAAACAAACCTGCAGCAGCCTCTTTTAACATGTCCCTTAACCTTCTAATTTAGTATTTATTGTTATTGTATAAAAAAATATATGTAGCAATATAAAGTATACAATATTTAGTGATGCAGAAAGAATAGATTTACAAGATATTGGACAAACATAAAACTGCTTTTTCAGGGAGGTCCGATGTTAACTTTAATCCCTTTTACATGGCCCTGCTTCATTTCCTAATAAGCATTTACGAAGTTGTAGTTATTTATAATAACTACATGTTTAATCAAAAAGTTATTATAAATAACTACATGTATATTCAAAGTAAGTGCTATAGACCTCAGCAGATAGTGAGGATCCTGATCCCAACATAAACTGGCTCATCTGGATCTACACTATTTTCCCAAGCATGATCAACTGATGACTGGCAGTTTTAGAGTAACATTCATACCAGTTTTAAAGGTGTAAAAACATCCACAAGAGTCTAGTTTGTTTTTGAAATTATTGCAGCAACCATTTATGATTATCATCATGACCTCCAGCTATTTTGGTGGAGGAAGATCCTCCAGTGCACCACAGGTCAGGTGGAGGACCTCATATTATGTCCTATGCCTGACTGGGACTCGAACCCACGTAGTGAGAGGCAAAGCAGTCAGGTGAGCCTGACCATAGAGTAAAACTAGTCATCTGAATATGCATTGACAAAGACTATAAAGAACAGTAAACTGTAAACCTTGATGTCTATGCTCCTTGCAACACTTAAGTTATACAATAAGCATCAATAACAAAAGTAGGAAGAGTACAAAGACAAACAAAACACCCAAAGTCATCATGTACAAGCTACAAGACGTCAAATTTCAAGGGGATAAAAAAATAATTATACAGCAAAAAAAAAAGCAAGTTCTGTACCCCATATCTGTTGAGAGCTTCTGTGTAGGCAAGACCAAAGGTGACCAGAAGATTGTAGGCTTGGTTGTACTCAGCTGGTCGGTCCTGTCCCATGATTCTGAACACCAGATGCGGGTGTGTGCATCCCTCACCTAGGCTCTCTCGTATGGCTGTGCGAATAGGAAGCAGTACAAAATTATATATAGGATGACAATAAACAACCAGTAGATGTAATTGGGACTATTTAATGCAACACAAATTTGTACATAAACCACCATCTACAACGTCCTAGAAAACTTTGTAGTTTTACCTCTCCCACTTTTTCTGACACAAATGTCACAAACCCAAAACCTATTTCTATACTAACACATTAACTTAATTGTAAACTAAGAAAAGGGATAGAAATGTGTTTTTATTACACTTTATTTTATTTACCTCCCTTGTACCCATGATGAAATCAAACAACAGATGGCATTATTTGTTGTAATCATTTGTTGTTTAAGTGATTTCATGTAAGTACTTAAAAACTTTATTGTTTACTTGTAGTAAAGACTTAACTTGTTGAGTCTTTATGCATAAACATGAGCCAAAATTTGTCAGATATTGTATTAGAACTTTAAAAAAGCTGTGCATTTACAATGCACTTCATAGAACTGGGTAATAGGTAATACCAAGATAGTCTACTTTCAAGTTAATACTCGTTCTGCCGACTTTACAGTTTACCCCCTGGTCAATGGGTATATTTGTCAATCCAATACTATGGCAGCCGAAACATGGTGCTGAGGAGTCATATTATTGACCTGAATAATCCTCGCAGGTACCCATTTCTACACCTGGGTGGAGTGGAAAAATCTGAGGTAAATTTCTTGCTCAAGGACCTGATTGGGGTTCGAACCGGAGTAGTATGTCCTACCACTGGACTATTTCTCTCCACAGTGGGTAACAAGTAAATTAAAAAGTACAGTCTGTACATCATAGTTGTAGCCATGTTTTTCATAGAGGGTTGATATATTCAATTGTACTTGTAGTAAATTTCCTGCAAGTTTTGCTCCTTAATCCGATACTTAATTCATATTTATGAAGTGAGAGTGATGTATTTGTTGTCTCCCTTGTGGGTAGGTAGTGTTATATAATTTTGAGGTGTATGAGATTTTTTTAATATTTTTGTTTATTTTCATTAAAATGATTTTTTCTCTTTCTGATAAATTTTAGATATGACTTTATGTGCATGATGCAAGCTGAAGCATACTGAATTTATGTAGCTTAAAAAAAGGTTAAATCTCGACATACAACTGGGAACAATATACCAGAAATCTACATACAAAGGAGACAACACAATGTAATTTGAAAAGTAAAATTAATGTCCCTTAGTGAAATGAATAAGAAGAAATAATAGCACTGGTCTGTTTTGTTTGTTTTGTCATTGTTTTTTGTTACATCACTCTGACACTTTTATTGTTATATTGTGACGTCCAGTGTATTGTTGATTTGAGAAATACCCTAAATTATGTCTGGGTTGCTTATTTGTTTATTGGGTTTATGGTCCTACCAACAGTATTTCAGTTATCAGGAGACAGTGTCAACTTAAAGCAGATATAGTGCTGCACCGTGTATGCCATGAACACCTGGCATAATACCACACCCAGTCACATTATCCTTACACCAGGCCAGCCAGTTGTAGAACTACCGTGATATTTGCTTGAGCTTTAGCAAGGGAGCTATACCACTACCATTTTCAATTACTTTGATATGTCTTGGCCCGGGATCGAACCATGGTCCTCCCGTACCTGAAGCTGACACTCTACCGACTGCACTACCAGATCCGGTTATATGTCTGGGTTGAGCTGGAAAACCTTCCTGGTCACCCAGGGGCGCCCCCATATAGCACAGGTGTTTAAAGTTTGCATTAGTCAGTAATACTAACCTCCTCGTTTTATTATCTCCTTCCGGTGAACTTTTTCAAAGTCAATGGTTGGCTGAATAGGAAACATATCTAGTAACTGGTGTGATTTGGATTTTTCAATCAATGACTTGTTTCCGAACACTGGCAGAGATCTCTTCCCATGAATCAAACACTCATTCACAGCATTGATCATGATCTCATCATCTAAAACATGAAAATAAAATTACATACTTCAGACAAGAGAAATAGGCATCCATCTCATTTCTTAAACTATATGGCATAATAAAATATAAGCTCTGTTTAATGAACTATTATACTCGAGTAATGAGGAAGTTGTTTTTGCTATTTTTTCATTAGACTAAATGTTAATACACCTTCTGCCAATGCCAAATAACCAAATACATGTCTGTTAATTTCTTATTATGCAATACAATTATAAATATAATCCCTAGAAAAACTGTGGTAGAAATGTGTGTACTGATCAAGTGGAAGTGATTCAAACACTAGATAGACAAAATACACATAATTTAGTATAATGGAAATCTTAATTTATAAAATGCAAAAATTAATAAATAACTGATTGCTTTTTATTTATTCACGTGCTACATCTATTTTCATTACTATGAACATGCTACACCAGTGCACACCCAATAAAAGCTCTAGCATTTTACATTCAGCTTCAAATATTTTTTTATTTTTGAGGGTTAAAAAGCAATCAACCTAAAGATAATCAAAAGAAAATGTGTATTCAACCTTTAATTATGAAAAACAAAAATCATAATAAATTAGGTTGCATTTAAAATTTAATTGCAAAGCACCGACTGATTGCACAGAAATGTGTGCAGCAATAAGTATTGATATTCATCATGGAGACAGTGGTCAAGTTGTGTGATATAACTAAACAGGAAAGAAAAATATCACCAGTTTTAAGAACATGTGTTATCTAATAAGGGATAAAGACTAATATTTATGACATAAGGACCCAGAGTTAAACTTAACCTGTATAATAACCTGTATGTACACAAAGGAGCAAACTTTTAGGGGCCTTGCCAAAAATCACAATTAGACCAGGCCAGTTCACACCTACCACAACTTCACAACTTTTGAACTTTTAACAAATAAACTTAAAAGCCCTTAAACTCTTCGTCACTTTCTCCAAACAACTTCTGAAACTGATCCTCAGACAGTGCGTCATCATACATGCCGACAGCCTCATTGCTGTCATTGTAGTCCACATCCTCTCTTCCACCATTAAACTCACTAAACAGTTTGTCATCTTGTGTGCTGTCAATGGAATTCCAAATTCCACACTTGAAGAATGACCTCATCATTGATTCTGATGGAATCTTTTTCCAAGAGTCCAACACCCACTGACACACTGTTGCTAAATCTGGCCATCTGAAATTCCTAGCTTTTGTCAGCTGCTTAGCACTGTTCGCCATCCACTTGTTCAATTTATGTCTCATGTTAACCTTGAAAGATTTGTTAATGTCAAACATCTAAGGGTTGCAGCACTTACGTACATCCACCTGGGATTACACACTGGTAGGTTCTATTTCTCTTTAGTTCATTCTTCACTGACTCCAGTAAGTAAGCACAAAACATGTCCTAGACCAGCATTGATTTCAAATTCAGCAAGGCACCAAGTCTCTTCAGACGCACCTCTTTCAGCCATCCAAATAGCACTTTTTCATCAACCGAGCCCTTCTCCTTCACAAACACTACAATATCCTTTGGAAACTTCTCTTTGAGCATAGTCTTTCTATTAAATACCACTGCCTGCTTCAACTTAGTTCCGTCTGCTAGACATGACACAATAACGGTGAAATGTTGTTTCTCAGCTCCAGAAGTCTTGACGGATACAGTGCTGGCCCCTTTCACTTCTACTGACCTGTTGCTGGCATGTCAATGAAAATCGGTGTCTCGTCCATATTGCTGATTGCTCCTAGGTAAAAATTGTGAAATTTTTTGAAAATCAATCAGAAACTTGTGGAAGTTGATTACTTTTTCTTCCACATAGCCAGGAAAATTTCTGGGTTATGTGTGTGAGGTGTCGCATACAGAGGTCATTCCTGTTCATGAAACAGGTGCACCATCCATTTGACGCCTTGAATTCATTATGCCCCAGTTCTTTGCCAATTTGCAATGCTCGAATGTGGATGGTAGGGCGGGTGACTATACATGTATAACCGCTGGCCCAAAGATCAAGAATCCATTCTTTCAGTTTTTTCTCCCTTTCTTCGTATGAGGCAATTGTTGTCCTCAATTTCTTCATGAATGAGGGTGCTTTTCCAAATTTCTCTTCTTTCTCCAATCCTGGACCACTATGAATTTAGTCACACAGAATGATCTTGAGGAATAGCCATCGCAGTATTAATCCCTGGAATGATAAATTGAAAAAGCGTACAAACAGTGTTAGTAAATTATCACATTGCAGACCAGACAGACTTCAAAGGCCAATTAAGGTAAATTATCGGCAGTCGATAATGAAGGAACATCAGGTCATTGCATAACCGCTTACAAGTTTTTTTCACCCAAAAACAGCGTGAAAAATTTTTGCCAAGCCATTATACCCTGCCTATAAGACCAGCCCCACACTTTTTGACATGAAATTTTTAGGAAAAAATCCCCGTCTTATAAGTGAGAAAATAAGGTATTTTCCTTATTTTTTCTTTTTAATATCTGCAACTTCTTCTCCTTCCAGTTAATTGGTGATATTTTACATAGTACAAAGGTCAGATTCATTAAAAAACAATCAGTATGAATGAGGATGTAAGGCATTTCCAAATCAAGCCTAAATATAAGGGATGCCCATTTAGGGGCCATGTTAATTGTGACCACTGATTAACTGGACCTTTGATATTAAAAATAAGATTCTAAGGGAAAATATCTTATATGTGTATTTGGGGGAGTAACCCCTCTATATTTAATATAAATTCTTTTTTTTATATCTTTGCAAGTGTGAAATTAAGAAAAAAACCATTTAGCAATTAAATAGTTACAATATTTACCTTTGTATATGTATGATGTCTCTAGAGAGGGCTTGAAAGTCATGATTCTGTCTGACACCAATTTTGGAAACTGAGAGCACATTGTCTGGCTCAGGCGGATGAAATTGTTCATCAAAATACTCCTGTAAGAGTACAAAACAGTCCAACAAGAAAGTTAAACAAGCTATATATCTGCATCTGTCAATCAATCATATGATGACACACTGCATTATTTTATTCTGAACATAAAAAAAGCTGAAAATATGTAATAAAAGGATAACAAACTGACTGACAAAACATACGTGTAACTTATATTGAACTCCTGTGATCAAATTAAATCAGTTTACCAAAGGGTTTATGGCACATTGTACAATTAACTACAGCTGCGCCCGCGGCCAAGCAGTTAGTCGCTGACTTGAAACTCTTAAGCCCCTCACCGCATGGGTTCGAGTCCTGGATCGGGGCAAGAACTTTCATGTAGGGAGGTTTTCCAGCTAACCAGCAGTGCACTGGTGGTTCTATCCAGATGTCAAACCCATTGCCTCCAGTACCTGGAGCTGATGCTCTACTGACTGCGCTACCAGGTCCGGTCTGGAATGAAATATGTTGCCAATCGTAAATTGATTAGCCTTTGGCAAGTAGTGTAAATACATATCAGCCTGATTTGTTGAAAATCGGCTGATCAGGATCTGCATTTCTTTCTGCAGTGGCTCAGGCAATTCATTTTCCTAACTTTGCGTAATGTTATTTGTAAAACACTTCATTTGGCTCATGAATAAAAAAGCAAGATCAGGCAGAGATAAATAGAAAAACTAAATTTGTCACAATAAGGGTTCTCTGATAAAATGACTTACGCTCCTTTAGTGTCTGGTATACCAAACTCCCGTCTGAACACCCAGGATAAGTTTTCCAAATCTTTCCGCTTTGGTAACTTTTCTTTTGTTGAATCCCATACTTGTGACTGCATGATAACTCTCTGTACCATATTAGTCTGCAATAAGTTAATGTGTCATCCTATCAACAGTATCATCATCCAACAGTAATGTATTCTTTTACTGTTATCTTAAATTTAAAGAAGACAACTGAAATGAATTGGAAATCTCCACAAAACACAATATAACACTAATAAAATTAATGCTTATAGAAGACATAACATATAATTGTAAACTTTACATTTTTAAAGAAATTGCATATTATGCTGAAAAATTAATGTAAGGTAAGGGTTCATCAATCAGCTACAATGTAATGGGTTTTGTAACATTTTTAAATTTTTGGCTAAGAAGTAAATTGTCCATTTAATTTAATAAAGCTGCTTATATAACTACTTCAAAAATAGCTTTGGGCGGTTATAAAAAAAGGTAATAAAAAAGTGAATAAATTAATCAAAACATTTTTTTTTAATTTTAATTCTTACTTGCTCTTGAATTTCATGTTTGCCAACAAGGGCAGACACCTGAGGTGGAAGTCCCTTGAACTTCTGAGTTTTGGTCAATACACACACCTGGTCAACACCTGGAACAATAACACTCAAGTTTTAGCATTACAGATGAAATCTGACCATTTAGGGCATTTTTTTCTCTCATGCATTTAAATAAATAATTGTTACCTAAAAAGATCCCTCAAAATTCTGTTTTTTGGTGCCCTACATCCACATGAACAATAATGAACAATAAAGCAAAACACTCCACTTGTAATTACAAAAAAATATTTCCTATTTGAGCCATGCTGCACAATTTGCATTTTTTACACTAAATGTGAAAACTATGTGACCACTAAATTTTGAGATCAACTGGAATATCAGCTCTGATGTTAAAATCTTTTATCAGCTGAAATCCCATCGTTTATTTAGAGATGTGAAAATAATGGGCATTTTACTTGACATATTTCATGACTGTCTAACAAATGAGATAACGTTATAAATAGCCTTTTAGTAAACTAAGATATAAGCTTCAAGTTAAACTCCAAAACAGGGGTAAGATGTTCTTACATGTATAAGATATAGGCAAACCATCAGATACCACCTTTAAGGTTTATGCTACATTTGCTAAAAAAGTAAAAACATACTAAAACTTACCCACCTACTGCTAATCTACATGCAAAAGTCCCAAGACATATCGATAGACTTAGCTGCACACAGTGCAGGTATTAATCAGACAGCTCACAACTGTAGTCCTGAGCAATTCCTGCATGTCAGGCTAAAATATTTGATCAGAGCAGAAAAGAAAAATAGTTCTTTCAACAAACATAAATCCTCCTTACTGTCCACTTCGTGGGTACAAACAGAAATATGGTAGGTACTACCATGTGCAAGGTGTAGAAATTAAAGCTGTGCAAGCATTGAGGGATGTAAATGTCTAGGAAAAGGATGTCAGTTTTTGAGACAATTGGAACCTTTGTCAATCAACTGCAATATATTATTTTGGTAGATAACCGTTGATTCTCAAAGTACACAACACTGCCTTCAATGTCGTGGTCAGAAAGAGAAAGATTAAGGGTCAAATCACAGAAGCACAGCGGAACATAACCAGTGTGAGGAATGCGGATTTGGAGACAGTTATATATTACATCACACATACTACGTTTCACTGTATGTTGTATTTCTACACACTCTTGATTGAAGTTTATTTATTAATTTCATTTCCATTTGTTGCATTTTATAACATTCGCATCTAGTTTAAACAGGCTGGGCATACATAATGTAAACATTCAATGACTGTGTTACTAGAGTTAATCAGTGGGACTCTGCCTTTTGTTTCACATCCTATTAAGGAAATACAAAGAACTACTTTTGTTAAGCTATGGAAAGTTGTTGCCTGGGATGAAAAATCACCAAGGTCCTTGTGTCCATGGGACACTATGTATTTTGGTTCATACAAATTACGAATTTTATTTAAAATTTAGAAATATGTTTGTTTATTGGGTTTATCGTCCCACCAACAGTATTTCAGTTATCTGGAGACGGTCTTAGAAATATGAACAATCTTTACTTCTACAAATGTTTTACAATCTACAAAATCAATCGAAACCAGTTATGGATATGACATATATGTTGCAAACCCTAAATCTATTTTTATTCTAACACATTAAGAGATGTAAATGTGTCAGGGTTTTTTATTTTGTGTCAGGATTTTTTATTTTGTTTTATACGATTTACTTATTAAATTGTTATTTGTTTTTATAATTGTTTGTTATGAAAAACCTCAATTATCAACCACCATATACTTTTTAGGAAAAAATTACTTACATATGTTGACTTTCCTTGCATCAGAATGATATAAATTTCCTTGAATTTGTATTCAACCTCTAATACAAAACTTGAGTATGGTTAATTTTTTTACTAAAATGTCATCACTTTTACCATGCATAGGAGAAAAAGCATGGTACAATCCTATTTTTCATATATTTCGTTGCTTGTATTAAAATTAATGTTTAATCTACCTTCTGAGAACCGTGTCTGATTAGAGACAAAGTAAACTGTTTTTCCCTCTGGTTCCTTTTTATCCTTTGGAAAGTTCCATCTAAAGTCTGGATACAGTTCCTCTCTGTTGGGAACCCATGGTTCTGGTTTCGGCCAAAGATACTTCTCTGCTGATGTGATCTCTCTACCACTTCCTGAAATGATTTAACTTAGATAAAAAATATATGCTGACTTTTTCACATCTTTACAAGATAAATTAAATGACTGTATTGTTTCTTTGTTTACTGAGTTTATCATCCAACTAACAGTATTTCTGTTATCTGGAGACGGTGTCCACTTGAAGCAGATATAGTGCGGCTTCACTGTGTATAGCATGCCATGAACACCTGGCATACCACCCCCAGTCACATTTTCTTGGCACTCGGCCAACCAGTTGTGGAACTACCCTTATATTTGCTTGAGTATTAGCAAGGGAGAAATATCACTAATATTTTAAATGATTTTGGTAAGTCACTGCCCGGGATCTAACCTGGGACCTTCTGTACACTCTACTGATTGCGCTACTACGTACGGTATAATTGTATCATATCAAAGAGACTGCAATATTTGAACTTCAAAGTTAAGGTGACTGAACAAATCATCAATGAAACAAATCATAAGTTACAGTAAATTTTATGAAAGAGTGCCAAAGTGTCTGCAACAAATAAGGGAAAGTTAGGGGCTATTTAAAAAAAAGTTATTAAAAAAAATGTAAATGTTCAGCAAGGTATGCCGGAAAAGCTTGATTGTGGTGATAAAATAGAACACATAATATTAGTTCAATATAAACATAAAACTAAAGATGCATAATTATGGGGTATGTCATCAAGATGCAATGACTTAAAATATGACCATGACCTTTAGGATTGCACTTGCAAATGCCCGACACACCTTCAAGAGAATGTCAGCAAGATAGATGATGAAGTTTGACTGAATACCAGTAAAAATGGAAAGGTTATGGCCAAGAGACTAAAATATAGAACTAGTAGCCATTTTAAAGGGATACCCTCAAGTATGGTCTTCAAATGAAGTATCTGGCAGTTCGGGCCAAAGATTTTTTTTTCAAATAATCACATCAGACATTGTTACCTGAAAAGGTCCTGTAATATGCTGTTCATGCCCTAGATCTGTGTGAACAGCGAAACATAAATCCACCCTTGTCATTGCAAAGGTGTTTCCTATCTGAGCCGTGCTGCAGAGATTTTATATTTTTATATTTATACTAAGAAAACCATGTGACAGCTTACTTCTGAGATTATATAGGCATCCAAGTATTCCGCTCTGAAGTCAATGTCTATTTTTAGCAGAGATCACTATCATGCTTATGTATAGATTTGTAAAGAATTAACATTTACAGTGATTTTTGTTGCAATATGTAGTAGCCCACAAAATAGGTAGTGTTCATACTCATTAAATTACAACTTTATGCAAAATGATGCCTAAATATCAGAAACAAAGTAAAGTCTAACTGCGGTACTTGAAGTATTATCCAAGTTATGGCTGACACATGAAAGTGGGATAGACAGGCATTTATAAGATGGAAGCAAAGACTGTTAGTGCAACTGTTATAATATATATGCCATCCTTAGAGGGCATAAAATGACAACTTTTTAATTTTTAAATATTCCTAATATTTTATTTGATGCAATGTACTTGAAAACTTGAGATTTGTTATTATGTGTACAAAAACTTGGTCAGCCAATTGATGACAAATAAAAACAAAAATTTCCTGTGATTACAAAAGCCACTTGTTTCAACATATAGATATGTCTTTCATCAAATGGTGTTTCTTAAATGCTTTGAATTTGATTGTCATAACAGTTGAATTTACAAACCTTCATTGTGTCAACAAAAAACGAAGTGACTACTATAAAATTGCCACATACCAGGAGATTATCTACTGATTCCATCATTAGCTGAGGTTTTAAGTACTTGTAATTTAGCAACTTATAGCTACTAAAGTCTGCCTCAAGTTAGGTTACATACCTTCAATGGCTTCCACCAGTCTGGATGGAGAAGGGGCAACTTTATACAATCCCTTCCTCTTAAACACCTGCCTTTGTTGAAAGGCAAACCTGCCCCTTGCAAGAACTACACTAGTCTTCACCATGGCCCAATGATCATGTACTGCCACTAGTGCTGCAGATAGAAAGTATTAAGAACTCACATTATCCTGAAACTTGGCTTCATATAAACAACATTTTTTTATAACTTGATGTTTAACGAAGTACATTAAACTTTGTGTCTTCTGTTGTTTATATTGGAACATTAAAATGGTTACACCAGGGAATGAGAGTTTCTTTCCTTTTTATTGATAAAAGAACTTTCAATAATGATTGCTTTATATATTGGGTGTGTACACAACACTTTCAATTTCATTTCCAACATATAAAGCATATAATGATCTGTATTTTGATGTGTTGAATTATTAGTAGATGGTTTTAAATGTAATTTTCCTGACATTTCAGTATTCAGCCAATAAATTTTCATTTTCTCAAGTTCCTGTCTGGCCGTCAAATGATAAGAAATATAAGGCAATTTGTGACTAGAGATACTATATAATGTAGTCTGGTGGTGCCATGTATCCTTACTACCGCTTCCTATGGAATTCAAGCTATCTGCGTGTATCTGGCAACTGAACTTTCTCTATGATATTTGAGTACAAAGATGAAGCTCAGTTCATCCCTCTCTTTACAACACAAAACAATGTCCTCTCTTCTGCTCAGTACAAAGTATTCGATCAAGTGGTCTAGGCTTAAAAGTCCAGTGGTGAGGGATGGGATTAGCCAGCATTTTTGCCGATACTGCGCAGCAACATTTCTATCATTTATAGCACAGGGGCACTTATAAGGTGCCTAGGGACTGAACCCGGCCGCTCCATTATACTGACACCGATGAGTCAGGTGTAGTGCTGTCGCCTTAGCCCCGAGCATTAGGAGAGAAGCCACTACTACCAACTTTAAAGTCTTTGGTTTGACCCGGCTGGGGTTCGAACCCACGACCTCCAGATTCGGACGCCAACGCTCTACCACCTGAGCTATTGCGGCTGGTCATAGTCCAGTGGTATGACCCATAACTCAGAATCATGGAGTCTGTGGTTCAAAACCCATTTGCTGGTCACTGCTAATTTCTTTGTGTAAGACATTTTCTCAAATTATTCCACTCTACTCAGAACCAGGTGAATAAATGGGTACAGTCAAAAATATGACATCCCATAACCATGTGTTCATTGCCATAGTATGGGATTGATGAATACATCCAAAGACCAGTTAAAAAAAAGACACACAAAAAAAAAATGCAATTCGGCTGAACAAGCAGTAGCGTCTGGCCTTTGTTTAATAAGTTGCATGCGATACATGTAAACACTGCGTCTATTTGGCCTTCTGTACTGCTATGAAAGTAGTAAGAAGGGGAGATGAAGTCAAGTGTCTACATTGTGTTTTTGGACAATGATTTTATACGAATGAATGCTGAACATTTACTTGTAAAATGTAAATTAAACTATTTAACATGCTGTTTTTCTTCTGGTTTCCAACATTTATATATTGTATTCCGTATGCAAAACAACTAAGACTAAATATACACCACATTACTTCTTACCAAGTATTACATTATTACAAATAAGAACAGCCAATGAAAGGTGTCATTTCGAGTGTCTGTCAAAACGTAATGGCGACTCGCTGCATCATGAACAAAAATGTTAAAACGAAGCATTAAAAAGTGATACAAACTTGATAAATAAGTGCTTACTTGACATGTTTATGACAGTTAGTTGTGAATTCAATACAGTTCATTTCGCAAAACTATATAAATGGCTTAAGGGCATCAAAACTAGCAACGCTAGGATATATTGTCATGTGGGTTGTTTAAAATTTTCTTTGTACTTATTCAGGATACAGTCATACAGATTTCAACTGCCTAAGCAGTCCATTTGGATGGACGAAACGTCCAGCCTACATATGTTTATTTAATGTTTAAGTCTGATTGTTTGTTTATTGGGTTTATCATCCCACCAATAGTATTTCAGCTATCTGGAGACGGTGTCCACTTGAAGAAGACATAGTGCTGCCTTCACTGTGTATAGCATGCTATGAAAACCTGGCATGATACCACACCCAGTCACATTATACTGGCACTGGGACAACAACTGGGACAACAAGTGCTGGGACTACCCTTATATTTGCTTGAGCGTTATCAAGGGAGCTATACCACTAACATTTTTTATGACTTTGGTATGTCACAGCCCAGGTTCAAACCCGGGGCGCCGCCTCCCGTTCCTGGAGCCCACGCTCTACCGACTGCGCTACCTCCTGTAACCTGGTCCGGTTTTAACTCTCACTCTGCTTGATATACTCAAATAATAGCATTAAAGATACGGCCGCGAACCATATAAGTACCGCTATTTTCAGACACCCCTCTACCCGTGGTAAAGAGACACTCACTGCACTACGTACATCCTCCACTCCTTCAAATATGGGCAAATTTTATTAAAACTGCCGTACGTGTGGTGTGACCTTAAGCGCGAAAACTGCTTACATCCGCTAAGTACTAGACAAAGTCGAACATTTGCAAGTCCATTAATATTAAAATATTTTAAAACATGCTATGTGAGTGATAAAAAAATATTACCTAATTATAGTGCACGATTTTACATAGCATCTTTCTTTAAATACTTTTTAACTAAACAGCAAAAATATTGATGATCGTGTTATAATTATGGATGCCGGTAATGTCGAAACAAATGCGGGTTTTCGATACATTTGAATTCGGAAAACGCATTTTATTTTGTGTTGTTGTTGCTGCTGTTTTTGTTGGTTGTTTTTGTTGAGTCCTACCCCGTCACCATCCCTGACTGGACTCTAGAACTACCAGAACAAGACAGATGGCTAGATCTAGTATTCTTGCGGCCTTCAAAGCTCAACTACAGACCACCTATCTAGCTTCTCTCTTCATCTTTTAACCACACTCTGCAAATATTCACATAATTTTTACTTTTATTTCCTTCATTGCGTATTTGCCCGATTTCATATGAATTTTGACAAACAAAAAGTAGCATTTCCAAATCGGCACTGTTACATTTTTATATTTATATGTATTAGCTTTAGTCAGCGTTTGGCTCATATATATTATTCTTTGCGCTTAATTGGGCCAAACAAAAATAATTTATTTCTAAATACGTGCCTTTTCGGTTAACATATTTATAGATTATATCAAATTTTCTCCAGCAACTACTTTTTCAAACAACAACTACAAATAGTGTAATAAATTCCTTTCAATGACGCTACCTGCTGATAATTTTACTTAAATATAAGATTATCTTCATTTAAATAGCAGTATATTTTCCCTAATGTGCCTTTTCTTGAGAATTTACTTCTATAAATCCTGAATTATTGCCAAGGACTTTTGTAATTGTATAGCGTAGTTTGCTGGGATATAACATAACATTGCATTAATTTTACTGCTCATAGCACGGCAGCTAGGTATCTTTACCGCGCATGCCCACTATTGACTTTTTTCTTGGCTACCGAAATGTTCATTAGAGTGTCTAAACCAGAATCGCAAATGTACTAAAAACATCATCAAACCCATTTGGAATACATGTATATGAAAACAAATGGTCTCCATGGCAACCTTGTTGACATTTTGATATGAGGGTGTGTTAAGAAAAACGCTCATAACTTTTCAAAATGGTGATATAAGAAAAAACTGGTACTCAGTTGAAAGTGGTATCCGAAAGTGTAGACCGTATTTCTTCACTTAAACAATAAAAAATAATTAAATTATTATTGCCTGAAAAGATTTTACGTAAAGGTGTTGTTTGATGTTTTACATGTATGTGAAAAGTGAACCACAACACTTCTCTCGATATTATAAACACCTACCGGTACTTCCTATCTGAGCCACGCTGCACACTTAGCTATTTTTAAACTAAGAAAACCACGTGATCACTTTTGAGATAACGTTAAATAATCACGCGGGTTATCTGCGCTGACGTCGGTATTTATTCTTTACAGAAATACCCGCCATGTTTATTTATATATTTAAAAAGAATGAACATTTGGAGAGATTTATATCACGAATTGTACTGTCTTACAATTGAGGTAGTGCTCAAAATAGTCTTTTCTTACATTTAAGTATAAGTTTTTTTGCAGAAATATGCCCCAAATCCAATAAACAAGGAAAGATAGGTACATGTACTTGATACAGGAATACTGTTAGATTGGTATGCCCAACCTGTTAAAACTAGATGCAACTGTACATTATAAAATGCAACGCATACTAGACATCGAATTAATAAATAAATCCGCTTCTTGAGTGCGTAAAAAAAATCCAGTGAAACGTACGTGTAATGTAACCAGGCCCGCCTTTCGCCAGATTTCTAACACATTTCGCTGTGCTATTGTGATCTGACCCAAAACAGTATGCTACGACCACAACATTGAAAGCATGGTTGTGAATATTTTGAGAAGGAACAGAAGTATTATTCGGCAGTTTATCTACAGTTGTTCTAATTATGTAATTGTTTTCGGGAGCAGTGAATACCACAGAGCTTGTTGCGTCAAAATTCTGTGAACAACTTTTCGTACCCCGCCTGCTGAAGCTTCGGATAAAGGTTATTTAATATGAGCTAGCGGTTTCAAAGAAGATGTTTTAAGTGGTGTCCGAAAGTTTGGACCAAAAGTATTTTCATTATAAATTTAAGTTAACAATTGTTATTTGAACTGATCTCGTAAAATGTTGTTTACTGATGCCCTACAACTGTCGGAAAAATGAACCATAACGTCACGTCATCATTATAAAACAAGTATTTTCTATCTGAGCCACGCTGCACAGTTAGTTATTTTTAAACCAAGAAAGCCATGTGACCACTTATGTTTTTAGATCATCTACGTCATCCGCTATGACATCAATGTCTATTTTTAGCAGGAATTCTTATTTCTTATTTACAGATATTGTTACATATATAGGATGTTGGCAAATTGTCGGATACCACCTTTAAAGAATGTTGACGGACGCATGACGTTGGAAGACGAACAACGTATGGCGATCACAATGGCTGACCTTGAGCATAGGTTCAGGAGAGCTTAAAAATCTGTCTTACTCGGGAAGCCTTAACCAGTAAAAGAGCATAATCGATCAGCGCTTATCAGTTCATTTGTATTAATGTCAGGCATATTAAGTGACCAATTGTTTTAGATTTGATCAGTCTTCTGTGCCTTATACTTGTTTTGGATAGTCTGTAACAATAGCATGATATTACATAGGATGAGTAAACACACACACAGACAAGCTTATCAACTCAAATGTGCAGCAGAATGTACAGCAAGATTTTCATTTGCAAGAAAGTTTAAGTTATTGAGTATATTGAGTAAAAATAAAAAGCGTTTTACTGATTTAAACCTGAAATCTTGTGTAAAAAAAGATACTTGCAAGCTTACCCACTACACTATGGTAATTATACCAAAGTGTTTCAACAACTTATGTATATACGTTTTACGAATTTTCACGAAAGTTCATTGAGGGGCATAATAATGCTGTAAAGTAACATATCACAACTTTTAATATTTTTTTATACTGAA
Organism: Sinonovacula constricta; assembly: GCA_007844125.1. NCBI lineage: Eukaryota > Metazoa > Mollusca > Bivalvia > Cardiida > Solecurtidae > Sinonovacula > Sinonovacula constricta. Next base: position 42,111,636 of record CM017560.1, read on the forward strand.
ATTATTCCTAATTAAAAGAAAAAGCGCGTGTTAATGGTTCTATCCAGCTGCCGCTGACGAAGTCACAGTTTCACCCAATCATCCACTTGTGCTGTACGTTATATGTTTGACAATGTCACGTTCCGAGAACTAACCATGTTTTTGCTTTTCATACATTTTTTGGATTCGTTAGTTTTCTGATATACATCTTCTGCATTTTATTGACAGTTTTTATACATGTTTCGGACAGGACCCTCAACAACAACAAAATGTAATCTGAAATTGGTAAAGACGCCTTTGATTAAATCTGCATTCCAAACCATTTTTTTGCTTGACAGTTTGAAAACTGGGTTTAATGGATGTCATCTCGTATCACTGATCTTGCAAAAGCAGTTTTGGATTTATTTTTATTTTATTTTTTTTTCCCAATAAGAATCTGTTGTTTTTCATCAGAATTTCTTTAAATGTCATAATTTAAACGAGTTGGATAAAATGATACGAAACGATGCTCTATCGAGTTAGCTGGGTGACAGGACAGATAGGGCAACCTGGTGTCTGGAGAGGCTGAATGGCAGCACAGATAGTGCCACATGGAGTCTTTGCGGCAGCACAGATATGGCAACACGGAGTCTAGGTGGCAGCACATATAGGACAGCATGGAGGCCTAATGGCAGGACATATACGACAGCATGGAGACTGTGTGGCAGCACAGATATGGCCACATGGAGTCTGGGTGGCAGCACAGATAGGCTACTCCTATGCTTTTATCGTTAAGCGTAGGAAAGGTCCATTTGTTTATACAGTGCAGGGAATCCTGCGGAACCTCGGAGCAAGCAGCATGATATGTTGTGTTCAAAGGGTCGAAAACAGATTCATAGCGAGGCTGTAAATGATGGGTAGTGTGAGGTAGAAGTGCGATGATGTGAATATTTTCCTCATTTGTCCACTGAAGAATGGCCAATGTTTCGTGGTTGCTGTGTCCATCTAGAATGATACGCTGTGGTCGCTTAGGGTCACAGTTGGCTAAATACCTTGGTCAAACCACTGCTCCTCCAACTCGTCCGTCGTCTAGCCTTTTTTCTGTACCGCCTATCATGTGTCATAAGGTACATCCTGTGTGTTAAATTGGCGGAGAGACCATGACGTCTTTTGCACCGTGGAAAATATGTGATATTGCTAAATCGATTTAATAACTTTTTTTCTGCAGCTCCTGATAAAGGACAAATTTGGAACTCTTATATTTCAAATCAGAATACCTCAGATAATTTCGCCCTCAATACACGTATTATTTTACTTAAAATCTAGTTTTATTTTGATACCGAAACCTCCTCCGGAAGACACTTTGTACGATCTAAAAAAAGACAGGTTTTCTGGGGACATGGTCTATCGGTGTACACTATTATGCACCGGAAGAAAATGGAAGGCAGACAAGGTAGTGGGTGAAGCGGAAACACGTCTTCGGCACAGCCACATCGTGGGAAGTGTTGCACAAGGCAGGTTGGGGTTTGGGTACATTACACGTTCACGTTGGAGCAAAGCCAGTAAAAAAGAACGACGTACCCTAGTGCAGGATGAAGTACGCCGAATGGAAGAGAAAATCAGGCTCACTTAGGCTGTAACCCTCAAGAAGCTTAACTGGGAGGGCGCACAGCAGAGAAAGTTGACATGGAATGACATCTGGACCATGGAAGGCGACATACTTAGTTTTCTACTAAAGTCTGTCTACGACGTGCTTCCAAGTCCAACAAATCTTAAGACTTGGGGCCTATCCGAGAGTCCAGACTGCAAACTCTGTGGCCGCCCAGCGAACCTAGAGCATGTGCTAAGTTCGTGCAGGACAGCCTTGTCAGATGGCAGGTACAGATGGCGCCACGACAAGGTACTGTCATCCATAGCAGAACACCTAGACCAGGCAAAACGTGCACAGAAGACTGTTAGCAAAGGCCCTTCACTCATTTCCTTTGTCAAAGCAGGGCAAGAGGGCAAAGGAGCAAAAAGTGCGAGTGGAATCCTAGGCACTGCCAGTGACTGAAGACTGGAGGTAGACCTGAAGAGCTAACTCAAATTTCCACAAGAGATCACCGTGACCAACCTGAGACCAGACATGGTTATGTGGTCACTTTCAACCAAACAAGTAGCCTTGGTTGAACTGACAGTACCATGGGAAGAGAGAATTGAGGAGAGCTTCGAAAGAAAACTCACAAAGTATCAGGACCTCACAGAGAGTTGTGTTTAAAGAGGTTGGAAGGCATGGTGTTTTCCAGTGGAGGTAGGCTGCAGAGGATTTCCAGCCCAGTCACTGTAGCGCACTTTCAGCCAACTTGGGATTACTGGACAATCCCGGAAGAGAGCCTTATCGGCTATTGCCCGAGAAACAGAAGGCGCCTCACTGTGGATTTGGCGAAAAAGGGAGGAACAGTGGGTTGGAGGCCACAGTGCAGAGAAGTAGTCAGCCACCAAAATTTGGCAGACGAGACAGAGTAGCTGAAGCATACTATCTCCAGGCCGGAATCTGATCAACTCCGGTCAGCACACCATAGGAGGACGTTGTGGGTTAGTGCCGAAACGTCCGATGAATATGTCACCCACCTGATGATGGAGATAGTAGCAGCATTTCATGCTGTATCTTACAACTATGCCTAGCTACGCCCCTTTAAGGCCTCATTCCAACGTCCAATACCTTTAACTTTAAAATGTCATTCGAATCATCATCAGATAAAGAGTATTGTCACACCGCACCGGCATTCTCGGTACGTGCTTCGATTTTCCTACATCGGAAAGTAGTCCTGCACATTAAAAGGTGGATCTGTTTTAGTAGAAATCACCATCCTGCTAATTTATAGACTTGAAAAGACTGACTACTTTTCAGATTTTTTCGCAAATTGACATGTATAATAATATATGTAGTATTCAAAATCGTCTTTTCTTAGTCAAAGGTAGGAGTTAAATTATGCCTAACTTCCCCAAAACCGTGGGAAACAAGTGTTCAGTATCTGATCTAGGCAAGTTTAAAGGTTTAAAGAAGTTAAGTTGTCACTTAGAAATAACGCAATCAACTAATCAAAATGGCTTATTTTGAACAATGTATTGATTATCCACATTAGACGATTGGCTTCCATCTTGGCGGCGCTACTTTTCCGCCATATTACATTTAAACCCTCTTTCTTAATGATCTAAATAATAAAAATTAATGTGCACCGTGTCATCATATAATTGGCAACACACTGGAGCGCGACGCCTCGAGAAAAATACTATCTGAACAATACTCATATGTGTAATGTGAGGCTGCTCGACATGTTTTTGCGTGTACATTTTAGTTTTATAGTTAATTATAATAATTTTGCATTTTTCACATATGTAACATCTTAGAAAACCTTTTAAATAGTGTCGGATTTTTCATTTTATTTTGTTTTAAACTAAACTAAGACTCTATGGTCTCACGAAAATAGGTTATACATACTTTTTCTCGAGATTTATAATATACTGAAAACTTTCACGTTAAAACCCATAACGTTTCAAGTGTCTACGTTACTTGCTTCCACGTTGCTTTGATCTCTTTACATCTTCAACTTTTTGCGTCGCCTTTGATGCTACGCATCGACGACTTTTCTTGTCTCTAAACTTAGTATCATCACTTGCTCCTGATTATCGACGTGTGCTGTGTTGGTGTGCTCCGTATCATAAAGTTTGAAGTTTATTCAAAGTCAGCCAGAAGGCCGTTCGCCCCATGCGACAAACATAACAAAACAAACAGTACAAAACTGGACGGATGTGGAAAAAATAATACACAAATCTATACATACGCGCTGCATATTACACCGGTACAATTACAATTTTAACAAATTGAGCATGTTACGCTTATTAAAATGTGGGGTGGGGGAAGGCACGTATTTAGCTTTTTTTTTTCCAATGATTTTAACTGTATCTGACGTCTGCATTCGTTGGCATATTTCTTTAAGTCATCCCCTTGCTAGAGTGTTGATATTTCGTTTTTCTATTACATCAGTTTGTAATCTTTTTAAACATATTCATTATAAGAGACCCAGAGATTCACCCGACTTTCAATCTGATATAGATATTATTTAACTAGAAGTCCAATTGTCTTCCATAATTTAGACTAACTGATTGTAATTTTTAATAAAATACTTAAAGCAGTTCATGTTTGTTTTTAATTTATATATTATATATGCTTAAAACAACAACAACAGCAACAAAACAAAACAAAAAACACGTTCGATTGGCGCGCAAGTTTTAATTAAGATGCCACTTGATTGTCATTTTACGTTTGGTATTTTTAAATAGTACATTTTGTTGGTAAAATTATTTTGGGGGGTTGAAAACCACTCTAGATACCTTTCGAATGGTGGCCGCTCTAATATTTCTTCGGCTACCCCGAGTTCATGCTTGTTGCTGGCTGCTTGCAAGCTTGGTCTTGAAGGTAAATGTTGAAGGCGAATCGTTATTCTATGTAATAACAGCTGACATTTAATTTTCTCGCAGACATTTCTCACTACATATGCTCTTTTTATATTTTAATAGCACAATTATATTGTCTATAAAATAATCAGCTGATCGATCACAAAGCATGAATGCTAGACAACTCGCCCCAAACCAATTCGCGCCAGGTAAATGTCGCCCCAATATTGGACAATTCGCTCCAAGAATACCATTTATACTGTGACAGCCGTTGAAAGTTGATCGATCGCACCTTGATTGTAGGTGTTATTTGTAGTCTGACCATGCTTTAAGATCGTGATTTATGTCATTTATGTAATCTTTTATCACATCCCCTTTCCTGTTAGTTTTATATTTCATATTTATTTTATTTTGTTTCATATGTCTCTGTGTTTGTAACTCGTTATAAATTGTAATAAAGATTGCCCTTTTCTTGTTATGTTTAAATTTGCGAGTTGGTTTGGCATGAGTTGTCCTGTCACAGTCTAGATTAATCAGTTATGAAACGGTATGGTTAAGAAATGTTGAATGCATTATAGAAATGTTTTGTTTATGATTTATGAACATTTCATTAAGTGACATTAAATATGATAGTAAATGGTCAGAACATTTTCAGCTCAAGTATGTTAAACCTTTCGATAAGTGCTGAATGTGGTATCCAACAGTTTGGACCAGATTTTTTTCCTCAAACAACCACACTAATTATTGTTACCTGAAAAAATCCCACCAAATGCTGAATATTGATACTTTTATGCAAAAAGTGGAGCCTTATACTTAATTTTACATTATAAATGAGTAATTTTCAATTTGAGTCAAAATACTTTCAGCTTTTTTTAAAACACAGAAAACCATGCAACAACTTACTTTTGATGTCATATAAAACTGACCTGGTCAATATCCCTCAAGTGCTCAATACCTATCAGTACTGATCAATTGAATTTTTCAAGGACAGCAGTTGCAAAAACTTATAATCATTATTATAATTATTATTATTGGTGCCTTTTAAATTGAAACATCTTTTAAGACTACACTTTACAATCCATGTCAAATATTAGTATTGTTTTAAAAGTATTTATAAGACCAAAAGGTATGTAAAAATGTATCATACTCGGACAACAAATGCATCTTGTCTGTACAATTAGAAAAAAAATGTCAAAACAGTTGCAATGTCATCTTATTTATTGAAAAAAAAGCTTTATAATTATGAAAAACATTTAATTATTAGTTTCCATGCATATTAACATTGAATCTATTAAAGGCAAAGTGGTTTTATAGATATTAAAAACAAAATAAACAATAACAAACAGGTATGTAAGATCGCTTTACCAAATGGTTATTTTCTGACATGTCCGGCACACTTGTTTAGACATTATTAGTACAGATTAAGATATTATTTTGTTAACAGCCTTTCTACTTGTGTCATATTTTTTATTCAACCATTTGCCACATTTATGTACTAATTGGAAATAGCAAGTCTTTAGCTGACTAATGTGATTTTTCATTACAGATTTTAATTTTTTTGTTACTGCTTGACAGAATGTTTATTGAAACTTAGCTGCAATAAATGTTTATTTTCGTTTTATTTTCAGGTAAACGTTAAAGCCATGATGCCAAACACTGTCAAGGTGTGTCCACTGGCACGTACCTGTCACAGATATTTCCAACCCACAAATGTGTTGTGCTCTATCCAACTTTATAAAGTGCCATGTAGGTCATCAACGATTGGAAGATCTTTTCAAGATAGGCAACACCTGGCATGCTCAAGAATTCCATTTTCTGCAAGACATGTTGTATCTCAGTGTTCAGGGAAAATGCCAGATATTGATTTGGATATGGGAGACATAACTGATGGTGTGGATATCAGAGATCTTGCTAATGTTTTAATTAGTAAGGCTGCAGAAAGAGATGTTATGGTTAAAACAATTCCAAGAACTCATTTTAGAGAAACATGTAAGAGTTCTAACTCTGTCAGGTTTTAAACAAGCTGAATTTGATATATTAGTCAAGTACCCGGCAGTATTTCACAATCTTGAAGAATTCTGTAAAGTTGTCCACTTTTTCAAGAATTAGGAGTTGGACAAGAAGATTGGAACAGTATATTTTCAACATTTCCCCAAGTATTCAGCATTTCACTATCAGAACTTTCTCAAACAACTGAGGAATTGTACAGTATGGGATTCAAAACAGAAAATATGAAATCTCTCCTGATTAAATGTCCACAGATCCTAGATGCTAGTTGCTCAAGCATTGAGCAGAGAATAAACGAACTAAAAAAACTTTTTAAAAGTTCTGATGTTTTTCGACTGCTTGCCAAGACTCCTCAGCTGTTGTTCTGTCCGTTATCTGAAATTGAGGAAAGATTTCACTATGTGTACCATGTGATGGGAATCACTCAACCGCAGATGATGTTTTCAGACGCGTTCTCGCATTCTCTGGCTCATATCCAGATGCGTCACATGTTCGCTGTAAGGTCGGGATTCTTTAGGACTTCCAAGAAAAAAGAAGGACAAGTGGACCATAATCCTAAACTCGACAAGCTGCTAGACACTTCAGATGAAGACTTTGCCCTGAAATGTTTGGTAACATGTCTGCCCAGGACTTTCAGTGCTTTCAAAAACTTCTACAGCTCGAGAGAAAAAAGTTGCAAAGTCTGAGTGAAGAAGAGGAAGATAATTAATTAAAGCATTAAAATTTAGTTGACAAATAAAGAAAAATCAAGTGGCATTATAAGGATAATTGGTATTTATTATTATTGTCTTGCTGCTGCTGCTTTATTTTATTTTCACTATTAATATATAACTGTTACTATTAAAAACAAAGACATACCCTTCACATCTATAATCAAATTATGAAATTGCTGCTAATATTTGGTGAAGAAATTACCATCTCCCCTGAAAGCCATAAAAAAACTCTGGAAGGCATGATGAATTATGTGATCTATAACATTTTAAAATGATGTGTGATTTAAAAATAACTAATTTGTTGATACAATTTCAAAGCTCTTGATATGACAAAAGAAGAAAAATACAAAAATAGTGTGTACAATAAAACAAAAAATACAAAAATTGCTTGTTCTTTATAGGATTCAAACCCGTGACATTTTGTATTGCATTGAAGTGCTTACTGATTGCATAACTGAGTCTTGTGATTTTATTCAAGTTTTATTACTTTGTGACCAGGACAACGTTTGCATTTAAATTTCAGCCTTACTTTTGTAAACATTTTGAGAGGATCAACCAGTGCTTATCAATATATTTGGATTGAAGTTGGACCCAGTAAGGGATCATTCGCTATTGTTTTAGTCAGACTTCTGTGCCATACATTCCTTGTTTTGAACTGTTTAGTACCAATAACACTTTTTTCCTGAGATATTGTGGCATTAATATTGAGTCTATTTCTGAAGATATTATTGCTTTAATATTTAGTCTAATTCCTGAGATATGGGTTTAATATTGAGTCTATTCCAGAGATATTGTTGCTTTGATTTTGAGTCTATTTCCCGAGATATTATGGCTTTAATATTGAGTCTGTTGTGTGAGATATTGCTTTAATATTGAGTCTATTTCCTCAGATATTTTTTGCTTTACTATTGAATAGTTCCTGAGATGGTTTTAATATTGAGTCTATTTCCTGAGATATGGCTTCAATATTGAGTCTATTCCCTGAGATATTATGGCTTTAATGTATTAAATCTTGGATGAGTTTGTAACTGGGTCACGTGGGGTCAAAGACTAGGTCACTGGCTCAAATTTTAAAAAAAACTTTAGAGGCCATATTTGAGGCCTAACCTTCACCAAACTTTGCCATGATGTTTTCCGGTATAAAATCTTAGAAATGTTTTTAACTGGGTAACGTGGCTGCAGTAGGACACTAGGTAAATATCAAGAAAGTGTTATCAACCCATTGGCCACACTTATGGTTCAAATCTTCAATTTCTAAAGACAATAACTCTAAATTACTTGACGCCAGATACGAGCCCACTGAAAGCATGTGTCCTCGTGTGAACATTAAGGGCCATCAAGGTCCGCGTTTAATTTTTTTAAAAATCGCAATATATTTTTTAAGAAATATTCATTATAAATGTATCTTTCTTAATGTCATATATAGATGTTCAAGAAACTATATTCTTATCATATAATGTCGCATTGAAGAATATACCATTTCGGTATAATATATGTTTGTTAAATCGTGAACACCTCAACAATTTTAACTGCTTATCCTATATACATTAATAAAAAAAACTCAAGGAAAAATAACTCTGTCTGGAAAGTTCACTCTCGCTGCAGTTGCTATCTGCCCTTTCGATCTCCAAGTTTGCTTCAGTTGCATTTGTAGTCATAGTTTTATGTCTAGTGTTTGTCAGGTGAACGTGTTCTATGTTAAGGGCCCGCATAAGCTGAAGATATTTTGCAGGGTTCGAATTGAGTTCCTCGAGTATGAGACACTTAACTTGTAGTCACTCGAAATCCAGACCGATGCTACGTTCGTTTCTGAGGTTCAGTAAGTTTCGTTGGTATTCGATAGATGGCTTATATCGTATAAATATAACGCTATTTTAACCCTATTCTGAATGATTTGTGCAAGAACTTTTAATTTAGTTTGAGTAAGGACTGTCTATAGTTTTACCTCAATTGTTAGACAGTATAAATCGAAAAGTATCACTTAAAGTGTTCATTATTTTCAATTATATAAATAAGCAGCGAAAGATTGATATCGATGTCAAAGTTGATTACTCGGAATATCATGTAAAGTTAACTCAAATGTAAGTCGTCACGTATTTTATTACATGTGCTGTTTAAAAATAGCTTACTTCGCATCATGGGCGGAGAGGCGATCCATTTTTACCGAACCTGGTAGCACAATCGTTAGAGTGTCGGCTCATGGTATGGGAGGCCCCGGGCTCGATCCCGGGTTGCGACGCAAAAAAAGTCGTAAACAATGGTAGTAGTATAGCTCCCTTGCTAACGCTCAAACAAATATAAGGGTAGTTGCACGACTGGGTTGCCCAGTGTCAGGATAATGTGACTGTGTGTGGCATCATGCCAGGTGTTCACGGCATGCTATACATAGTGAAGAGAGCTCTATATCTGCTTCAAGTGGACACCATCTCCAGATAACTAATATACTGTTGGTGGGACGATAAACCTAATAAACAAACAATCCATTTTGAAATGACAAGTGGTGTGCTATGCTATACTTATCACATCGAATCGGGGCACCAATAAATAACATTTTGAGGGATCTTTTCAGGTAACAATAACTTGTTTGATTGCACGAGAGAACCAAAAAGGCTTCAAACTGTCGGATACCAACTTAGTTTCGACATGTCGACATACCTTTTGTAAAAAAACAAACTTTGTTAACAGTAACATTTAAAATTTTATTGCTATACTTTCAGAGTAGATCGTGTAAATTAAAAAAAAAAACACCACACACGCACACACACAAAAAAAAACACACACACACGTCCAGTTCTATGTTTAGGAAGTTCAAAATTGTACATGGCGTATTTTATTAACGCTCAACGCAACAATGACTATGAAGACACAATGTTTGTTGCAGATTTTCTTTTGTAGCATATAAATTAACGGGCTTAGTGTTTACGGCGTTGTTTCACCCACGTGTACGATTCTGCCCCGTCAATTATGATAAGTACATAAGGAGGTATGTCAACTATGTCACTGTGTCCTTTTGAACCCAATAAAAGAATATCTACATATATTATAAAATAATTAAAGCACGTCAGCCTAAAACTATTCATGGTTATGGAAATGTGTGTGCGTGTGTGTCTTTGTGTGTGTATGTGTGCGTGCGTGTGTGTGTATGCATGCGTGCGTGCGTGTGTGTGTGTGTGTGCTGATGAACATCAGAGAAAACCAGGCTACACTAATAGATAAATTAACGTCTAAGATTTTAACGCGTGCATAAGTATGTTGTCTACGAATTATATCATTTATTGTGTAACTTTTAAACAATCATTAAACTATGATATTTTCTCAACGACAAATAAGGTTTGTCATAAAAAAACTAATGATGCATTTCGGTAATTTATTACATACGTCAATGTGCTTTCATTAAGTTACATCCACTGTTTATTTTTGATAAAAGGCTATTCTAGGTTTTCAGATCATATTTATATTTATTTATTAATATTTATGAAATATTTCAGTCAACATATCTTATACAATTCTTCTTTCCTGCTTTTCTTTTGTTTACCTTAACTATAGTATGGCTGGTGTCACTGTGATATGATTTGTTGTCTTTTGTTGTAATTTTTCATAATCTTAACTATTAGTGAGGTAGATTTTTAGAAAATGCGGTGTCTGCGTGCATGCGTGAGTGTGTTAATATTGTTTTCAGGCACGTTATTGTGTATTATGCGAATCATACTCCGTTTTATTATATTTCATATTATAGTGTTTTTTGTTATAAATGTTATCATCATCATTATCATAATCATCATCATCGTCGTCGTCGTCGTTGTTATCGACATCAACATCATCGTCAACGTCGTCGTCGTCGTCGTTATCGTTATCAACAACATCATCATCATCATCATCAACAACAACATCATCATCATCATTATTATTTATTTTTATATTTATTTATTTATTTATTTATTTATGTATGTATTTATTTATTTATTTATTTACTTATTTATTTGTTACGTGATTTAAAGAATCAAAGATTCATGTACAATGAATTATAAAAACTATATATAACGAGTTGGATGAAACGATACTATCTCAGCAGATCCTCGTTTCGTATCGGTTCACCCAACTCCTTTATCATTTTCAGTATAAATTGAACACGAGTGTCAGCTCATGTTTTATGTCTGTACCAAAGGCGTCACTATTTACCTGGTTCGGTCAGAATTTAGTGTTTATCAAACGAATCCAGATTTCTCACTCGGTATGTCATCTTTATCGCATCGGCAAGTCAAACCAAAAAATCACAGGTCAAGTTATTTGATTCATGTTTGTACAATGTTAATTTAACTACCTTAGTAAATATACTTGCCGATGAAGATTAAGCGTGTAATTAATGTAGCAACAACTGGAAGAAATGTTTCTCATAGTTTCTGAAACAATATTTACAACAGCGTGCTTTTTTAATTGCATGTAACTGTCATATGTCGAGATTTATTCCGTATTCAGTCTCTGATTTATATTACCGCCATCTTTTCTAATGAATCATTTGTTACAAAAACAGCTGGTAATGATATACTCTGTTACAATGTCACGCGTCGTTTTCTTGTAATAACTTATTGTATGCAACAGGAAACTCTACAGCTGCTATCGGTTATCAAAGGCGCGTAAACTTGCGCAACAACAGCACTTGTTCCTCTGGTATTGTCGTCCTGCGCAACAACCCATATGGCGGAAGAATATATCCATATTATTGTAGATAAGTGATCTATGCGTCGAGATCTTTCGGAAAAAGAAACCATGAAAAAAGAGGTTCCACTGAAATCTTTAGATACGTTATATACACATGCCAGGGAATCTTGTTAGTATGTAACGCGAAAGGAAGAGATAGTTATTTTTTGTATTAAGTCGGTTGGCGTTTGCTTTAATAGATGCGCGTATTTCGAGTATGCATTTTAAAATAACTTTTAACAAATAGTTTATACTTGATATATCAAAGGATAGTAAAATATTCATCCTCGAGTTCCTAATGACGCAAAACTTACCAAATGGAACACATCGGTATTTTCCGTCGAGTTCCGTGGAAACGACCAAAGTGTTCCGAGCGCCACTTGACTGGTCCTGATTATGAAAAGATCGCATCTTCTATACTAACTACACCTGTAAATCAATGTCAAAGGTGATAACTGGTGCACCTTTGTGTAGGAAGCTTCATGTAACAATACGCGTGTTACTGCTTACTTCTATGCTGCCTCCTACTGAACATAGTCTATTGTAATGTGTAGCAAGGGCGAACCTCGGATTTTACCTTCGGAAAGGCGTTATTTTTTCTTAAACTGAAACATTAATTTTATGATATGCGCATTTTTCTCTCTTACATTTCATTTATAACATAGAAAAAGACATGAAATTACCCAATAAAAACCAGTAATCGGGGATGGGGTCCAAGTGAACTCTCTTATGAATTTTTTTTATTTAAGGCATGTCGGAGATGTATTCTGGCGTGTATTTGGACCAAACAAAATACCACTTTACCAACCTTTAATATTAAACCTAAATAAAATATTTTAGGTGTGTTCCTGAAATTTTAGAATGTGTGTGTGGGTTGGTGGGGTGGGGGAGGGGGGGGGGGGGGGGCAGAACCATCCGATACTGCAACGAAAACTACAGGCTTTTGTAATTATGCAAGACCTTTGCCAGTGATTAACTTACACTTATGGGTATTCAAAAGGAGATAAAAACGTAGTTTTTACTTTCGTAGGTAATCTCACGGTACACTAGTCAAACTATATTACGAGTAGATGAAAACATACCAGCACAATCTAAGCTTGAGGCTCCGAGTGGTTATTTGTGGTTTGAGTTATATTCGTTTAACACACTGACCTTCCTCTAACAAGGTTAAAATAACAACAACACAATGACAACAACGTAAACAGAAGCGATCCTTCTTTAATTAAGATGTACCAAGTGTACGTCGTCTTTCTAAAATGATAACAAGAAAAGTCGTTGATGCGAAGCATCAAAGGCGACGCAAAAAGTGGAGGAGGTAATTAGATTTAAGCAATGATGAGCAAGTAACAAAGACATTTGAAACGTTGTTGTTTTTATTTAAAAGTTCTCAGTATACTATAAATCCGGAGAGAAAGTATGTCTAACTAATATTCATAAGGCCATATAATGGTTTAAAACAAAAATAAAACGCACAATCCGACACCATATAATAGGTTTTCATATATAACATCTATAGAAAAAAAAAGTTGCAGCAAATTTATGATAATTAACTGTAAAACTAAAGTGTACAAGCAGAAAGTGCACATGTGCAGCAGCTTCACATTACTCAAATAATTATTGTTCAGATAGTATTTTTAACGAACGTAGTATGTTGTTTTTTTCCTTTTTTTCCTCAGTATCTTATTGTTTATTTTCAAAGTTACTTTGCAAGTTACAGACACACACATGGGTTTTTTTGGCGACGCGCTGGAACACACACACACACACACACACACACACACACACACACACACACACACACACACACTGTATGCAGAAATCGTGCATTTAAAGGTGGAATCCGACAGTTTGGTCCATTCCTTTCTCAAATAATCGAATATGTAATTGGTACCTGAAAATGTCTTGCAAAATGCTGTTCATTGGTGCCAAATATCTTTGTGAACAGTCAATGATAAATCTCCTTCGTCATAGCTAACAGGTGTTTCCTATCCGAGCCACGCTGTAGAGCTATTTTTAACTTAGAAAAACACATGACCACTTACCATTAATCCACTCTGACGTCGATATCTATTTTTAGCAGAGATCACTATCGCACTTTTTTTACAGTTCGAAAGATTGAATATTTAGAGTATTTTTTTCGCGATTAGTACAATCTAACAATAAAGTTAGTGTCATTAATCTTCTCTATAACGATTAAAATATAGATTTATGCAAAAAGTAAGACAGAATTCCCCACACCAGTGATTATATATTGATATGTGTATTTAATATAGACAAACTGTCGGATACCACCTTTAAAATGCATGTATGAAGATAATATCACATTTTAAAGGTGTTTTATACTGTCAATATGTAACATTTTATCCGCATTGCGCGAATCCGATTTATGTCAAACACAATCCACGTTCATGTGAGATTAACTTCTAAGTTTATTTTCACAAGTAATGCTTAAAAATCAAGACAAACGTCAACTGTTAAATAATACAAGCTTTTTGACATTGAAGCATCGACACAAAAGATATCTTCGCCAAATGTTATATAATACAACCTTAAGACAGACATCGAAACAATATATCTTCTCCACATGGCTCCGACTGTGTGTGAATCCGCCTGGAAACCCGAACCCTGACTGAAGTCACACTGTAACCATATGTTGATCAGGCGAACTTCAACAAGCAAGCACTCGGTTATCATTTACATGTATGCTGCCGTTCCTGATTGCAGGTTAAAGGGTACCGCTTCTTACCACTGCAGACAGCTGGTCAACGTATCACCGCCCACTTATACTACACTTAAACTCATGAACACAAAGTAAAGTTTAGTTTTCTCTTTTCTTCTATATTCGCAAACCATTTCTAAATATCAAAGCATGTCATAAACGTTACGCCGCTGTTTTATACTGTAACTGAAATGTTCTAGTTTGTTAACATTCATCATCCAACAGTTACCGGACCTGGTAGCGCAGTCGGTAGAGCGTCGGCTCAAGGTACGGGAGGACCCGGGTTTGATCCCGAGCCGCGAGATACCAAAGTCGTTAAAAATGGTCGTGTTATTGCTTCATTGCTAACGCTCAACAAATATAAGGGTAATTCCAAGACTGGTCGGCCCTATGTCAGAATTATGTGAGTGGGTGTGGTATTATGCCAGGTGTTCACGGCATGTTATACATAGTGAAGGCAGCACTATATCTGCTTCAAGTGGGCAATGTCTCCAGATAACTGAAATTCTGTTGGTGGGACGATAAACCCAGTAAACAAACAAACATCCAACAGTTATTGTTCATTCTCTCACATTATATCTCATTTGTAACAATGCAACGGTATTTGTCTACATCCGGAATAAAGGCTATACGAGTTGCATATATCCCTGCATGGCTAAGAAACTTATGATAAAACGAAAAGCAGAAGTTTATATTTTTCTGGTTTTCGGTTCATTTCTCATGTACACTTTGTGTTTAGCATATAACAGCGTTCGTCTTTAAAATCCAAATTAAATGAATAATTCGGCAATAACTATAGAACTATTTTCTGTGCTGTTAGGGCAGATAAGGAAGCGAATGTAAGACCAATCAAAACAAAGGCATTAACCTTATTACAAACTGGCAACATTTATTTATTCAGTTATATTCAAATAATTTATCTCTAGCCTGTTTATAAGGCAGAAGCCGAAGTGAAACTTCTATCAAATTACTACCTGATATTTAATATTATTTTATATTTAATGGTGGTATCCAACAGTTTGCCAATAATTAATATATGTTAAACATCTTAATTAACAAGTTCTGTAGTATTTGTGCATAGATGCTGCTAAACATTACCTGTATTACCAGACAGTATAAAACGTGAAATATATCACTTTAAATGTCCATAATTTCCAAATATATACGATAAGCACGATGGTAATTTCAGCTAAAATAGATATCGAAGTCAGCACTAACTGCCTGCAAGATAATGTTGCGTAATCTCAAAA
Organism: Sinonovacula constricta; assembly: GCA_007844125.1. NCBI lineage: Eukaryota > Metazoa > Mollusca > Bivalvia > Cardiida > Solecurtidae > Sinonovacula > Sinonovacula constricta. Next base: position 42,127,418 of record CM017560.1, read on the forward strand.
GTAGTGGCCACGTGCCTTTCTTAGTTTAAAAATAGCATTTCGCGTGGTCTTTTCAGAAAGTTGCATTTTTAAAGAAAAAAAACAATATGACTGATAGTACCTTTAAAGTTATATTCAGTAGAACTTGCACTGAAATCCACAGTGAAATGTGACAGCTGTCAACGACTCGTAGTAAGAATACCATTGTTTGCATTCAGCAGTTTTCTGTTTCATAACCACCAGTTATTATAGCTCCGGAAGGAGAATGTCCCTACATAACTGTGACCCTGAATTGATTTTATTCCTTTGCCTGCTAGATTGATTAGAGCCCACAGTAAATCTAAACTATTTGGAAACAACATATGCTTTGGTCACGTGACGCTGCGCTATTGACCTAGCAGAAAATAGTGCAGTTGTTGAACAGACAGTTCTCATAGGAGACGGTATATGTGAATCCGCATTATTAGCATTTGTATTGAAGTAACTCGCGAGCAGCAGGCTCAGAGTTATGCTGCGGAGTCGATCTCTACACACTGTGACATTCATTTGCCTTTACAGTATGGTTAGTGGTGGAGGTTATTTTTAGAAGCTTTGTTGAAGAAAGAAGCGTGAGCTCTGGATACAACACTGAAAAAAGAGGTTCGTTTTCTTACTGTTTTTAGTGATTTGTACCATTTTACAGCCACGGTGAATTATATATTCGTTAAACCGATACGATATTTTGCCGTAAATGTGCACCGGCGAAATACGTAAAATAGACTAGTTATATACATTGTATACATAGCCCGCGTGATCAGCTGATCGTAGCCTTACGCTGAATTGTAAATGAGGTCAAATTCATTATTATGATTCAATATGATTACTCGCCCGATCGTTGTATTTCTAGTTTTCTTGGCGGTCTTATGCATTCTGTAATTTTCTACCTCCGCATATTACAAAATCTCTTTCGCGTCCACATTGTAACTGATTAATGATTTGTTTTTTCTGAAATCAATTGCTGAGCTAAGATTTTTTTTTATTTCGAGGGCATTTTTTTTTTTTTAATATATCCATTTGTATGTACGATGAAAATGTATGGTTACCTTACCTCACGACATTAACGTTTTTAACAAGCACAAAACATTTAATTAATTTCCGTTTCGTAAGGGATCGTAAGGGGTTTTGGGTTGGGGGTAGTTGGTGTATGATTTGATTTGTATTGCTGCGTCCACTTCTACCACCTCTATCATATCTTAAACCGCCACTTCTTCCACTACTTCCACTACCACATCTTCCACCACCCCTACCACTTGAACCAGCATTTCGGCCGATATTTCTTCCCCCTACTTTTAGCACCACTTCAATCACAACCTCTACCACCTGTTCTACCACCCGACTACCGTCACTTCTACGGCCACCTCTACACGTGACTACATCTTTTTAGTTGTCAGGCGCGTAGCAGCATGTTCGCAGAATACGCAGCTGCGTACACATTTTCTTAAGAAGGAAAACCTAAAAAATGCTTAATTCTGCGATAAAAATCTTACCCTTGATGGGGCTACGGTGTATATTTATGTTATATTTAGTACCCTTCTTTGTACTATGACAAAATAAGAAAGTCGCATAATTGATTTAGTTACTCATCTGTAGCTCCGCTTATTTGATATAGGGACGTGTCTTATACTATTATATATCAAATCAGAACTTCTTAGATAAATATTACTCGGGACGATCACGCCTTGGTAGTATCTGTCCATATCATTACACATTGCTTGAAAATACGGAAATAAAAATACGTCTTCTTAAAACGCGTGATTTATTTCCTGTGTAATTAAAATGGCGTGGATAAAATTATACAAAAATAGTCATAATCAGAAAATTGACACCTGTGTTTGAGAAGCTTCACTCATGAAAATTAAAACAGCAACAAAAAAAACAACAACAAAAACGTTTACATCACGATGCCGAAACATCCACAGGAGCCACCACGTACGATCTAGAAACACACAAATTTCTGTGGGTGGTGGAGGGAGCATGCCCCACAAACCCCATTCGTGGCTATGCGTACACATTTTGTCATGCTAAGCTACGCCCCTGGCTGCACATGTAAACAGAACTAAAACTACTACTACATGTGTTAACATAAATAGGTGAACCAGTACGAGGGCACGTAAGAAACAGCGGTTTACAAAGTACACCCATCCCTTGGTGTATTATTTGCATCCATATATTAGACCAAGATAGCTCATTACATTTTGCCACTTTTTGCGGAGTCGGTTTATTACATTTACCTCTATCACATGCTCAGAGAAATTCGTTTTTTTTTATTTTTTATTAATCTTCGTGTATGTTAAATTATACGGCGCTATTGCTGTTGTTGCAATTATAAAAATGTATCAGACATTAGAGATGGCATCCGACTGTTTGCCTATATCAAATGCACTTAACAATATCTTTTTTCCCCATTGTTTTGGGGAATTTAGGCATATTTTCTGCGTTTACTCATGTGTTTGTGTAAGTAAAGACGATTAGGGCCGAACCCTCCCGATCCGCAAGCCGACGCTCTACCACCTGAGCTGTTGCGGCCGGTCAGTTTGCTTCTATGTAATTCATGCAACAACATCTCACCCCTGAAATTCTGTGCGTAATTATCTCACGGATTTATACTTTCATTTAATATCGGTACCTCAATGATTCGCGTGAAATGAATCGCTTTAAAATGGCCATTATGTTCAAATCTATAAATAATTTCAGCTTAAAATAGACATCGACGTCAGAGCTGATTGATCATATAATGTAAAATAGAAATGCCGAGGTGTTCTGATGGCAATAGTTAGCGTACTTTTAGAGTTTGTTTATAAGAAATACTGTTAACAAAGCACTGTCCCTGTTTTGAAGAATTTTGGCATAATTTCTGCCTGGATTCAATTCCTACCGACGGCAATAGCTCATGTGGTACAGCGTCGGCTTGCGGATCGGGAGGTCGCGGGTTCGAACCCGGGCCGAACCAAAGACTTTAAAGTTGGTATTAGTGGCTTCCCTCCTAACGTTCGGGGCTAAGGGGACAGCATTACGCCTGACGCGTCGGTATCAGTATAATGGACCGGCCGGGTTCAGTCCCTGGGCACCTCATAAGTGCCCCTGTGCTATAATGATAGCAATGTCGCTGCACAGTATCGGCAAAAATGCCGGAAAATCCCAAATCCCATCCCAATCTTTAGCTAAAAATAAATAATTTTTAACGCTACCTCGTAATAGTAAGACAATACCAAGCGTAAAAAATCGCTGTGACTTTTCATTCTTTCCAAATTAATAAAATCTTGAGGAGGTGGGGTGGGGTCTACAACAATAATAAAGTATGCAGCGTGGCTTAGATAGGAAATACATGTTTGTTATGACAAGTGTTGTGTTGTGTGTCATTTATTACATATATGTAGCACATTAATAAACAGCATTTTACGGAAGCATTCCATGCAACAATAATTTATATGGTTGTTTTCGAAAGAAAAATCAGGACCAAACTGTCGGTCACCACCTTTAAAAATACATAACTATTGGACTACTCATTATTTTCTAGTTTCCATACAATACTATAAGGTTGTCATCAAAAAACCTATCCCTTTCTCCATGGTTACTTCCTTTCATTCCTCTCTTTTCTTCTCCTCTTTTCTAGTTCCATAACACATATGTTAATCTTTATTTATCAATACGAAAATTTTACAACAGTCCTACATATATCGATTTAAATAAAGTGTTGCCTATTGTGTTTTGTGGTGTGCTAAGTATTCTTTGTTGTTGTTGTTTTCAAATTATCTCACGTCGAAATCCGAAACTTAGTTTTTTGAATTTGTAGTTCAACCCTTTTGTTTGAATCTCTTGACAAGCGATTTGGTGTTTTATATTTATATTTGTCAATAAAAACGATAAACCAATCCGTTGATTCATATATGGCCTCTTATGTATATGGTGACTCTACGGACTCTCTTTTCACAGAACGCTTTACTGCGTTAATGTTTGTTGTATACTTTGCATACACATGTATATCTGTGTACTGTACACATATCTCTCACATATCACGACAAATATCTCATTGTCATTTCAGTCAGAAATTCAATACTTTTGTATAATTCAGCTTTTCAAATAAAGCTTGATCGTTATCATTTATTCATTGTGCTTTAACATGATTTAGATGACCTTGCTGTATAAAACGTAATAAAAAGGCCAAGGTCATGTTTTATTTTTAGGTTACACGACACTAAATGATTTTTTCTTTACTCTATAGTAAATGTCGCATATTAAGAAGCAATTTAACAGCAAACCTTTTCTTTGGGAACCACAAGACTATATATTGTGGGAAAGACCAATGCATTATCTAATAATTGGGCCTCTGTGAAGAAAATTATGTGTCGCGAAGACGGTTATCTTGAAAACATACACCTTAATTTTTGCATTGTATACCCGCACATTTTCAATGAAATGATTAGTCTCTTTCTACATGGATCAGTCAATTATTGAACACATGGGTGCTGTTATTTTGCATTTTCATAATTCTACAATGGTTCAGCTTTGTTTTGCACCGTATTGCATGTGAGTATCCTAATTATAGCAAATACAGCCACAAAACGAAAGAATCTACCTTAAAATATCAACAAAAAATTGTGTCAGGTGTTCTACTTCCTCTGTACATGACAGTCCTATTGTAACAATTCAGTCAGGGAATCCAGGCGCGTATCAGGGTCATTTTTGAAGTTACGCACAATTACAAGGGAACTAACCTTTGTAGTAATACTTTTGAATATATTCGGTTCTTTTCTAATGAATAACAGGCAAAATGCGGACATGCAAGGAACTTAACGCAAATTATGAATGACTAGAATCCTGACCAGGATAAGTTTAATCATTTTAAACGTTTTCAACTTAATTGGTGTGGTTATAATATTTTATAACATAGAAACTACGTAAAAAAAACCCATATCACTCCTAATCCGGGTTACACATCGACTTTCTTAGAGTTTTGGTAATTTTACATCTTCGATTGTTCGAACGGAAGTTACGCACGTGCCTGCATTGCGTAATGGCAGAAACGCGCCTGAGGGAATCGGTTAAAAATTAAAATAAACTGTTTGGATTTTAACGTTTAAATCGTATTGAACAGGTTTGACATTTTGACATTGATTTCGTCAAACTTCATTTAAAGGTCACGTGCGTTCAGATTTGGATTACTATTATATTTTTATTTTAACGATAAAGAATAAGGAGTGTTTACATATTAAAATATGATTTAAATCGTATGATTGTTTTATTGACACGGTAATCAATATTCACAAGCTTAAGTTCCACGTGCTTTCCAAGATGACCATTTCTACTGTAGCAAAGCGAATGTAACAGGAGTGAGGAGTGTGCGATTCTGTTGAATGTGAGCATAATCCCCATCATGGTCACGTGCTTAAATCAGGGGCGTGCCTGGGCGACATTTGAGTATACGCACTATTCCTAGGGAGTCCGGGGCGTGCCCCCTACCCCCATCCGGATTTTATCCATAGAACGCCATAGATGCATTAACTGGTAGTGCCTAACCCGGGTTAGGCGACGATTTAAATTCGCTTTTAGGCGTTTTTATTTTTTTCAATTTTCGGAAGCAACTGTACGCACGTGCGTAAGTGCGTAAGCCCAGGCACGCCCCTGGCTTTTTAATTTAGCAGTGCTACAGATCCACTAAAGATCACATCGGCAATTTCCGTCGCTTTCCGGATAGCTCGGACAATTACGTTAAAATGACCGATGTGTTCCGAGTGCTGCCATGAGATGCATCATGTCATCATTCTAATCTAGTAACAATGGCTTGGGTACTGTTGCCTTTTTTTAAGGTCAAAATTGCTAGCTTGTTTAGATAATAGTAGAAAATCTCCAAAGCGCCCTGATAACAAATCTTTAAATCTTGTGGCTTGAGCTGCTTTATGCGTCTTAAATTTTGCTCACTTGATGTCATTTGTGCATGGAGTATTGTTGAATACTTGAAATACAAACGTTCGTTTCACACTGTTAATGTATAAATCAATCCCTAATTTATTTCCTGGTTAAATGCGGACACTACATGCTTAGATTTGTTTTAAGGGATAAAAGGAAAAAAATATAAGTTGATTAGTTCGTTTGCCTGACATTATTAACGTCTGGAGTATTATAGAACTTAAATGCAAAACATTATTGCTTCATAACTTGGTGACATGTAAAAATTGTACAAGATTCAATTGAAAGGCAGTGATAAAATATAGATGATTTGCTTTCTTGGTAAATGGAAATCTATAAATGCATTCAGGATTCTGTTACATTATTTTAATATTAAGGTAAATGTATCGCACAGAGCGGATTTCCATTATTATATACAGTTTATGCAAATTATACTTTTTAAGCGTATCTGAATAATTACAGTTGAAATCGTATACGGTCTGTGATCGGTTCAAAATCTAGGTCAATTGAACAACAATAAACCCTTGATGCGAGCATGTACAATTTAAGGCTCAAATCTAACATCATCTTTAATCGTTTGCTTAGTAAAACTTTGAACCAAGCCTGGAATCTGACTAGTCGAGGCAATAGAACGATCTCATAATCTAGCTCCGTTTTAGGTCAGTGGAACCTAGTTATTTACTCCAACGTGTTTCAGCAAATTATGCAATTGTAAATGGTTATCGTACGACTGCGCATAATATCAAGCGATTTGCAAGAGGAAGTTGGAAATTGGAACATTATGCAGAACCATACTATCACCACGCATCCCACTTGTAAACAACCTGCTTTTGTTAACTTTGTATCTTTTACAAGCCATGGTTATGTTCAAGTGTTTAGTCGCTATATATTTATGTAAATGTACATGTATGCTTACAATAACAGAATGTATTTATGATAATACTTATAAAGTGACAACTATCAATGAAACAATGCCTCTGCTGTCCATTGAACGTAACAGAGTGCGTGCCCTATTTTTCGTTTTTAAAGTGACGTTATCCAAATTGCACGTGTCGCCGTCTTTGTGGATAGCTTACTGAAGGCAAATTATTTTACCGACTTTTTTATCAATCGAGAACTGCACATGCATATACACATGTATGTTGTGTATAACACCAGAAAGAGAGCTTGAACATTATAATGAAAATAGGCAAAAACGAACCAAAATTATACCATTTCTGAGGTAAGAATTTTTATTGTATAAAGAATACTAAAATATTTATCAGGAAAATAATTTAATCATTTTATTTTGAAAAATAGGGAACTGTTTATAAATACGCCGCAGCGACAAATTATTGTCATCACCGACGCCCAACTGTTTTGGCGGAGGTAGAACCACCGACACACCTTAGATCAGCAGGAAGACCGACCGACATTATGTACTTCGCCCCGTGCATTGAGATTGTCAACAGTCAGTGGAGTCACCTTTGTCGGATACCCACGCTCGACTACTCCGTTTAACTACATTCGTTGACTGTGGGTTTATAAGTAAATTTTCTGTCGTCTTATCAAACTGAAGTGAAGAGAACAAAAATTGGCCAATCATACTATTGCTTAAGAAATTCATACTCATCCGTGTGGAGACTAGGTGTATAACAACGCCGCCATGTTGACAAGTCTGTCGCAATAATGAAAGAATGGGCTTTGTCATTGGACTGAAATCTTCGGACTATGAAGCGACCAATGAAACATTAGCAGAAACGGCGAAAAGTGAACTAAATATCCCTCGGCCGATGAATGGAAAGTAACGGAATGGATCGGTCGTGGGTGTCCGACGATGAAAGTTACAAGTCGGCGTCTCTACCACTACGCCACGGGTGCCATTTGGAAAAAAATACATACATAAACGAGCAGTCTCTGTACTCATTTTCATATTATGATTAAAATGAATATTACAGTAAAATAACCGTGAAGTAAAGCTCCTTGCACCATTGTCACCACATGACCTCAGTCAGCGTGCCGTTATATTCGGAAATTATGTTGCTTTCAGAAAGGATTTTTCTAACGTGTACGGAAAGGGTCAAAGATGAAGCGAATGGCATCATTTAAGTTAGATTTTATTGTTATAATAGAATTTAAATGGTGTACTTTGTAATTCAACCATACTAAAATAATACTGTCGCTGCGCGCATTTATATGTAATCGTTCCTGGAAAACATATAGAGGTAACACGACACTAAATGAATTTGTTCTTAACACTTCAGAAACTTCACAACTTTGAAAGCAATTTAATAGCAAACCGTTACTTTGGGAACCCCAAAACTATATATTTTGAGAAAGACCAATGCATCATCTAATTACAAGTTATCTGCGAATGAAAGTTTATCCTCCCCTGAAAGCATACACCGTAATTTTGTATAGCGTACCCGTACATTTTCAAGGAAATGATCAGTTCCGGTCAAAATGGATCAGTCCATTATTGAGCAAAGGAGTGAAGTTATTTTGCAATTCCATAACTATACATTGTTCTTTGTTTTGCACAAATTTGCATGAGATTACCTTAACAGCAGCCCATATAGTCACAAAGCAAATGAATCTACTTTAATAAGTTTAAAGTATCATTAAAGACTTTCTGTCAGCCATTTTAATTCGGGTAGACATTCAGGCTTACCACCACTATAGATGGCGCTTTGTTGTTCTATGAACAAGTGGAGAGTGGCGCTTTCATCCTTTGAAGTTTCAACTTTGTTGAATATCAGAATTAAGAAAGAGTGTAGATTAAAATATTGCTACATCATTACCTGTTTATTGAAGTTGTTAATGTTCCATATGTGAATGTTTTTTGTGTTGTTGTTTTTTTGTTTAATTTAAATTGCATTTGTTACGACGAGGTACTGTGCACGGGTTCAATGTTCTTTTTTGATGTTTGTATTGGGACATGTTCCCATGCGTCTTGCGACAGTTCGTTACTGCATATACTTTTCAGATATGGAAACTTGACATCATTGTAAATTTTTAATAACAACAAAGCTTTGCTGTTTCTTGGCCGGTTTGATGTTGGGCAAAAATGTTCCATTTTTAAAAAGAATTCGACGGCGACCTATGATGCTTGGCATGAATACTTTGTAATATTGTACATGGTATATTGTAATCTCTGTCAATTTAGTCGTCAAACCCTTTGATGCTTGTTTTGCTTTTTTTGGTGCAGAGATTATTTGGATCTGAAAGGCACGTGACCTCTGGCGTGGAGATCGCTTATACAAGTCCATGGTCCATGGTCTATGGTCTCTTTTGTGGTAAAATGGATGTACATGTCAGCCTGTTTCCACCTGCTCGGTGCAATCTTATTGCTCGATAGGCTGTGTCCTTCAAGATGCTCTTTGTTTAAAGTTGAGGAGATACTCCTCAAATAAGATAACTCCACAGATAAAATGTTTAAAAAAAACCCACAACACATCGTGTCCTTGAAGAGATTTTAAGCGGGCAAAAGTTGGAACGGGCAGTAAATGAGACTATTGGCTTGAATAAAGGACACTATTACCGCATGTTGTATGCAATGCCGCGAGTCTTATTGATGTAAACAATTATCTATGCATAAATTCGCATTCTAGAAGAGGGCACTTACGATACTTAAACATTGACTTGCAACATTTGTAAACTAGTAACTACTTCTTACATTTTATATGTAACTATATTATTTGCATAAAGACTAACCCGTGTACCAACTAAATACGAATGCATTAGACGCGTATAAGCATAAAAGAATAAATTACAAAACAGCATAATGCATTCTAGTTAGTCATCCTACATGTTTTATACGGTGAGCGCACTTAATATCCCGAGATAAATGAAATAGTAGTTATGGGACGATAAAATAAGAAACAAACATAGCTCACCTAAATGCACTTACTAGGGCACGCAGATACGCCAATTCGACACGCTCTGGCAGAAAAAAAGTCATGACGTTCTTGATATGTGAGAATGCATAAGTTATTGTCTTGAAGATTTACATTTGCTATCGGACAAAGCGCTTATATTAAATACGTTTTATCTGTAGCGGTTACATGTAAGTGCCTTTATTTTATGTAAGAATGATAACTGACACAGATATTATCTTGTCAAGACGATTTTTATAAAAACATCAATGGCTAGCTTGTGGAAGTCATGAAGTGCTCAATCTCCCTTTATCGCCATTTTGTAATATTTTAGACGTAATGGTGATTTACGCTAAATATAGATTTCGAAACTGACGTAAAATCGTACTTGTCATAGACTTTGCGACAAAATTATTGTTATTTCAGACTATTAACTTACAGAAAACCCATCTTACTATTGTCAATTAATCAATGTGTTCGTGCGAAAGGCGGTTCCAGCCTCCCAATCCCTGGTTCTAAATATAACTACCGTCACTATGCTGGGTATATAGAGATAGAAGTGACCCTGCTAAAATCATGTCTATGGTGTCATTGGTGTTACAAGGCATCTGGTGTTACAAGGCGTCTCACCCATTTCTCTCTCTCTCTCTCTCTCTCTCTCTCTCTCTCTCTCTCTCTCTCTCTCTCTCTCTCTCTTTGTATCTCTCTGTGTATCTCTCCTAGTTCTCTCTTCCCCTCCCTCCCCATATTTATCTCTTTCTCTATCTGTCACTCTCTCTCTCTGTATCTCCCCCATTTCTCTCTCTCCCTGACTCTCTTTCTCTCTGAATCTCTCTCTGTATCTCTCTCTGTATCTTCCATTTCTCTCTCCCCCCCTTCCTCCCCATCTCTCTCTCTCTCACATTCTCTCTGTATCTCTCTCTGCATCTCTCTCATTTCTCTCTCACACTCTCTCTCTCTGTCTCTCTCTCTCCCATTTTATTTATATTTTTTATTTTTATCGTAATGATAAGTCATTTTGGTCTCATTTTCTAACCTATATTTTATGTTCCTGTTGGACTATGGGTTGATCTTAATAGTTTCGAAAGTTGAAAAATCACCAAAAACTATTAAGTGTCACGATCATCTATGTACCCCAAAACCTTCCTAGAGTTACGTCCCTTAGTTTGCAAAACACTTGAATTTCTGCTTCACGAGCTGTATGTGATAAGGTTGTTACTTGAAAACCATCGACTAACATGTTAAAACGACAGCTGTGTCACAGAGCGCCATCATTCAAATGCTTCTTAAGAAGATCTCTTTAATTATCGAGATAATTTTATGAGTCATTATTGAACAAGAGACATTGTTCGGAATTACGATAATACCCGAGAAGTTCCGATTTCGATCGTTTGGATGTCATACATGTATCTGCTTGCAGCAAGACAGCTGTGTCCACAGGACTGGCTTTTTAGTTTGTAATTGGTCACCTTATTATCGGTATAATCTTTTGTGTCCGTGTTGAACAAGTAGGTATAATTAGATATTGTTGTTAAAGGTATTATCCGACAGTTTGCCTATATTTAATATATGGAACAACATCTGACCTCTGTTTGGGGTATATATATATATAGTTTCTGCAGGGAAAAAGTTCATACTTCAGTCTAACTTTTAACAGTATCTCAATTTAAGGGCAGAAAAAAATCGTCAATCAACACTTAAATTTAATTCTTCTTTTTTTTTCAAATCCATAAATGAGGTATGTGTACATAATTTTGCAGAATAAAAAAAAGCATACTCCAGTCTAACTTACAACAGTATCTCAATCATAGGGCAGAATAACTCGTTAATCACACTTGAATTTAATTATTTTCAAATCTATAAATAAGAACGATTAGGATTCCTGTTAAAATAGACATTGACGTCACAGCAGATGACGTGGATGAACTAAAACATAAGTGGTCACGTGGTTTTCTTGATTTTAAAATAACTAACTGTGCAGCGTGGCTCAGATAGGAAATACATGCTTGAAACGACGATTGTGGCGTTATGGTTCACTTTTCAGACAGGTGTAGGACATCAATTAACAACATTTTGCGAGATCTGTTCATGTAAAAATAGTTTAAGATGTTTAAAGAAAATATTTTGTCCAAACTGTTGGATAACACCTTTAAAGGTCCAGCTGTTGCACTGTGGTGTATAGGCCACCTCGGTTTTGTTTTGTAAGACACCATAAAACAAAGATACACGCTTATGTTATTTGTACACGAACAATAAGTATGAACTAAGTCCTTGGAATCTTGTTTAGTTGTTCTGTATATTATTTGAGAACATTTAAATGACCTGGAATGAAAGCGTACATGATACAAAAATAACCACATGCTCAGAACTTCTTATTTATTTAAATTATTAAATTTTAATTCGTTTCATCACAATCGGGCAAATTTGTGGACTGTTTAGGAGCCTGATTCTTATGACGAAAGCACGTTACACACTGCGCATACTCCCGCATACGCAGTTCGGAGAAGTACTAGGTTGTTAAGCTATAAACGACTAAACATAGTAAACCGTCGCAAAGCATTTAAGGGTGGTATCCGACAGTTTGCCTATATCAGATTCATGTAAAATACCTCACCACTGCTTTGGAGAATTATGGCATAATTTCTGCATAAACTCATACTTTAGCATAAGTGAAGACGGTATCGAACACTGCCTACACTGTAATACTGTACAAAACGCCATGAAACCACTCTTAAGTTCAATCATTCCAAATCTATAAATAAGCACTTTAGTGATCTCTGCTAAATATAGATACCGACGTCAGAGCGGATTACCCGGATGAATATATAACGTAATCTCAAAAAGCAGGTTGTCCCGTGGTTTTCGTACTTAAATAGCTATCTCTGCAGCGTGGCTCAGATAGGATATACCTGTTTGCAATGAAGAATGGGGATTTATGTTTCACTGTTCACACTGATCTAGGGCATCAATGAGCAGCATTTTGCAAGATCTTTTCAGGTAGCAACGACTTATTTGGTTATTTGAGAAAACTATTTTGATTCAGACTGTCGGATACCTTCTTTAGGTCTCAAAACCTAAAACAAATAATTCATCTGAAAATGTTCCTGTTCTAATTAAAGGTGGTATCCGACAGTTTGGGCCTTTTTTAGCCCTCAAACAACCAAATAAATTATTGTTGCTTGAAAAGATGGTATGGTATTTTTTCAGTCCTATATGTATGTGAAAAGTGAAGTTTGACACTCAACTCGTCATTACAAACGTGTATTCCCTATCTGAGCCACGCTGCACAATTAGCTATTTTAGTAGAAAAAAACACGAAACCGCTTACTTTTGAGACCACGTTATGTCATTATCCGGGTTATCCGCTCTGACGTCGATATCTATTTATAGCAGAAATCTCCCAAACGTGCTTGTTTAAAGATTAAGAAAGAATGATAATTCAGAGTAAATTATTTCAAGATTTGTACAGTCTTTTATTTAGGTAGTGTCGAAAATTGTTTTAGACTAAAGTTTGAGGTTTGTCAGAAGCTACGCCACGATTGCCCCAGACAAGTGTAAGGTGTATTTGAATTCATAATTCAGTGTGGTTTAAAAAATAAACGACGAAAAATTTATCCACTGGGACCAAGTCACTTTAAATTAAGTATTAAGTTGTTATATCGACTAAATATATAATATCAAATTTCGTTCATACTTCTAAGGAATTTTTAACAATTACTTTTACCACACTATCTTCAAGTGAAGTTATAATACATATAAATGCAAACTGGGAGTTTTTAAAAAAAGCAAGCAGTAAGACGCGGAATTATGTGTTTTGTTTTATTTTTGTTTTTGAAAAACATTGCAGCGGCCATTTATGAACATTATAGCAACGTCCAGCTTTTTGGTGGACGCAATATGTAATACATGACGATAAAAGACGGTGTTAAATCGTCTTTATGCTTGTTTTTCTTAATAAACCCTTGTTATTATCTGTCACAATATCTCACGTCTGTAGACACCTGTTTTGCTGACAAGACATTCGGCCAAGTGTAAGGCCACTGAAAACTGTTGTATTGTGATACCAAATAGAACCCAGGTGTGTTGCCAGGTCACTGACTCTGCTGTTGTTAGTGTCAACTCGACCATGTATGTGCATATGTCCTAAAATTTCGGCGTATTTTTGTATTCGTAGCTATTTTAGTGTGGTCAAATCCAAACTACGTCTTAAGTTTTTTTTATGTCACGTAGCAAACATATTGTGGATTTAAAAGTATTATCCGACAGTTTGCATCAAATACTTTTTCTCAAATAACCAAATATGTGATAACCGGACCAAAGGTCCTGCAAAATGCTGTTTATTGATGCCATAGATCTGTGTGAACAGTCAAGCATAAATTCTCACTCGTCATTGCAAACAGGCATTTCCTATCGGAGCCACGCTGCAGAGATAGGTATTTTTAAACAAGAAAATCACGTGAAAACCTGATTTTCAGATCACGTTTATAGTGTCATTCGGATGTTTCGCTCTGACGTCGATATCTAGTTTTAGCACAGATTACTATCGTGTATATTTATAGATTTGGAAAGAATGAACATTTAGAGTTTTTTTGTCGCAATATGTAATGTCTAACAAAAAAGATAGTGTTTAATCGTCTTTACTACAAGAAAGAAAGAAAGAAAGAAAGAAAGAATATTGTTACACGCATCCGATAAGGCAAACTGTAAGAAACCACCTTTAAAGCAAAAGTAAACACAATATTTGTTAAAAACCTTTCTAACATGTTTATATCATTAGTTTATGATAAGCTCGATCTGTTTATAAAACACCGTGGTTTAAGCGTAACATGTAACCTGCAGCTCACCCTTATACAGCTTTTCATATGCTCCAATTTTAATTCAAAATGCGCTTGAGTGCATCAACTGAATTGTCTTATTTCATTTATTTCCGAGGACATCCGAATACACGTCCCAAGATATTTGTACCACGCTGCGCACCTGCAAGTAGTTACAAAATTGTGCTCACCATATAATGTGCACACCATGAACACAACACTTTCCATGTATGCAGCATATTACTGTATACGCCTATAGGCCTATAATCCTGTTTGTGTTTGGCTCGATGGCCTTTATTTTCTAAATAGGAAATATATGTATATGAGGAATAATGTTCTGTAAGATTAGCAGAACGCATTAGTCGTGCTTAAAATGACATTTTCACTGTACACGTGAGATAATACTTATTAACTTTTTTTATTGATATTTACTTTCAGCTTGAACAAATGCTGTCATGAAAGCTGTCCGTAGCGTGACTGTTGGGCCAGAATGCAATGACGAATAAGGACTTGGTGGATACAGGACTAGGATTGCATCGTGAGTCTACAGAAAGAACCTCGCAGACGACACCTTCCTACAACGACACGTGTGTACGCCCGACACCGGAAATGGCTCTAAGTGAAACATGTTCTGAGACTTTACCAGACACTTCAACAGAACAAGACCACTCTAAAGATTGTTGTTCGGAAACAATGGCTTTACCAGATAAATCGCCGCCAGAATGTTGTGACAATTTAACTACATTTACAGAAAGTACTGAGCAAACAGCATTCCTGAGTAACAATAAAGACAACGTCAATGCGTCGGCGGCAGATTGTTCAAAATCTGATAAAAAATCAAAATCTCAAAATGTGAAATTACAAAAAATGACTAGTTGCTATGATAACGCCCCTGACGGTGGATGGGGGTGGGTGGTGACTTTCAGCGCGTTCATGGTGGGAGTGATTCTGGATGGCATATCCTTCTCTTTTGGATTGTTCTTCAAAGAACTTTTAATGCATTTCAACGCCACAAAGAGCCAAACTTCGTGGATAATATCTGTCCTAAATGGAACATATCTCGGAATAGGTAAGAAATTATATGTCCAATACAATAAGATGCACATGACTATCCAAACTTCTTAGCCCATCGGCTGGGTTCGAGCCTTAGTCAAGTTTGAGTGAAGAATTGTCGGTTTTATATTGATGGCTGTCCTCCGTGACTGATGGCTGTCCTCCGTGACTAATAACGGGCAATCACTATACGTGTCAAGATATGGGAGGAATATATCTAAATATTTAATAATTTAAATAAAATTGTTTTC
This sequence comes from Sinonovacula constricta, assembly GCA_007844125.1. NCBI lineage: Eukaryota > Metazoa > Mollusca > Bivalvia > Cardiida > Solecurtidae > Sinonovacula > Sinonovacula constricta. Next base: position 42,143,315 of record CM017560.1, read on the forward strand.
ACTTACAACCACGATGGATCTGCTAAGTTTAAGGACTTGGCTTGTGTGACCGCGGGCGATATATAATCGATAAATTGTCGGTAACATCGACACATTTCATCATTTCCAGCATATGGTGAATAGTATTCTACATTATGATAGTCGTATTTATCTTTGTTTTACTTTAAAGGTGGTATCCGACAGTTTTGACCAAAATTTATTTTCTTAAATAACCAAATAAGTCATTGTTATCTGAAAAGTTCCTGCAAAATGCTGCTCATTGATGTTCTAGATCAGCATCCGTTATTGCAAACAGGTATTTCCTATCCAGCCACGCTGCAGAAATAGCTGTTTATAAACCACGTGACCACTTACTTTTGAGATCACGTTATGTAGTCATCGGGGTAATCCGTTCTGACGTCGATATCTATTTTTAGCAGAGACCACTATCGAGCTTTTAATAGAGTTGGAAAAATACACAGAGTGATTTTTTCGCGATTTTTTCTGTCTAACAATTCAGTTAGTGTTTAAAATCGCATTTATTAAGACTAAAGTATAAATTTATACAACAATTATACTCAAATTCCCCAAAGTAGTGGATTTTAAACCCATCCGGTAAACACGGTAGATTTTTACGACAAATTGGTTAGTGTTAATTGGTAACAGCTTTATATAAATGATGAAAAACTAGTGAATGTGATAAATGTGTGCCAATTATTTTCTCAAATCGACATATTACTTACATGTATATAATTAACATCATTTTTACAACTTAGTTTAATAATGTGTTATTGGGCATTTATAAACTAGTACTAGTATCAAGATTGCAATATTTATTAAATAGGTCACAAGTTATATTATTTTCAATAACTGCAAAACATTATAATGAGTAAATCAAACATTTGCATTAAGTAAAGTGCTGGCAGCCTTGTTTGCCCCTCTTCACGAAATCTGGTTTCATCAAAATTCACTTCCCATCCTTTGTAGCTGAAATAACACGTAAATTCGTTCCACTATTGCTGGAATAAACTATATAATATACATACATTTGTATACTTAACTAGTTTCCTTTGTGACTCACCTGTCTATTTCTTTTGTTAATATCATGAACTATTATTTTTCATGCTACAATCAGTAGATTGTTGACAACTTAGCCTCTCGAAGCCTGGGTTCGAGTCCCGTTCTAGGGCTAAGGACTCCATCTATAAAAGTTTTCAAGCCGGCCTGCGCTGTATCGTTGGTTCTACCGGGGTATTCCTCTACCATAATACATCCACGTTACAAATTATGACCATAAGTGCGATGTACTTTAAAAATCAGAAACAAAACGCTATAATTTATAAGCAATATTTAATCTTGGTAAATAGCTATTTGCCTTCCATTTTAAGCTTATGATTAAAGGTATTTTGATAAGTTAACTACTGAGCGGCCTTATCAAACAGCTTTAAGAGAGATATACTGTTTGCTTAAGCATTGTCAATTGTTGCCTAGCATGCTTTGTGCAAATACTGAGGGTGTGTTTTGGGCAAAAGTCCACGCATAGACAACAGGAAATATTAATATAGGGGTGGGCAGTGTAGCAGGAAGTGCGTATTGCGGTCGGACGATTCACACTGGTTACTGGTAGCTCTCTAACCTCTGTATCAATAATTTTAGTTGGGGCATTTTCAGTTCTTGCAAGTCTTATTAATTTGTATTTAATTTGTGATAATGATGACGATGATGGTGATTTGTATTTCATTTTTGATTATTATAATTATTATAATTATTATTATTGTTATTGCTATTATTGTCATTATTATTATTTTTTTTTATTATTATTATTATTATTATTATTATTATTAGTAGTAGTAGTAGTAGTAGTAGTATAAATATTATAAAATAACAAGCTCTCTAAGCTCTGTATCAATCATTTTTGTTCAGTCATTTTCAGTTTGTGGAAATCATATTAATTTGTATTTAATTTGTAATTATTATTATTATTATTATTATTATTATTATTATTATTATTATTATTATTATTATAACAAGAAAAATAACAATAATAAAACATAACACAGTCACCAAAAGGATAATAACGGGAACGTCTTGCTTTTTTTTGCAAAGTAAGCCTCCTAATGTACGGGCAGCACCAATCTTGCAGATCATCTTTTAAAGTATTTGAAGTGCTTTGTTAAACAAGTTGCATCGATTTGGCAAACCGCGTCTACATCAAAAATAAATTTAACTTACAAACAAGTATTGTAGATGTCAAGTGTTGAAGAGCGTGGTACCCCGGTGTTAATTTGTAATTACATTATCAGATAAGACTTAAAGACAAACGTATAGTTAATTGCAGCCCGGCGGGATGGTATCGATTTTTGTCTGAAAGTTAACAAACACTGCGTTTGAAGGCATATTTACGGCTTTATTTACACATGATAGCGCTACAAACATTTATGACGTCATGGACCAGGGCAACAGAATCATTATCTGAAGACAAACGTGTTTAGCAGCTTAATACATACAGCCTTTGCAAATAAAACGAGTTGACGATAGTTTGTTTGCATAGTCGTATCATGTTGTTTTTTTTACATTTTTTATCCGAAAAAAAGGTAAATTTGTTCCTGTGATTCGATCCATACTAGGACCCGTAGCACAAGGATCAATAAAACCATTAACGTGTTGATGATGAAGCAAGCTGACGATGATGATAATGATGAAGAAAAAGACGAAGATGATGATTATTTTGATGATGATGGCAACAACGACGGCATTGTCTTGAACGACGTTGTTTGCTATGTTGACCATACTTATAACTATACCGTTCATTTGTTCTTAGGTCCAATTGTGAGCGTGTTTGTCGGGCTGTTCGGCTGCCGAAAGGTGGCTATATTTGGCGCCACTCTCGCCGCCATCTCGTTCTTCGCCTGCACGTGGTCACCTACCGTGGAGGTCATGATTGTTCTTTATGGCCTTCTTGGAGGTGTGTATTTGTTACAATATTTAGACTGTTATCAAAAATGAAATCTTCAGTACCTTGATAACCCCTTTGACAGCTAACGTTATGAAAATGGTCGCAATGACAGTTTTTCTGATGTAATTTTCCGAGTGACAATAAAGTCTAAATCAGGCCCCTGTGACAAATGGCCCCATAATGATATCCCCACGGTCCATGGCCATAGGACAATAGCCTCTATGACAAATACACCCATTATGATATCACCATGGTCCATGGCCATAGGACAATAGCCTTTATGACAAATACACCCATTATGATTTCACCATGGTCCATGGCCATAGGACAATAGCCTTTATGACAAATACACCCATGATGATATCACCATGGTCCATGGCCATAGGTCAATAGCCTCTTTAAATAATACACCCATGATGATATCCCCATGGTCCATGGCCATAGGACAATCGCCTTATGACAAATACACCCATGAAAATATCACCTAGGTCCATGGCCATAGGGAATTAACACATATGAAAAATGCAACCACACTTTGGTATCACCTATGACAAAAGTCATCCACTACTAGCCCATATGACAAACCCCATGATAATACCACACAAGGACACTTAGTAAAGGACAATAGAACCAATGACAACTGCAACTCCCATGGTAATTTCACCTAGACAATAACCAAAGAACAACCAGTTCTATGACAAATCACCCCTCCGAGGATAATATCTAGGACAAAAGCCGTCAGACACTCACCTTTAGGACAAAAGTTTCGACGCCAAAAAAAAAACTACCTCATCATGCAAGTTCTAAAGAAAATAAAAACGTACGTTTCAGGAATGCTGTCATTATGTAAACTTACAACTGCCTGTGAAATTGATCAATGCAAATATATCTTTCAGACAAATGCATATACTATGTCAGCGACATAAATTTATAGCAGGTATGGTAAGGCATATACTTTACTTGTTCCAGGCGCGGGGTTGGGCTTATTATACCTACCTGCTATCGTGTCTGTTGGCCACTACTTCACCTCTAAGCGCGCCCTAGCCACTGGTATCGCCGTTTGTGGCAGTGGTATTGGCGCCTTTGTGTTCGCGCCTCTCAGCGAGTTCCTCATAGAGCTGTACGGTTGGAAAGGTGCCATGTGGATTATAGCCGCCGTTGTTCTCAACGGGATTCCCATCGCCGCTTTACTGCGCCCTCTAGAGGGATCCACACCCAGCCACGTGACTTCCGGCAATAGTAGTAATGGCAAAGAACTAGTCAACCTTGCCGCCAGTGATCTAATCCTCTCAGCCAGTGTAGAGCAGGTGATTCGGGAATCAAAGGCAGAGAAAAAGACACGTTGTAACGTTCGTGCCATCTTCGATTTTGAGCTCTTACAAAGCCCGACCTTTCTCGTCTATGGTGCTTCATGTTTCCTGTGTATGTTAGGTAAGTATATTTTATGAACCGCACAACTTGTTGCACGACTAAACATCTTATGATTTAAAGCGTTTTTGATGGGTAGGTGTTCTTGTTTGGGAAAATGTCATAACCATGTCCAATTTTGTCGCTGTTGGACGTATCGCTAAGTTACCAGACCGTGCTATTGCTGTGCGTGACTTTAGCATTTATTTTGGTAAAATAACATCCACTGGGGCAGCTGTTTTTATTATTTAACCTGAGCCCCAAATGGTCGTTTAAAACCAATACAAATGTACAAGGAATGAATACCTTTACCGTCACCGACACAGTCACTCAATTACACGCATGCCTGAACTGTCGAACTGAAATCATATAAGTTGTAAAATATCCCGGATGTGCGACATCTAATGCGTCGCAAAGAGCATGCGCTTTAAACAAGAAGCTGAATATTATGGGAACTAACCACTCTCTTACACTATCGTTTAATTACGTAAAAGTGTGCGATTAACGAACGATAACTCTGAGACGGACGGGGACTATGCTATCTACTACATTGAATTTTTCATTCTTCATGAAAAATCAGCAACATATTTATATAACCAAAATGTCACAATCTTTAACCTTTAGTAACACACTTCGATCTCTAAATCCTTTGCAGACTAAATGATACATGTTTTTTCAGGTTTCTACATTCCTTTCACCTACCTTCCGGACTATGCCGAGGGTCTGGGGCTGACGTCACAAGATGCCGCCATTTTGATCTCCATTATTGGTATCCTGAACACATTCTCTCGTGTATTGGTGGGCTGGCTGGCTGATCGGCCCTGGACCGACGCCCTCATCATCAACAGCATAGCTCTCGTGATTGGAGGAGCAGCCACCATGTTTGTACCGTACTATCGCAGCTTGGTGGCCCTTTCTATTTATAGCGCTGTGTTTGGAGTCTCCATAGGTAGGTAGGAGAAAGGCAGACTGATTAGTTTATTGGCATATTTCAAGGTAGACATTCATTTAAATTTTAAAAAGAGACATACCGAAAGCCAAATAGACACACGCACAAACACACGAATGCAAAGACAGGCAGAAACAACTTTCAATCTGATATCAATATAGTCTAGGTTAAAAAAGTATAATAGTACCTTCCGATAGAGACTATACAATGAGCAAGACATATAATATAGTATTTGTCAGCATCTAGCCGTCTACAAACTCGAATCACTTCGTTCATCTTTTTACAATTTTTATCTGTTAATGGTGTTAATATAAACTTTGGAACAGACAGACGGCAAGACAGACAATCAGACACATTTCAGAGTAGACAGACATGTTAACTTTAGAGACAGAAAGGCAGACAGACACTCGCACTAACACTCATGTACACAGGCAGAGAGAAACAACTTAATCTGATATGAATACAATATTTACTCTTGTATTATATGTAGGCTACTACCTATTGGATTGTGATTATACAATGAGCAAGACTTATAAAGTATATGTCAGCATCAAACTAAAAGGAAAATAAACTGGATCATCCCAGAACTTCTTGCGACTTCTTGCCAGTTTATATTTTAATAATATTGGTGCATCGGTTTGTTGAGATCCATCTATCTGTCATCCTAAAGCATGCGCGAGATGTTCGCAAAACCCAGTAAGAGAACTGTGATAATTAAACTAAATAAATACATAATAAATGTGTTTTTTTTTTACAAATCCCTGTATCATCATCGCCCTACGATCTTGTTACAGCTGTGTTCGTGTCATTGCGGTCCATCATCATGGCTGAGTTACTCGGTATCGAAAAGTTGACCTCGTCATTCGGACTCGTCACCATGTGCCAGGGACTTTCTGCATTCATCGGTGCTCCAATAGCAGGTACGAGTTACTTTTCGAATTTAATTTTCCGGTCGTCTTAATTGCCAAAAGAAATTAAACCGAGAAGTATTTGACCCTGTTTAAATGCAAAAATCTGAACCTGATGCATTTTAAATCGTCGGGGTCGCGTAGAGGCAAAACGAGGCAACTGAGTCTTTAATCTTAGTAAAATTCAGAGTAAAGAACGTAAATAGCGTTTTATAGAGACAAACATAAGTGTTTGAACCGTACCCAGTATGTGATCTAGCATAGAGACGCAAGTCAGATAAAAGATGACTAAGCATTTTTTAGCATTGAGGCAAACATCAGTATCAGAAGCAAACTTGGTCTTTGGCAAACAACGGTATCAGAAATGAACTTAGTCTTTGGCAATGCTTCGAGACAAACATCAGTATCAGAAACGAACTTGGTCTTTGACCATGCATTGAGGTAAACATCAGTATCAGAAATGAACTTGGTCTTTGACGATGCATTGAGGTAAACATCAGTATCAGAAATGAACTTGGTCTTTGACCATGCATTGAGGAAAACATCAGTGTCAGAAATGAACTTGGTTTTTGACGATGCATTGAGGTAAACATCAGTATCAGAAATGAACTTGGTCTTTGACCATGCATTGAGGAAAACATCAGTGTCAGAAATGAACTTGGTTTTTGACCATGCATCGAGGTAAACATCAGTATCAGAAATGAACTTGGTCTTTGACCATGCATTGAGGAAAACATCAGTATCAGAAACGAACTTGGTCTTTGACCATGCATTGAGGTAAACATCAGTATCAGAAATGAACTTGGTTTTTTACCATGCATTGAGGAAAACATCAGTATCAGAAATGAACTTGGTCTTTGACCATGCATTGAGGAAAACATCAGTATCAGAAATGAACTTGGTCTTTGACCATGCATTGAGGAAAACATCAGTATCAGAAACGAACTTGGTCTTTGACCATGCATTGAGGTAAACATCAGTATCAGAAATGAACTTGGTTTTTGACCATGCATTGAGGTAAACATCAGTATCAGAAATGAACTTGGTCTTTGACCATGCATTGAGGAAAACATCAGTATCAGAAATGAACTTGGTCTTTGACCATGCATTGAGGAAAACATCAGTATCAGAAATGAACTTGGTCTTTGACCATGCATTGAGGAAAACATCAGTATCAGAAATGAACTTGGTCTTTGACCATGCATTGAGGAAAACATCAGTATCAGAAATGAACTTGGTCTTTGACCATGCATTGAGGAAAACATCAGTATCAGAAATGAACTTGGTCTTTGACCATGCATTGAGGAAAACATCAGTATCAGAAACGAACTTGGTCTTTGACCATGCATTGAGGTAAACATCAGTATCAGAAATGAACTTGGTTTTTGACCATGCATCGAGGTAAACATCAGTATCAGAAATGAACTTGGTTTTTGACCATGCATTGAGGAAAACATCAGTATCAGAAATGAACTTGGTCTTTGACCATGCATTGAGGAAAACATCAGTATCAGAAATGAACTTGGTCTTTGACCATGCATTGAGGAAAACATCAGTATCAGAAATGAACTTGGTCTTTGACCATGCATTGAGGAAAACATCAGTATCAGAAATGAACTTGGTCTTTGACCATGCATTGAGGAAAACATCAGTATCAGAAACGAACTTAGTCTTTGACCATGCATTGAGGTAAGCATCAGTATCAGAAATGAACTTGGTCTTTGACCATGCATTGAGGAAAACATCAGTATCAGAAATGAAGTTGGTCTTTGACCATGCATCGAGGCAAACATCAGTATCAGAAATGAAGTTGGTCTTTGACCATGCATCGAGGCAAACATCAGCATCAGAAATGAAGTTGGTCTTTGACCATGCATTGACGCAAACATCAGTATCATTAGTGTTCTTCGTGTTGCATTGTGATAAACATCATTTTCAGAAGTGAATTGTGTTTTGGCCATGTTTTGCAGCAGTCATGATAATTAAAAGCTTGTTTAGCCCTTGGTCTTTGAGGCACACATAAGGGCCATAACTCAGAAGAGTACATTAAAACAACTTTCTATTATTCAAATGTATCCCTTTTTAATTGGCGTTTCATAACCTTTTGGATTTATACATATGTAACTGACAAGTACGTTATTAAATCTGTTGAAATATCTACAGCAGTATTAACTTGTACTTTGAAAATATAACTACGTGTAGAATGATAACGGAGTAGTTTTTATTGTTTACATGAAGTCTTAGGTGTAATTACGTGTAGAATGATAACGGAGTTGTTATTATTGTTTACATGCAGTCTTATGTATATCAAATTTGTAAAGTTGCAACTCTGTTGCAAATTGTAGTTTTGGTAACATATTTAATATTTTTATTCCAGGAGCTCTGTCAGATTTGATGGGTGATTATGTTGGAGCTTTCTACCTGGCAGGGGTCGCCATCGCGCTTTCTGGTGGCATCTGTTTCCCCTTACGAAGGATTAGCGCTTGGGAGCGACGACGGTCACACGGGCCGCACGCCAGAGACGCCACGGACACTCTGATCATGGTACATACAGCAGATACAAAACCTGAGCATGCGCAGCGGGTGTAACGTATTGCTGCGTGTTGACAATCTTACCAGAGAAATCGTGCAACAATGGCATAATGTGGTTCCTGTATGGATTGCAGAATGTGACTTAAATATTGATAATATGCAATTATACGAATATTCGGTGTAAAGAATGTTAAAATGTTGTAAGTGAAGAATGTTGGGGATTACGAATATTAGGGAGTTGCGGATGTTGAAAATTCGTTAATGCTTGTTAGTATTGTAGAGATACGAAAAAATGACAAAGAAGTGATCTGCTTTGAATGTTGGAGAGTTACAAATGTTTGAGAGAAATGAGTGTTCGAATAACGAATGAGGGCTTTTACATATGCTGAAGAGTTTAACGTATTTTAGAGCAAAAGTGTCATGAAAAATGACCCGTTACGAATGTTGTAGTGTTGCGAAGATAGCGTGTTACGAATGTTGTAGTGTTGCGAAGATAGCTTGTTAAGAATGTTGAAGTGTGTCGTATAACTGCGTGTTGCGATTATGTAATGTAGCAAACGGTGCAAATAGTGGTGTGTTGCGTAGTTGTGGTGTAACGAATGAGCGTTACAAATAATCTAGTGTTGCGAATACCGGTGTTTAACGAATGCTGTAGCGTTCCGAATAATTGCGTTTTATGAATATTGTTGTCTCATAATTGATGAAGTGTTAAGAATTCTTTAACCATTTGTATGTGTACATTTATGTTTTTTGACATTTTACATATGATATGGAGTACAATGTTTCAAAACTTGTCATTAGACATCCATAAACTTATACCACTCAACCTTATCTGTATGAAACGTATAGTATTTGTTTGTCTTTAGTGTTTATCATTCCCAAAACGAGCTTTAAGTTATATTGAAACGGTGTCCGGTCCTTTTCATGTCGTTTCAATGCTGCAATTACTGCGAAAAGCATGCCGGCGATCTCCTGGCATGATATATCAAGTCACATTATCTTGGCACAGGCAGACAAGTCATCGCACTACGCTCGAATGTACGTGGAGGGGGCCATGCCAATATCATGGTTAGAACGTTGGTGTGTCGCTGTTTGTGTTTAACTCAGGGACTCGAGTATTTGGAACTGACGCAATACCTACTGCGCTACAGTGGGGCTACGAGTCCGGTCATTTGGTGTAATCGCAAATCAGCATATGTACATGTTAGACGACGGCTCGTTTTTATTCATTAGCACAGCTTAGGTGGCACACGGCAGTTTCTTTACTTTCACGGCCGAACGAGTCCTCATACATCATTCAGGACTTAAAGTTACCCATAGCCAGCAAACAAACATATTTGTTGAACAAAAGAGAAATATAGTATTGAAAATGTCAAAAAGTACAAATATAAAACCATCCACAGTGTTTATTATGGTTTAAGCAGTTTTGAAGCTGCGGAAAATGCTTACGTAAAGACTAAACATCATTAATGTTTATTTAGCAAGATTAACTGCAAGCGCCTTCGTCTAGGCCTTTGCATTTTCGTACGCAATTCTCTGTATCAAGATAGCTTCATTAGATGAAAACTGGGTGTTTTCCGCGTCATTGTCGCACAATCAATTTTACTGTTTGTACACCCACTGTAAATAAGGACGCTTGCATCGTCGGACACCCACGAGCGATCCATTCCCTTACTCTCTATTCATCGACCGTAGGATATTTAGTTCACTTTTCGCCGTTTCTGGTAATGATATTTCATTGGCCCCTCATAATCCGATGAAGATATCAGACCAATGATGAAGCTCGTTTCTTTCGACTGTGGCACTGGGCGCTGCGATTGTTATATTTTTAGTCTCCACGGTGAAGAGTATGGATTTTGTAAGCCGTATTATGATTGGCCAAGTCTTGTTCTATTCAGTTCTAGAATACGACAGAAAATTAACCAATTAACTAACAATCGACGAAAGTAATAAAATGGAATAGTCGAGCGTGGGTATCCGACGATGGGGCGCTTGCGGCCATGCGTACGAAGCTTTCATGTAGAACTGCCTGTGTGAGGGAAGCTCGTCGTTCTGCAAAAAAATGTTTGCTGCATGTCTACTTTCATCAATTTGACAACACGACTTTGTGTATAAATAATTATTGATCTCAAAACAGTATTTAAAGTCAAAATATACTTTATGTTAGCAAGTTAAGGCATGGCCAGTATATACGAATCACGGCCAATGCAATTTTAACAAACCGGAACTGCTGTGTGCCACCTTACATGTTTGATGAATGTAGTATGTTTGACTTGTTTCACAACGACTTATAGTTCATAGGGGTTGAGTAAGTACTAATGAACTCTATGGAAATTATGAAAATGAAATGATTTGACAAATAAGAAGTCATACTATAAATAGCATCATCATTGCATTCGGGTTACGCTTTTGGATATTGGTTGGGTACATCGTTCTTGTTAGTTCGTTCAGTTAGAGGATTGTACTTTCTATTGTTCGTTATTTTTATATTAATGTCAGTTCTGCGGAAGGAGAATGTATAACGACCTCGGGACATGATATTTGCGTCTGAAAGCAGTAAGTATATATAACAGACACAGTGTTTGGTTATCATACTGTACTTGTGTTTTTCTATGAGCCTACATTTGCATTAAGGGAGCGACAAATTCCTTAAAAATCCGTTTAAATTTGCCCCAATTCTTGAAGTCTCCTAAAAAGAAACCGACCAGTCGTGGAACTAGTAATACGATGAGGTGATCAATGGAGTTATTTGTATTACATTTTATTACTATTTTGTATTTTATTCTGTCGTGTAAATTGCAAGATGCTGGGATTCTTTTTTCCATGGTTATCTGATGTGGTTGTTTATAATTCGCATATATTTGTAAGTACTTTTATAAAAAAAGTGGTATCCTTATGTTTGTGGACCTACTTACATATGTGTGCCTTGCCAATGTATATGTTAACCCTCCGGGGATACGGGTATTGTTGTTGGGCCCGAATACATCAGCTTCTAACATTGTGCAAGCTATTTGTGTATCATATGTCTAACACGTCTTGATGTTACTTTAAAGGTTGTATTCAGTAAAAAATGGCGCTGGGAACCATCGGCACCTCTTCCGGACACAGTAATACAGCGTTACGGGTCGTTTTCTATCTGGTTGTATTTCTTGTTTAACATTGAATTTGTTATAATGTATTTTTATTAAATAAAAATAGAGCAGCACATTTGCTTCATAGTTTTTTTGTTTTTTTTGTTTTTTTAATCCGAAAAAAACACACACACAACATGTTGTTGCAAGAGATGATGATTTTGCAGGCAATCATACCAAGCAAACGTAAGCTCACAGGCTTATAGCACAGGTGAGGTTAGTCGTGTATCCGTATAACCGGATGTTTGCGTATAGCCTGATATTTGCGACTAGCAGTATAACCGAGTGTTTGCGACTAGCCGTAAAGCCTGGTGTTTGCGGCCAGCGGTATAGCCGGATGTTTGCGACTAGCCGTATAGCCGAACGTTTGCGGCTAACCATATAACCTTGTGTTTGCGACTAGCCGTATAGCCTGATGATTGCGGCTAGCCGTATATTCTCGTGTTTGCGGCTAGCCGTATAGCCGAACGTATGCGGCTAGCTGTATAGCCGAATGTTTGCGGTTAGCCGGATGATTGCGGCTAGCTGTATAGCTTAATGTTTGCGGCCAGCTGTATAGCCGGATGTTTGCGACTAGCCGTATAGCCTGATGTTTGCGGTTAGCCATATATTCTGATGTTTGCAGCTAGCCGTATAGCCGAACGTATGCGGTTAGTCGTGTAGCCGTATATTTGCGCCTAGTTGTATAGCTGAATGTTTGCGACTGGGCCTATAGCCTGATGTTTGGGACTAGCCATATGACCTGGTGTTTGCGTGTAGCCGGATGTTTGCGGCTGGCCATACAGCCTTGTGTTCTCGACTAGCCAAACAGCCTGATGTTTGCGATTAGCCGTATGGCTGAATGTTTGCCTCTAGCCGCAAAGCCGTATGTTTTCGACCTGCCATATAGCCGGATGTTAACGACTAGCCATATATCCTGATTTTTGTGACTAACCATATACCCTGATGTTTGCGACTAGCCATATGGAATGATGTTTGCGACTAGCCGTATAGCCTGATGTTTGCGACCAGCCATATGGCCTGATGTTTGCGACTAGTTTCGGCTATTCTTAAAACCTGGTGTTTGCGACTAGCCATAAAGTCTGATGTGTGCGAATAGCCATATAGCCTGGTGTTTGCGGCTAACCGTGTAGCTGAAAAATTACGTCTATCCGGTTAACCATAAATATACGACTGTACGGTTGTACAGAAGTGGGCTAAAGGAATCTGTAACTCGAAAACCAGGGCTTGAACTTGTCACGACCACCTGTCAGGTGACATGGCAGTTCCTTAGTTAACCTCTGTAACTCGAGATCCAGGGGCTCGAAACTAGGACAACGCGAAAGGTAAAATATGGCAGGTGGTAAAACTATCAATTTTGGCCTTTCTATAACTCGCTTACACAAAAACTTGACAGAAGATTCCTGTAAGGTCACGTGGTATGTGTCCGTACCCTGTGGGAAACGGTAACACGCGGACCAGAGGATCGAGCTTTGTAAAAAAAATGCAATGTTAAATAAAGCAAAGTCACACAAACAAAAGTCGACATGAAGCTAACTACAGCAGAAGGCGTGATACTGTCCATAACCTGTCACTTGACATGTGTCTAACATCCGGTCATGCAATTTTTCTCGACGATATTTATTAAGAAATGGTCTGATCACACAATTTTTGTAGACTGTGTAGAGATAATCACGGGTATCTCAGGCCTTTAGACTGGCATGTACTTATCCGACCCGGTAGTAATTAGGGCAATAAGGTTTAACAAAAACAGACAAAACACTCCTGTAAATATATAAAAATGTTAAATATGTCTTGAAGTTGGAATTTTATCAGGAAAAAAATCCGATGTTATCAGTTTATTTACGAGACTTACTTGTGCGAATCAAATTAATATTACTGCAAAATTTGGAAAATGGACTAGATTTATCCGCATTGGAAAAATTACGGGAGGGTGTTTGTCTGCTTAAGCTAAAATGAACTTGCAAATAAACCTAGCCTAAAAAATCTTAAAGACTGAAATATTCCCATATTACTTGGTTATAAAGATTAGGTCCCTATTTCTGATCATCTAACTACATATTGTCTTCATAAAGATTACAAACGAACGAGGTCTTTAATAACTGAGATTTGCCGCAGGATGCAGTTTGTAACATCATCTGGTATTTCTCTAATAAAAGATTGTCGCGCTTCTGGGAAATAACAAAAGAAAAAAATCCGATGTGCTTTTGTTTCTTGCGCTGCAACATAACATTGTAGGGAATGCCAAGGTATCAAGTCAAATACGCCACAAGTCATTTAGGCCACAAGTCAAATAGGCCACGAAAAAGTCAAATAGGCCACACATTTTTTCTGATTCAAATAGGCCACAAATAATAGGTAATTTATTTTCGTTTTTTTTTTCTGTTGTCTTAGATTGTAAAAGTTCTCTTAATATAACATGTCTACAAAGAAGAAGAATATTGAAACATTTGACCTTACAAAATATTGTCCGATCCTATTTTATACTTACTTTATGAAAAAATGATAAATTAATGTACTTAAGATTAGTACTTTCTACAAGCCACGTGTCAGCCGACCTGACGGTAACTGAGTGGCAGTGATTAAGAGGGAGCTGTGATGTGCATTTCAGTTACAAGGACCTTCTAGTTCTGATGACATTGTTTTGTTAATAATGTGCTTGTTAAAAAATCAAAAATCGAGTTATGTTATTGTGTGTTGTTTTACTTTATAAATGATTGTCCAATTGTTCTTTCCTTTGCAGTCATTAAGGATTTCTTTCTGAATGCCCAGTTTATGTTTCCTGGCAAATAATGATGCAACCCATTGCAAAAATAAATCACAAAACATTATAAATTTGCTACATCTTATTAATATAATAAATTACAGTCCATAAAGATTTTATTTTTAAATGTGGCCTATATTTGTGGCCTATTTTACTTTTTTTTCAAAATCCAGTGTGGCCGTTTTGACTTTTTTTGTGGCCTCTTAAGAAACTATTTTTATTATGTCATACATATTGAATAGTGATAACTGAAAACTTTTTAATCATGACAGTTAGGTTCACTATGTGAGGCTACATTTTTATTGCGATTTGAAGTTTATTTCATATTTAAGTTAAGCCAAATTGATTGCTTTGTTGTTTTTGTTTTGTTTTGTTTTGTTTTTGTTACATCGAACCGACACCATTATAGTCCTATTGGCGACGTCCAGCTAATTATTGGTGGAGGAAGACCCCAGATTTACCCGGATTTACCCAGATTTACCCGGGATACAGTCAAAACGTAACTCTCGCCAAAACGAACCCCCGATGAGAAGTAAAAACGTACTCCTGTTAAGAGTCATAACGTACTACCGACGAAGTCAAAACGTACTATTAACGAAGTAAAAACGTACCCCCTATTGTTAACCAATTAAGGACAGCTGATAGATAAATAGTTTGTCATTGACAGTTACTGCTAGGTGTTTTATCACCTATTGTATACTAATTATGCGTTAATCATAGTCAATCTGCAAGTTTTATGCACATAAAGTTAGACGCAAATAAACCCTCGATATCTTGTTGACGGCGTTTTAATTTTTTTTAATTTAACCATTTTTTACTTTGACAAACAATACGTCTGCGGATAAAACGTCAATTTTAAAGGATTCAAGTCATTTATTCAAATAAAATATCAAATATATGTACATTTCAAAAACTCATCTACTGACAATAACATTTTCATACAATCAAGTGACGTTATTAACAATTATACTAACTTTCACATCCACTTGTCGAAAACAAGTCGATGCTTAAGTGTTATAATAGTGTTAGTTTTATTATAATTATAATTGAAAGTAGAATATAAAGTACAATGTAAAATATATACGTAATCATCAATGGTACATCACAGATACAACTAACTTGTCGAAACGATTTTAGTTCTGAACTCATTGAATGTTTCATTGATAAAATGTACGAGGGGTAATTTAGCACACAACAATGTACCGTGCAAAAAACAAAAAAAAATAAACAAAATAAACAACAACAAACCACAAACGTTGACGTTTTAGTTGTCGTAGATTAAATCAACACAGAATGATGAATGATGTATCCGCGCAAGGTGTTACGTTTCGACTAAATGATATAACCGTATTTTAACCCCGAAGGCACGGATGTGTCCGCATAATTCTCATAAACTACGCATAAAATGATGACGTATTGAACACTCCACGTTGGAACAGATGTTATGGACAAGGAACCACTGCTAGATTTAGAAGGAAATCTCGACGGACCAGCTCAAAAACTGTCTCCTAGCATTCGACAAAGGTAAATGGAACCATCTGTCATCGTATCCACGCCTTCTTTCCGACAAGTTCCTCTTTTGTATCGGTTTATATGGTGATGTTTTTAGCTTAACATAACAGCTTAACCTAAATATTTTTCGTAACTAGGTCAACAGGTCTGAGCGTGAACATTTTTATATGTACACACAACCAAAGAGTGTCAGCAAACTGCTGTAAAACTTAAAGCATCCATTTGGCATATAAAATATGTTAAATGTGTATTTTAAAATTAAACCATAGGTATAAATATTTTACCTGTAATTACACACACTTATTCGAAAGTATGGAGTCAAAAGTTATTCTTAAAAATAGCTTAAAATGAACAATAGTTTGGTAATTTTAAAAGCACTCTGTTATTATTATAGATATAAAAGATAAAATTTGAGCACAGTTAACGAGTGACTTTCGTGCTCTTTCAGAGGAGTAAAAACACCTACATCATTTTATAATCTACAGAATACATGCAAACACCTGCCGTAACAACTAGACACTGTCTTCCGAAAAAGTTCAAGCATCACTTGAGTAATAAATATTTCTTTTTTTCCATGCAGCATGAACCAGCTTCCTGCATCAGTCATCACATAGATAATCTTGATTAATTGAATCATGCAGTGAAATATGTACTTGTTCTGCTACATTATTTTGAAGTTGAATCAGTTTTTATTCAGTAGTCTGTCAGTAAGAAAATGTTGAAGTTATTTCAATATCATTTGATTCCCTGATAGCACAGCACTAATAAAAAGAAGGTATTTCATGAATTTGTATTTGGTAGCTGCTTCTTGGATTACACAGACTTTGTAATTTGATATCTAGTCTTCATACTAATAAAGCTTAGATGTTTAGCAACTTTCAGAGATGTATATATAAGGATTCTGTCACAATGGTTTACTGATTTCATTACGTTTTATATTGAAATATTTAATTCTAATTCTAATTGTCCAGTAATCATTGAACATGAAATGCCACCCCCCCAACAAAACAAAACAACAACACATTTGTTGTGCTTATCTTTTTACCAAAGTTGAATACCAGTCCAAGATAATCTTAAATAATGTTGCATAAATGCATTTATCCAAAAAAGTGTCTGCTGTCAGTTTTGCATTGTATTTATTATTTTATTGCACCTTGTGGCATGGGAGTAGTCAATAAAAAAAATGTGACCACCTTGGTATTACTGCTCTAATATAAAATTCTATTTTACTATGGACTAACTTTCTTAATGTTAGCAGTTCATGATCCTTTTGAAGTCTGTTAGTTGTTTGGAAAGTGGTTTGATGTCACCATTTGGTCATTTCCATTTCTTCCTCAAAATGACAAGAATTTTTATTTATTATCCATTAGTAGTCTAGTGCCAAAATATCTAACCCAGTAACTTTAATGGCATTGTGAATTTACATAAGATAATAAGGCCTGTGAAGGGAGCTATACTGTATACTAGTTGCGCTATCTATCAACTTTCCTGAATGTTCATCTGTCACATTTTCATGTGACATCTCTGCTGGAACTTCTATAGGGGATACAGTACTTCCACCAATCTTTATCATCTCACACTTAAAGGTGTGTCGCACGTGCAACCACTAAGGTTAAGGTTGAACTATAAAGGTAGATACATTCTTTCTAAGGTCTAAGGCTCAAGGTCAAAATCTTTTTTTCTTGTAAACTGCACTTTTTTTTTATTGTTCATTTTTGCACTTCCATTCCTTAGAATGCAATGACATGTAATGTGAATTTTAAATAACTGTGATATAAATTGTTAACTCTTAGAATTACATGATCAATTTTTGTAAGTGACAATGCATTACTTTTGATATCGTTTATCTGTCATAGATGCATTTTGTTAACTTTTATATTTGTTATATATGCCAATGATATATGATCTGTCTATAAGGTCATTAAATGTCATTAATGGTCATTGCATCATAGGGATGATAGGTCAATTCCAGTAAAATTTCTTTACATACTGCTGAAAATGATTTTCCATTTCCTTTTTCAGAATCATGGCTCTAAGTCTTTCCAATGTAGCAGCCAGAGAATGGATTACTAAGACCAGGGAAGGCATCCGACCATGGGGGGACTTTGTCAACACAGCAAAATTCAGAACACCCAAGTCCATAGCACCATTGCCAAAGAATGTTATGAAAAATATTGAACATTTCCAAAGCAACTACCTATTTGTGTTTGTCGGATTGGTTTTGTTTTGCATGTAAGTTTGTCAGTTTTTTTTTGTTATAGCTAAAAGAACTAATATAATGTTGTCAAATAACATTAAAAAGCATTTAGAGAACAGTCTGTTTTATTTCTTCTTTAATACAGCTCTAAGGCATTAATGATAATCATTAAAGATATAGTACTGTAATTTGGTTTAAACAAAAACATTTGTGACCTAGCTTAAAGCTGGGCAATTATAGTAACAAAATATGTAGCATTGTTTTTGCAATAATCATTGTAATTAACAATATATTTGATAAATAATCTGATCACCCCACAAGCTGATTCCCTCTTTAAAAATTATCTATCAACATTTCTACCACTTGATACACCATCTTTTTCTCATTTACTTTTGATAATCTATGTTGTTTTGTGAGGGACAAACCCTTTGTATTCACGTGCACCTCTTCCTGTACAGGTACAAGTAAAGTCAACAATAAGATGTAAATGTGTCTTTTTCTGGGTTTCTGCAAGTAGTGAGCGATCTTGCTGTAGACACATCTGCAAAACTTGTCTTGTTTGTTTTGTGCTGTTTGTTATGGCCAATATACACTATTTGTAGTATATAACTAGTAAATATTTTGTGAATTACTTAAAAATTATGGAGTTACTTATGATAAGATGCAAACTGTGTAGGAACAAATGAAAAAGATAAGATGCAAATTGTGTATGAACAAATGGGATATAAATAATGTAAAACATGTATCTTAAAATTAATGTTCTGCTTTTAAATGCCATTAACATTAAACTAAACAACATAGCTTTTCCGTGAGCAGATACCACAGCATCACTTTTTAATGCTCGATTGTTGGCATCTTTCCCATTTATAGCTTTTTATAAGAATGACTAACAAACATCGTTTCCTCTTTCTTCCAGATTGACATCTCCGATATTGCTTGTTGCCATAGCCGCATGCCTGGGTGCATGTTACATCATCAGCATAAAGAATCAAGAGAACAAGCTTAAAGTGTTTGGTAAGATAAAAAAAATATATTTATACAAACTGTATTCTATACCAAATAGTCTGTTTTGGTACTTTCACAATACTTTAACACACTCATAGTAACTGTCAAGCAGTTAGTATATCACTTTACTGTGCTATCTGTGTTTCTACTTAAATGCTTTTGGTGCATTTACATCATTGGAAAGTGACAGATAAATTCAATGTCATTCTGATACTTGATCACTGATCAATAGTATGAAACTTACTGTGCACACTTTCCAACTTCAACAAGTTGGCTTATTTGCCTGGTTACTTATCTCATCTTCCATTTAATTTTTACTCAAGGAAGACTGTTTCTAGAGTAGTTAGGATTCCTGTAGCTTAAAAAGTAGATGGGTTTTTTTAAACGGTCAGAACTAAACAGGTTTATTGTATAAGTGAAATGCACAAGAAAAATAACTCTACATACATTAATTGTTAAGTTATCTCCCTTAGTTTTTTTAATTCTTGGAAACTACTAGATAGATTGACCCCTGACTTGGTATAAATAAAGTAACCTGGTGATGAGAAGAAGTGCACTGTGTAAGATAAGCTGACTTGTACATATTTAATTGAATTAGCCAAACCTGTCCTGTTCCTCTTCCCACAGGGCGTGAGTTGACAGTTGGACAGCAGTATGGTGTGGTGGGGGTGTGTTCTTTCCCCCTCTTCTGGTTGGCTGGAGCCGGGTCAGCTGTCTTCTGGGTAATCGGTATGTATTTGTGCTTGTTAGCCTTGATTTAACACTTGACCTGCTCAGCACGAAATGATCCAACTTAGGCAAATAATTTACATCCAGAATCATCCAGCTTTAGCTGGAAGCTATCTGATCAGCATATTCATAATTCATTGCTGAGCATGGGTGTTGACTATAATTTCTTGCTGTAAATTATGAATTTGTAATATAAAAAAATTAAAATGATGACATGTTTAATGCATACTAAAATATAAAATGCTATTTGACTGTAGTGTAAAAATGCATGACATATCTACAGCCATTGACATTGAAATGTGAAAAGTTCATGCATCAAAATTTACTCCAAAAATGTCTGAAAAAGATAGTAAATATGTGTCCAACTTTACAGCTTTAATTTTACACTGCTGATATTTATACTCTTTAAGATAATTCCAATGCACACCTACAGCATGTTAAGTACTCAAACATTAAACTGAAAGTAATGAACATAAAACACTCCCTTACATGTTTGATTATTTTTCAATTAAAGACAGATTGTCAAATTGATAATTAAACTGCATGGATAACTTAAATTGATAATGTACTTAATTATGATTGCTCTCAGTACCTTCAACAGGGAAGCCTAGTGAAACCATTAAAACTTAAATTAACAAAAATCCTTTAAAATCTTTTCATCTAATTTAGCCGGATATAAAATTTACTTAATAAGACCTTTTTCACATTTTTATGGCATAACTGTCAAACACTATAATTTAAATTATTTAAAAAAATAGAATGAGTAAGTGTTGACTATTCTACACTTCAGTACTACAGTTCTGCTAGTCATTCCTTTGTTTTTAGTTTATATTCTGTTATTTTAGACCATAGAGGTTTCATTTCATTGGAATTGATAAATAAATGGTTTCCATAAATAACATCTTTGTCAGTATTATACATGTGAACTCTCCCACTTTTGGAGGGAGACTCCCATTTTTAAGGTTCAAAATTAATTTAAAATGAGGGGTGTTTTACACATTTTCAGAAATCTACCCACTTGGAAACCGATAACTGCCATCTTTGTTTATAAGAAAAAAACAAATCTCCCTCTTTGCAAGTGAAAATCTCCCACTTTGGCCTCAGAAAAAGTTCACATGTATGCTGAATATATCTCTAAAAAACCAACACCTTTTTTATTTTTATGCTACATTCCATAAATTGCATTTTTTTACATCAAGTATATCCTTTGTTGAACTTATAAAATAAAAGATATTGTAAAAGGTATACATAAAATTAACCTTAATCTCCCTTGTAGGCAGGCATTTGGCACAAGCTATAATCACTTTGATCCATCTCTACATCCTACCCATTTGCACACTATACATGTAAAGATAGCCTTTTGTATTAATAAAGTATGTTATATATCATATAAAGTCTATCATATATACATACAGTGTGTAAGTCTGTTGGGTGGGGCTGTAGTGGTGAATCAATGTAATACTTGCCTGTTGTGTATTGTTACTATAGAAATTCTATTTTATTTTTTTTCATATTTTGATAAAGGTCAGATACTCCACACTGAAACATGCAATGGAAGTAAAATCTTCTACAATGAATTATGAATGACTTATAATGCTGGAACATTGTTCTAGAAAATATGCAAGTATATAATGAAAATTATACCCTGTAAAATTCTAGCCAAAAGTACATGATGTTTCTGCAAGGGAGGTAACTAATACATTTCTTTCATTCTTTCATATTTGTTATATCCATATTTGTTATATCTGCTTACACTTTTCAATTTAAAATTGTTGACTATGATAGTAGAAATCTGTGTTTAGAAACTATAACATACGAGTATCAGTGCATTTCTACCTTTTTTTTTGTCTCCAGGTGCCTCTTTCTTCGTCATCATGCTCCATGCCTCTTTCTACACACCAATAGGAGATGAGGAATCGTTTGATTTGGAAATGCAACCAGTTTAAAATGTTTTTGTATTTGAGGGACTTTATATGATCTGGGTTTTTGTTTGTATGTTATTTCTATTATTGTTATAGTCTATTTATTTAATAAATACAAACATGTTAACAAAACTCTTCTTTTTTTTAATTGTTGTAGCCAATATTTTTTTGTTGTTGGCAATTTAAATTTTTTTGTTGATTAACTGTGAATATATAAAAATACACCTTCCTTTGTTTAATAAACATGCATGTAACTGTGGATAGCATGATGTTGATTTGACTTAAATAAATATATAGTATTCACATTTCATTTTGAATTACACACCAAAATGTAATTTTGAGTACAAATCTTTTGTTGTCTACAAAATACACAACATATTGTCATTACTGTTTCACCTTTATGTTCTTAGAACAGAAAAGTTTATCTCTGATTGAGTTAATAACATTACTGTTATTATTCTATTTCATTTATGGTCAGAGACAATGTTTGAATACCAATAAAGGGATAAGGAACTAAAGTATAATTATGTACAATGTACATTTATGTTAATAACTGTTAATGATTTTTTGTTAATGATTAATTGGTTGTCAATATTATGTTGTTGTCAATATTATGTCTAATCTCCATTGTCCCTATTGTCCGATAATGTACATCATCTGTGTTGTATGTTTTAAAGTTGATGCTTTCATGTTTTGCCCTTCTTTTTTTTTCCCAAAATATAAGCATGTATTGTTAAGAATATTGATAAGACTTGAGACTCTCAATTTTCCAAATTATTTCAAAACATTACAATAGAATTGCTTGAACATGTGGTTATTGTAGATGAAATTCATGAACTGGAAAACAAGAAATGGTAAAACTTTACCAATATTCATAGTAGAAATGTTGGCCGAGTGGTTAGTGTGACTGGAAAATGTTTTAATCAAATCATGATTTTTAAGTCGAGACTGTATCCATTTTCATTTGTTTATTACTTAAAGGAGTTGAAATTCAATATTGCTAACATTATGTTTTATTTTTGTTTTTTTCTTTTTGTCTACTAATTTCATTTTTTTTAATGATTTTTTTTTTAATGTATTTTAAAAAAATTAATAAATACCCTTTAAAAACAAGTATGCATTTATTGGTCATCATTTACTGTGAACACACAACAATTAGAAAGGAGTACCGAGTCATCAAATTCAGCCATTAGACGAAAAATCATAATGCTACTGTATTAAATTCAAACATGGAGAGAGTTATCGTTGCATTACAGAAAATTGGCTGTAGTGCTCCTACTTAATATTTCATTAGTTTAAAGATCTTTTCTGTTTTATTGCTTAAAGCAAGAGGTTGTTATTGAAGTAGTATTTCATTACAGTCAAGGGTTTTTTTTAATGCTGAAGACAAATATGCGTAGAAACATTGAGGTACACAACTATGGGATATAAATTATGTTGGCTTTTTTTTGTTGTTGTTACATTTCACCGACACAGTTATGATCACATTGGTGACTTCCAGTTAATTATTGGTAAAGGAAGATTCCAGACTTAGGCGTGTATAAAACCACCAGTTAGCTGGAAAACCTTCTATATAAAGATGTTTGGAAATGGTTAATTTGTATATCTGTGTACAATTGTTCGATTGCCAGAGAAGGGAGTCGATTTTTGTGTGGATCTATATACCTGTATATTTATATTAAATGTTGACCAACCCTATAAATATGGGAACTCATTTGTTACATGTACAGCAATTCATCTTGTGTGTGGGTAATGGTATGTGCTTTTGGTTTTTGTTCAAGTTGTGTGTTCTGCCATCTTTCTTGAGGGACTTTTTAATACCTCTATTTTTTGAATGTCAGCTTTTGAATGTCAAAGCATAACTGTGATTTGTCATACAGAATAATCCACTTGATATGTCTGGTTAAGAATCGATTGAATGACTGATTATGTTAAGCCACACCCCAAAAAATCTTTAACGATTTCTGAATAATCAACTTAATTTCCTGCATTAGGTAGGTTACATTTTGAAAACCAACAAACAGTAGCACTAGTGTCATATTGTTCATATAGTGTTAAAATATTAATGGGCTGAATTATTTTGCTATCACATATTTAACCTGAAAAATTGACCATATGATAGGGCCAATTATCCATGCCCACTAACAGGCCAGGGTTGATTAACCACATGCCCAACAGGTCAGTGTTAATTCACCATGCCCCCACCAGGTCAGGGTTAATTAACCACCCCGCAACAGGTCATGGTCGATCACCTATGCCTCCCAACAGGTCATAGTAGATTAACCACGCCTCCCAACAGATCAGGGTTGATTAACCATGCTCCCAACAGGTCATGGTCGATTAACCATGCCTCCCAACAGATCAGGGTTGATTAACCATGCCTCCCAACAGGTCATGGTCGATTAACTATGCCTCCCAACAGGTCATGGTCGATTAACCATGCCTCCCAACAGATCAGGGTTGGTTAACCATGCCCCCAACAGGTCAAGTTTTTCCTGCAGTTTTGATTGATAGTACTTGTTCGTTTATGAGTATGAAGCAATTGAAAAGTGACAGTGTATTCATAGTAGTATGAAACTTGAATTTTTGGACTCACTGTCGCAAAATGATTTTCTGCACATCAACAAATTCTCAAGACATTTTTTCTCACTTAAACCATGCTAGCATGGTAATTCTCCATTGTTAAATAGTCAGGTTATAAAGAATCTCTTTTAAGCAAGTGTACCACATATCATGATTGTTTATTGATCAAATAAAGATTGGTAAAAATGTACATGTGTTTTTTTGTAAGTGAATTCCTATTGAATTTATAAATTTAGCTGAAATTTCTTGGCTTGCAGATTCCATCTATTGCTTGTTTATTTAAGGATTATGAACCCTCATGAATCTGTAAACATCGCCTTATGTTGGATAATATCAAAGTAAACCTGAAGCCGCTCTGGGCTTCTTTAGACACTTTTTGAAATAACTATTTTTAATAAACTTTTTTCATGCAAGATGGTGTTGTTTACTGTAATGTAATTATCAGAGAATCTACCAATATGGGAACTCACCTATGTAATAAGTAAGGTCATTGGACAACGAAACAAAAGAATAGTCCTAACTTAAGATGTCGGAGAGTTGGGGGGAAAATAGTTTGCATAACAAATTTACTTGTATAAACACAGAAGTACAAACTCTTTCTGTTAATACAAAAAGGGTGCTAGAAATTGTGATACTAAAACTTGGTGAATATTTCTTCATTTGGTTATCATGTGACTATAAAAACATGTATGTATATTCTAAAGTTATATTTTAACAAAATACACATTGCTTTGAAATGCAGGTCTCCTCTTAACTTTCTTCATTATCCAACCTTGGGCTACTATCATTTTTTTAATTTTTTTAAGTTTGGAAATCAATTGCTTTGATTATATTTATTTAAATAAAATAAGTGGCTCCATCTATTTCTTGACAATGCTCACTAGGGTCTGTAATCCTTAAGGACAGTAACAGTTAACCAGATAACTTCCCATTTAAGTTAACTATTTAAACATTCTGTTGCAATTAAATCACTAGCATATTAGATATTAAGGACCTTAAGAAGAACGTTAATTGTATTGTATGTATCAAAACTGCTAGGTTCGGTCAAGTTGCGATCCACGTCCATTTATCTGCTCACTGGTGTCAGTGGGGGAGTAATAAACTGGAAAACATTGTCGCAACATTTCCATTCAATCTTCCTGAGCAAATGGCGGGACATAGGGGTTCTAGTCAGCAAATTTTATACAAAAGCAATGCAGCAGAGTACAGACCCAGGGGAAATGTTTATATATACACTTAACCCTCTTATGTATTGTATGAACAAATATCAAATATAATGCCTGGCTGTATCTATAACCTTTTATATTTTTACAACCAAAGTTTTTACTGCTTTGAATTTATATTGTTTGTTTATCGGGTCTATCATCCCACCAACAGTATTTCAGTTATCTGGAAATGGTGTCCACATGAAGCAGATATAGTGCTGCCTTCACTATGTATAGCATGATGTGAAGATCCGGCATGATACCTCACCCATTCACATTATCCTGACACCTGGCCAACCAGTTTTGGAAATACCCTTATATTTGCTTGAGCGTAAGCAAGGGAGTTACACCACTACCCTTTTTGATATGTTGCGGCTCGGGATCGAACCCGGGACCTCCCTTAACTCTACCTATTGTGCTACCAGGTCTGGTTTATTGATATTGTACTTTGTTTTCTTGTGTTCCTGTTCTGCCACAGGTGTAAAACTGTAACCAGTCTAGTTAGTCAGCAGATGACGGTTATGCGGGATCACCGTCAGGCGATACGAGACTGCCAATAAATTCCTGGCACTTTAGGCAAACAAATCAAATGCCTAAGAGAACAAGAGCTGGCCATTACAACATTACAATTTCATTTGTAAACATTTTGCAAAGGCTTTCTAATGATATTACGTCTCAGAAAATTCATCTAGAAGCACATATAAGTAAATAGAGAAATAAAGTTGTCAGTACTTATATCTTGTAGACAGAGATAATTTTGATCAGGCCAACCAGTCATCAATCTAAAAGATCAACTGTCACATCTAGGACTCAAAAACAAAAAAGAATTTTACATATAAATTTTATATTTGAATAGAATTTCTTTTAACAAATAAATTATGTAAATATATGAATAGAAATATATCTTTTACAATAGAAAACATAATGTATATAGAAACTATCAGCTGCATTTGCTCTTAACCAAAAGAAAATATTAAATAGCTCTAAAACTAAATCAACAAATAGAAAAATAAGTGTCCTTTCACACAAGAACATGTATACTTTTTCCAGAACAAGTTGTAGCATATAAAACAGTTTTCATGTTTGGTCATCATTTAACAAATAACATCGTCTGTTTCACCAAGAGAAGTTTATGTAAAAGGTTTGCAGACAATTTCTTGTTTGATGTTCTTATTGGCTTCACTTTGATTTTCTCTTCACTTTGATGATATTTTTTACTTTTTGCCTGACTTTTGTTGTTGCTTTGACCTTTTGATTGATTATCTCATTAACTTCAATTTGATTGTTTGCTATTGTTTTTATTTCTTCATTTTGATTTTTCTTTAACTTACTTGGAATGTTCTTTTTCACTTCACTGTGAAGTTCTTTTTTCTTCTTCTTTTACTTCATTGTGATGTTCTCTTTGACATTAAATTGATGTCATTCTTGGTGACCAGCATTGTTCATGGGATGTTCTCATTGATATTGTGTGATGTTCTTTTTTCACTTCACTGTGATGTTCTCTTTGATATCCATGTGATGTTCATTTTTCACTTACTGCGATGTTCTCTGCTAACTTCACCTTGATGACCAGGGTTGAACATGTTCAGACATGAGCTCAGAAATATGATTGTCCAACAACGACAGCATGCTGTCTGGGTGTAGCACATATTTATATCTCGGAGACATTGTTGCGACCGTGGGAATACTGTAATGTAATAAATATGGAAAATGAAATAGAAGTACCTAGAGGATCTGACATGAGTGTTAACTGAATAATGAAAATATAAAAAAAGACTGATGAAATGCTATAAAATAAAGTTCTTTTGAGTTTTATATCACTTTATCTAAGTACCATTTTCTTGCAAAATATGATTAATTAAATTTTCCCATTGGTATAGGAAACTGTCACAGAAGGGAACGTCATATCAACAAATGTTTGTTTGTTTATTGGGTTTATCGTCCCACTGACAGTATTTCAGTTATCTGGAAACGGTTTCCACTTGAAGCAGATATAGTGCTACCTTCACTGTGTATAGCATGCCGTGAACACCTGGCATGATATCTCACACAGTCACAAACATCAATAAACCAATCAAATTGATACCGTCTCCAGATGAATGAAATACTGTTGGTGGCATGATAAACTCTATAAATGTTGAAATCAAAAGAAAAACAGGAAATGTGCACTTACATATTCATAATTTGGTAGTTGTTGCAAATACAATGGTTGATCATCTGAAAGAAATGGACAAAGAACTTTAAAAAGTGTACACTTTCATTTCTTTTTAACAACAAAGGTAATTCATGAATATGGAGGCATTTCAATTGAGAGTGTGCAATACTTGTACTTTAATAACAATGTGAGGAAGAAATTTATCAACTGCTGCAAAAGATAAAATAAAAAGAAATCAAAACATTCACTATGAAATTTGGTAAATTCAGAGTCTAAAAAACAAAATCCTGTTATAAAAGTATATTTAGCACGATTGTCAATTTAAAATATATAAAAAATATATATATTGCATGGTTATCAAGGGCTAGCAATTTCTTTTTTAATCAAACAAGAACTGACATCAGTAAAATCAGTCCTTTGAATGGCCTGATATGTTAATAAATTGCTATGTATTTTGACTAGAATGACTTCAACCAATCAAAATACATGTTTGTTTTTATTTGCATAATGGAACTATTTGTTTAAAAAGATGCTCAATAACAGGACACTTTTTGTGTAGGAGCTATGACACATTATTTTGCGTTTCCAACCTTCTAAAGACAGCTTTTTTGATGCCTGTACATGATTCCCAATAGAAAAAATGTTCACAACTTTAGAACCTGGCAAAAATTGTTGTTTAATGTGGCCTCTAGTGTACCATAAGGTTTTTCTAAAATTGGACCAAGTGACCTACTTTTTGATCCCACATGTCCCAGTTAAGAACGTTAACCCTTTCATTCATAGTTCATCTATAATTATGAAAATTCACTTGACTTTGTTCATTTTCTTTAAAACAGATAAAAGGATTTTCATAAATGTATGTTCAACTTGTAATGATAGATTTAAGTCTGGACCAGTCTTCCCATAAACCCTTAGTCATGCAGATTCTGCTAATGATTTTTAATTGTTTGTAAAGACGTAAAATGGCATATACATACAGGAAATGGTTAAGACACCATGGAGTCAAACATAATTGGTGAAGATTGGATTAAAACTCTTGCCTCTAGAGGATTTACAAGCAAACTACTGATGCTGGATGCCAGACGATGGGGTATCAGAAAAGGGAAAAGCTCACCTTGAGCACATTGTGCTAAGATAAGGAGAAAAATTAAGAACATGTGTGTTAATAACGTTGCAGTGTAATAAAATCCTACCTATGAGGGTTGGGATTGTCTCCCATTCTACATAACTGTCATCACTAGGTGCCTGGAAGTAGGGTATGAAGTATGTGGAGGCCGTAGGAACCATCTTCACAGGAAGTACAGGTGCCATGATAGAAGGGGCAGGTGATTGGTCATGGGTGTGACTGTAAACATGAAACATCAGTATAGGAGATGTTTTATTATTTATTTATTGTGTTTATTGTCCAACCACCAACGGGATGGAATTGCCGGCATTTTTGCAGATAATGTGCAGCAACATTTCTTTCGTTATAGCAGGGACTGAACCCGGCCAGTCCATTATACTAACCCTGACGAGTCAGGCGTAATGCTGTCCCCTTAGCCCCGAGCGTTAGGAGGGAAGCCACTACTACCAACTTTAAAGTCTTTGGTTTGACCTGGCCAGGGTTTGAACCTGCGACCTCCTGATCTGCAAGCCGACACTCTACCTCTTGAGCTATTGCGGTTGGTCCAACCACCAGTATTTCAGAGAGATTTTGGACAAACAATGCTAGTCCAGACAGGTCTTATGTGCAACTTAAACAAAAAACATTGGTAACAGAGCAGTTGGACTAAATATTTCAGTTCAGTCTAAGGTAAGACTGAAACATAAAAGATAATACGGAAAACTGGACTAAATATTTCAGTAGAAACTGGTCATAGGTGTGACTAAAACATTAAACATAGTTAAAGGGTAATTTGACCAAATATTTTTGTTCAGACTGGTAACAGTGTGAAAAAACATAAAACATAGTTAAAGGGGGTAATTGGATAAACATTTTAGTTAAGACAGGTCAAAGATGTGACTGAAACATAAAAAACAAGAATGTTTGTATCCCTTCATAATTTATCTATAATTATGAAAATTCACTTGACTTTGTTCTATTTCTTTAAAATAGATAAAAGGATTAGGATTAGGATTAGCCGGCATTTTTGCCGATACTGCGCAGCGACATTTCTATCATTATAGCACAGGGGCACTTACTGAGGTGCCCAAGGACTGAACCCGACCGGTCCATTATACCTGACACCGACGAGTCAGGCGTAATGCTGTCCCCTTAGCCGAGTGTTAGGAGGGAAGCCACTACTACCAACTTTAAAGTCTTTGGTATGACCCGGCCGGGGCTTCGAGCCCACGACCTCTCGATCCGCAAGCCGACGCTCTACCACCTGAGCTATTGCGGCCGGTCAAAATAGATAAAAGGATTTTAATAAATGTATTAGCAATCATTAAACATAGGAACATGTATTTGGTTGTTAAACCAAACATATAAATAAGAATGATTGTATCCCTGATTGAGTGGTGGGTTTCACACTCCTTCGCACAGAGGTGCCCATTGCTCTTTCCCATAAGTAGGTTGTCTGCCCTTGAGTACTCTCCAAATGCGCATGTGCACTTGAGCTTCTGGGGCATAGCAGAATTTTATCAGCACAACCAACATAAACATCGAGAAACATAGAAAGTTTATTAAAGAAAGAAACAAAACCAAAATCGCCGAAGTATTGCTGCATACGTAATGTTTTTATCTCAGCAGGTGGTACTCAGAAGGTGGTAGAAAACAGAACAGTTTCATTGCATTGATTTCCTCATAACAAACTGCTATGGCACATTTAGATTCAATGATGTCGGACAGTAATAAGAAGTGGACAGATCACAAACCTTTACTGTAGTGAACATTGCGTCGAGTTCAATGATCCATCAACGTTGCAATATAACCTTCCATCTATTTTTCCAACAGAGGGTGGAATTACAAAAGAATTTCCTTCATGGCTCATCAAGTTTATGAGTTACATTTTACTCTTAAATTAAAAAATAAAGTAAAAATTACAACAGCTTCATATACTGGAAATTATGTTATGAACATTGTTGATCCTTCTTAGAAAAATCTACTTTTTCTTGTTTTAAACTTGTTTTAACCAAGGAAAAAACTCAACCTGAATAAAACTATATGAAAGGTAACTATTCCTTGGTTTAAATGCAACTTTGCTTTATATAAAAATGTGTTAAATTAAACAAATTATAATCTAGATTATCAATTAAATTAAAGTGTATATGAAGTTTATTCATTTATATTTTGATGAAGCTTCGATGCTGTAAAGTTGTTACCATTACTACTTATTGGCATATGTATTTTGTTTCCCATAATTTAATAAGGTTTTCATACTCATGACAATTTGGAGTATGTAGTTACGAGGGGCATTTATAAAGTATTAATCAGTGATGCGCTTTAGTCGTATACGTAATATTTCTGCAGAAATTGTTAGACCAACCCTTCGAAGTATTCCCCTTTGACTTGGATGCACTTTTCCAAGCGATGAATCCAATTGGAAAATGCTTTTCGGTAGCTCTCTTTAAGTATAGTGTTTAGACACTGGAAAAACGCGCTGCCGACGGCGTGCCGTGATTCAAAACGTTTCTCATGTAGTTCTTGATATAAGGATTCAACCAAAAATTGCACGGAGCAAGATAGGGCTATATGCAGGGTGTGGTAAAGTGTCAATGCTGTTGTCGCTAAGATACGACTTTACCACCACTGACTTGTGGGCAGGTGCGTTATCATATAGGAGCTTGATTCCGCGTACGCCGGTACAGGGACGGACTGCAGTATAGTGGCTTACAACAGCAGAAAGAACCGAATCTCGGTAAAATATTCCAGTAACACTCCTGCCTTCTGGTATAGGAATTCGAGCCACCATTCCCTGGCAATCAAAAATAATGCATACATAATGCGTTTTGAGGTGCGAGCTCTACGAGCAACTTGGGGCCGTTCGTCATTTTCACCAACCCACACCTTATTTTTTTCTTTACTGTCAGGCTCATAAAAATATACCCATGTTTCATCGCCAGTCACAATTTCATTTATGCGGTTTTGGTCAGCATTCTTGTATATATCGAGCAGCTGTGACGCAATTCGCACGCGCTCCCGTTTTTGGTCCTCAGTGAGAAGGTGGGGTATCCACCTGGCGCAAACCTTGCTTAGCTTTAACACGCGAGTCAATATTTGAAAAACCGATGATGAATTAATGCCACATAAATTACTTATCTCCTCCACTGTACACCGGGCATCATCTTCCACAGCTTTTTTAACAGCGGCAATATTTCCGTCAGTCATTGTTGTAACTGGACGGCCAGGACGGGCCTCATCTTTTATCGCCTCTCTACCGGAGGTAAATAGACGGACCCATCTTCTAACTGTGGCATACGATAGGGCACTGTCCCCATTAACCTTGTCTAAGACTGATTTAATATCAGGTGCAGCAACGCCAAGCAATGCGCGTATTTTACAATACGCTCTTTGCTCATCTTGAGAATTGTTCTCTTTATCTGCCATTTTTAACTGCAGTGTACCTGACCGTAGTCGATCCAAGTGAACATTGCGCTCACTGTGTAGTTTTTTCCCGGTTTCCTCGTGCGCCTAACTGTAGATGAGAGTTTAATCTTTCCATACATGTATAACATGTACCAATTACGCTCGGATTAACGTTAAAAAATCGCACTGATTAATACTTTATAAATGCTCCTCGTATTTCATAATGGCACAACAATGCAACATAAAGTGTGATCTTTGATTGATGTTTGCCTACCGTAATAATTGTGATGATAGCACACGCGCTATTCTTGGTTGATAATTAGCCCCTTATGTTGATCATTTATAAGTTTATTAACAATTTTATTTAACTGAACATCTATGTAACATGCTCTACTAAATTTGAATATTGAAAGTGTAATTCATTAAAACTATGTTAAGTGCGTCCCTCCTTGTGAATATATTTAAATGGTCATCAAACAGATTTTACTTTAATTTTATTTATGATGATAAATTGTCTTCTAGATACGGTATTAAGTTGTGTTTTCTCTGATGTTTTAATACTGCAAACTTTAATATTAAAACTCCGTTGTAAAGTCTGTTTCATGATTTGTGGTTTATTTAAAATGTTTTTCAAGAAGATTTATAATTAAAGTTTAAAAAAACAAACTAATCAAAACTGAGCAATTTAAGTGTTGTTCTCATTCATTAATTATGTTAAAAAAAAATGGCGAAGTGTGGACATCTTTTGTCAAACAAGGGCGAACCGTTAATCTGGTCTCCTTCATTGGGGCAAACTGTGGCCAGTCATGGGAAGGCAAAGTGTGAAAAGGGCAAAGTGTTACTAATTCATGTCCTAGGAGGTGAAATCCCTTTTCAAGAGAGAAGAATAAACCATCCAGTGTTCCATATGTCAGTTATAGCTACGTCGTGAGCAGTGATAGTTTGCTCCAGTCAGCTCATATTTCCATCCGGACACATTCAATCCACAATTGCTAAGTTCTTTTTCAAATCAGTTAATTTGAAATGGTCCAATTCTTTGTGGTTCACATGCGATTAGTTGATTTAACCTTTTCTGCCATCTTTTTTTAATTAGTCTCCAGAGGGTCAAAGGTGAGTAGCCTCCCTTAAAAAACAAGGGATGTAACCAAGTTATTGGAAAGGGCAAATGCCAAGTTAGTAAATGTACCCATTTGTAACTTCTCTATGGCTGCTAACAGGCTTGGTGTCTCAGATGGTACAAGACACTTCAAGTGAGCATGTCCCGCTTACCTGTGGTGTGCCGGTGGTTCTACTCAAGACATTTACCTGAGGTATACACTTGTATTTTTCTAGCAACTACTCCTTCACTGGAATAGATGGACATTGCTAAATGTATAAAGGCAAAACACATCAATATATCTATATTACATTGAATAAACTGTAAGTGACCTACCGCAGAGATTTCTTCCTGAGTTCCTGTCCATGGTGAGACATGTAGATACCAACAGAAATTATGAGAATCAGCAGGATGAATCCAGAGACACCCACACCCAGGCCCACAGACAGGGCATAGTTATCTGTCGGTAACAGAAATGGAAGTCTGTTTATGTAAATTTACAGACTTTGAGAATAAGCTGGGTGAACTAGGGCATAGTTATCTGTTGTAACAGAAATGGAAGTCTGTTTATGTAAACTTACAGACTATGAGAATAAGCTGGGTGTACAAGGGCATAGTTATCTAGGGGTGACAGAAATGATTTTTAGCTAATGAAATAGCACATTGATGTCTAGGCTATAAAAGACTTATCTTCCATATTATTAATTAGAAATCGGATGTCTATGACCTTTGGTTTAAATTATCTTAAGAAGCACCATAACTCCACTTATTTTGTTGTAATCCTTATTGAATTTGACCTGTATTTTAGATTATATAGTTACAAGCCAGATATGAATTAAAACCACTGAGCCCTATCCATGTTAATGATCAGAAATGAAAAATACTGACACTGACATAGACTAATGCATGAACAGATAGAGGTAACTCTTGATGACCCTTTCTGATTTTTAAACAATTGTGGAGGCATAAAAATACAAGGATACAATTTATGTTTTTTACACTTTGTCCTAAGGCTATCAACATTATTGACTTTAAGCCATTATTTGCATAATAACAAAGTGATGACCAGTTCAAGAAAATTTAACAAAGAAGTTACTAAGCAAGATGATGAATGGGTAAAATTAAGAAAGTGGATATTTTGAGAAAGTTCAAAAGTTATTTTACTCTGTATTTCAACTTATTGCCATCACACTATGAGGTCAATCTGCGAGATGCATGTTGTGCATCTATGAAAAAAGTTTAAAAACTTTTAAATGCCCTTGTACTACATCCTTTTATTCGCCTGGTATTGCCACCTAATGTGTTTTTGATACTATAAGCTGGATTTTAGCAGCTGATATTTTTGTTGATAATACGAATGAAATGCATAACAATATCAACATAGGCAAAATTGGTTGTAACATGATGATGCTTAGGCATTAATAGTTTGAAAAAATGACACATTAGTTGGAATTAAGGCATTTGGGTCTTTTAAAGTTAAATCTTTAACAAAAACTGTTTTTGTTAGAGAGTTTGAAGGGTACTTTTTTAATTTTGCCCACTAAACACAAATTGAACTTAGCTTAGCTTAGGCAGGTATCATCGATCGAGACAATGCTGGGAGCTGGCTAAAAAGGGATCTGCTGCACATGGTGCAGATTCCTGGTATGTTTTACTACATTCGCAAAGTTGTCAGTTATTAATATAATTTTGTTTTTGTTGAATTTATCACCCCACCAACAATTTTTCTTTTTTCTGGTGACAGCGTCCTCTTGATGCAGATAGAGTGCTACCTGCCATGATACCAAAACCAGCCCCATTAACCTGACCATGGGCCAACCAGTTGAGGAACTGCCCTTATAATTGCTTGAGACTTGCTGTGGGAGCTATACTTTACAATGGGTATATTGCATCCTGGATTGAACCAAGAGTCTCCAGTATCTGGAGTCGAAAATCTACCAATTATGTTTGTTTATTGGGTTTATTGTTCCACCAACTGAACCTTAGTTATCTGCAGATGGTGTCCACTTAAAGCGGATATAGTGTTGCCTTCACCATGTATAGCATGCCGTGAATACCTGGCATGATACCATACCCAGTCACATTATCCTGACATCGGGCCAGCCAGTTGTGGAACTACCCTTATAGTTGCTTGAGTGTTAGCATGGGAGCTATACCATGACCATTTTTTAAGACTTTGGTATGTTGCAGCCTGAGTTCGAATCCGGGGCTTTCCATACCTGGAGCATTTGCTCTACAGATTGCACTACCAGGTCCGGTGCATCTAGGTTTGGGATACATTATTAGAGTAGGATTTTAACAAATGAAGCATGCTAAGTGTTAAGATTATACAGATATGAGGGAAATATTGACTACCTGTGGAGACACAGGCTGGTGCATTTATACTCCAGTTGCCATTAGCCAGGCACACACTGTTTGAATACCCGTCAAACCTGAAACCACTCTTACATGAGTACACTGCCTGCATCCCATACATGCTTCCATTGACATAGGTGACTCTACCATTTTTAGGCGATGGGGGTACACCACAGTCTGACAAGAGATAGAATATACACATTATTAGTCTAAGCTGTAACAAAAAGGCAAAATTAGCACCGTAAATCTATTGTTATCGGCTTTTAGGCATTGAACGACAAGCTGTGTTCTAACTAATGTTCCAATAATAACCACATATATAAGAGAACTAACTATAGATTAATAATGGAAGCTGGTATTTAAGAGGCAATCTGAACGTGAGTACATGTAATTTGTAACAGTGCGGCATCTACCTTGTATGTATACTACACATAGCATGCGGTATGAAATAGACTGGCTACAATAACCTAGTCATAACATAACAGTAAATATACATGTGAACTTAGACACTAGCATCGGGAAGCCAGTATTAGTCAAAATACTAAATAAATACTTAAAAGTAAACCAATATATGTGTAAGTTTTAAGTGTTACTGCTTCCCCCTAATGCAGCTGACCTAACAGTGTTCGTAGTGAGACAAAAAGTAGTTCTGCGCATTTCCATGATAGCATTTGAAATAAAAGGCAGAATCACAATGCTTAACTCCAGTAATAAAATTATTAAATGTTTACACTAGTATGCTTGTATGTCCAGCTTGTTCAAACTTGACGCAAACATAATTATAAAATACAACACTTAATGGTCAGCAATTTGATAAATAAACCACCATTTAGAGGGTGTAGAAAAACAATATCCAGTGATACGTCTCATGTGTGATGAAAACCAGTGGACACCTCCCTGACCACACTCCTCAAACCAGTTACTTTTCGCAGTTCTACCGTGACCTGACCCTTTACCTCCTGCTTGTCTATAATATTAAATGCTGAGTTATAAAGTATTTTAAAAAGGGATGGTAATCAAACACAAAATAATATACAGTTGTTTCACTATGCCAATTCTAATTGTCTTTAAATGTGGCTATTTCTCTGAAACAGTGAGTACCTCAGTGCTTGTAGCACTTTCATTAAGATACATTGTAGGGGAAAATATTGAAAGGAAAGACAAAAGACATAATGTCCATCTATGATTGTAGAAGAAAGACCCCAGACAAATGTTTTGCACTGAATCACCAGTGCACTGCAGGTTATCCATGTCCCCACACTAAAGTTATTGCTTTGGTGGGACTCGAACCCATGTGGCTAAGGAGTGAGAAGAGTTATAACTCTATACAAAAGGCTCATATGAATGAATTTGGTCAAAGCCTCATGTATGTGACAGCTGGGGCATAGCTTTTTAAAATACTTTTCTTATTTACCTATTGTACATGTATATTATCATACTTCTAACTGACCAAAAAGAACTCTTTTTTTTCTGTCTGATCAAAGGGATTCTTATCAAGAATAACTTTTTTGAAAAAAAAATTTTAATGGTCAGTATTTTGTTTTATAGCAATATTGTTATGCAGTAATAGAAAATGCTCTTAAATAAGTAATAATGAGGCCCAAGATCACAAAAAAAAGAATTAGTGACATGTCTTAAAACAGGCTTTTATTTTTTTCATTCATCTGTTAAAATTACAAAACTGAAACCCGTTTGAACTTAATTTTGACTATATAAGAACAGAAAAAACAAAAGATTTAAGTCAAATCCAACAGTCATTCAGACGATGCTCATAATTTATCCAACTGATTCAGTACCTGTCCTGACACAGACTGGTTCCAGCGAATCAAACTGCCCAGTGCTCAGACATATGCGAGTTGCGGAACCACTTATACGAAACCCAGTATTGCATGTGTAGGTGACTCTCTGGTTGTATAAGATCTCTCCACTGGGAACCACACTGCCATAGATGGGGGCTGATTCACCGAGGCTACAGCCTAAAGAGAATGAGATTGAGCAGGTATTAAGGCATGAAGGTATGCATGTATAATAACTGGGCTAATTAACTGCTGGAGTCTCTAGTGGTCTCTGCAGTGGGGTGCAGTTAATGGGCTAAAAATCACAAAATAAAGATGGTATCCAACAATTTGGACAAATGTATTTGTAACCAAATAATTATTTACAAATTTGGAAAAAAAGTATGTTTATATTTCATGATTTGTGTAGACTATACTATCGACACTAGGTCAAAAACAGTCTTAACTGAAACTAAAGTAAAAGTTTATGCAGGAAATTGTAGAAATTCCCCCAAACAGGGTTAAGATGTAGGTATATAGTATAGATATAAACAACCTATCAGATACCACATTTTTACTTGCTGACCAATTGCCAGATCAGTAAGCGAATGTGCAGCAAGTGTGACACAACCCACACACTACACAGAATTGTTTTATGACCTTCCAGACTATGACATTTTGTAAACACCAGTGTTATAATTTGCTTTATCAATCAAGTGCATCTTGACAACTTCTTTTTTGAATTTATAAATGACGGGTCACAAGAAAAGGTGCAAACACCATCAAATTGTATAAAGATTTAGAGTTCAATCGACGCTTGCAATCAAATAGTTTAAAGTAACTTAAATCCTTTTGTTTTTTTTCATTGCTGAAATGCCATCACTGGTGGAGGCACATTTATGGTCATATTAACAATGTTCAGCCAATAATGGGTGGAGGAATACCCTAGACTTACCTCTGGGTAGAACCATTAGCGCACTGCAGATTAGCTGGAAACCTTCCAACATGAAAGTTCTTGCCTCAACATGCTCCTGAGAAACTTCATTTTACTCTAGTGCACTTAACCCAGCCATGGTTTAGTTAAAGTATGATATGTTGATGTACATATTAACAACTGTTAGTGACCTTAGCAAACAAGTTAACATGTTTTGTTTTTGATATACATTGCAGCGATCAATTATGATCATTATAGCCACTTCCAGCTATTTTGATGGAGGAAGGCCCTAAACAAATGACTGGGTAGAAGCACTAGTGCAACACAGGTCAGCTGGAAGACCATCCCAAATCAAGTCCTTCACCCTGAACAGGGCTTGAACGTGGTGAGAGGCTAAGCAGTCAGAGGAGTTACAAGTCGGTGACTCTACCACTATGCAATGTCTGCCCCACCCCTTTATTTGCTCATTTAAAGACTGTTTTACAAATTATTATAATTGTTTAAATATGTTTTTACAACCTTATATGTAAAAAACCCATATAAAACCTACAAATTTCCTTTTTCAGATTTTACAGAAAGACTGACAGCAAAAAAATACCTCTAAACAAAAAATAGTACAATAAAGAGTAGTAAAATTGAGAACACTATGTCAGTGTTGAACAAAGAATATGTTGTCAGCACGAAAATCTACATTGCTTGGCAAGCATTGTAATTTAGGTCAGTCTCAGCATCATGTAATAACATTTTCTGTAATTAAAATTAACCTATTATTCTCTATTATACAACTAATGTCCCAGCCTTGGTTTGAACCTAGAACCTCCGAAACCTGGTGCCAATGCTCCAACCAATGTGGCTTCCAGGTTTGGTTTTTGACTTTATTGTTTATTTCTGATTTAGCCAGGGAAGGCTCTTCTACCTACACAGTACAACGATACCGGTTTTTATCCTGGGACAGCAAAGATATAAATATTAAAAGACAAATAAATAAAAGAAACAAAATCACAGTACAGGATGTTAAAATATTCCACTGCAGATCAAAATGTTAAGTTTTTGTACAAAAATATAATCAATGCAAATATACAGGTTTTATCTTGTACAAAGAGATGATCAACAAGAATTTTTTTTTTCTCAAAGTCATTATTATCAAGTCATTGTAAGGTTAGTTTTACAAATTGATAATTAACAAGAATAATAATATACATAAAGATTTTTTTTCCAGAATGTGTATAAAAAAACTACGGTATGTTTTTTTTTTCTTTTTAAGAGTAACAAATGTAACCAGTACATACGGACAGGTGTGCAGGACGGCTGGCTGTTTGTCCATTGACCTGAGGTTAGACAAACTCTCATGGTGGCATTTGTCAGCATGTATCCATCGTCACAGAGATAGGTTGCCACGGAGCCCGGGTGCTGCTGATTGGTCAGAATGATGTAACCATTCGCTAGTGAACTCAGCTTGGGGCAGTCTGCCAGGAGGCACAGAGGACAATATCAGTCTTGTTACAAAAATATTCAGGCTTGTAAACAAGCTATACCATATGAGGTTATGATACTGGTCAATATTTATATGCTTATTGAATTGGTTATTACAAATATGTTAAAATAAACCATGGGTTGTTAGCAGGTAACAATTGTTAACAAATACAGCCTGATAAGCTTTATCAATAACCTTAGCACCACCGTCTTATTTAAAAAAAAAGAGAATAATATCAAGACACTAAATAAAAAGAAAACTGATTAAAGATTCAACCTATGCCCCACCTATTAATGAACAGACTGGTTTGGTACCCGTCCACTGTCCATCTGCAGTACATAGGCGCATGCTGGAGCCATCACTGATAGCATATCCCTCGTTACACGTGTAGGTGGCAATCTGCATATAGGTGGAGCCCCCAGTCACTGCACCATTGGCAGGGGATGCCAGTACATCACAGTCTAAAAAGAGTACAATGTTTGTTTGTTTATTAGCCTTATTGTCTCACCAAAAGTTTTTCAGTTATCTGAAGACGGTGTCCACTAATAGTAGATATAGTGCTGCCTTTACTGTGTATAGCATGCTGTAGACACCAGCCATGATACCACAACCGGTTACATTATCCTGA
Source organism: Sinonovacula constricta (assembly GCA_007844125.1). Lineage (NCBI taxonomy): Eukaryota > Metazoa > Mollusca > Bivalvia > Cardiida > Solecurtidae > Sinonovacula > Sinonovacula constricta. Next base: position 42,184,021 of record CM017560.1, read on the forward strand.
CACCGGGCCAACCAGTCGTGGAACTACCATTATATTTGCTTGAGCGTTAGCAAGAGAGCTATATGACTACCATTTTTAACGACTATGGTATGTTGCAGCCCAGGATCAAACCTGGGGCATCCAGTAACTGGAGCCGACACTCTATCGACTGCACTACCAGGTCCTGTAAGAGAGTACAATGAGTTTAACTAAACATATCAAAGCAGACTACAGGTCAGCTATTTTCTCCAGTACACATTGGGGGTTAAGAGCAGGTTCTGCAATATGTCTTGAAGAAACAGTTGACTTGAGTTTAAAAAAATCCTTCCTCATCGCATGGGTTCAAGTTCCAGTCGGGGCAAGAACTTTCATGTGAGGAGATTTTCAGCTAACCTGCAATGCCCCAGTGATTCTCCAAGGCGTAAGTCTGGGGTCATCCTCCACCAATAATTACTTGGACATCACCAATCTAATCATATTTGTATTGGTGCCATATAAGAGAAAAAAAAAAACTTTCCAGGATATACAAGATACTGAGTAGGAACAAAATCAAAGGTTCCAACTATTGATCTTAATTTCTCTTCCTTAAGTCAGCAAGGTAAGGACATGGGCTCTGCAATCATCTCTCTGAAATGATCAACTGACCAAAAGTTTATTAAATATCCCTCTCAGTTTTAAGGAGATATAGAGCCAACAGTGAACTGGGATGGAGAGACGGATGTCAGGTCATTTCTATAAAACCTTCACCACTGTGCATTTAAGAAGTTAAAAATGCCACATCAACAAGCTTCATCTGTTTTTGTTACATGAATTTCCTTATCCTTCCAATAATATTTGTCATCTAAAGTTCATTACACATGCTGCCTTTATATGCTTGAAATACCACAAGGATGGTCTAAGTTTTAACATTAATGGGGTGAACGGTGCTTCAAGCAAGAAAAGGGTTTACCACCTATCAGAAAAACATAATGTGCCTGGGTGTGGAATTTGGTTACAGAGTAGCACTTTTACAAGGACTTACAAATCAGCAACTCAACCTGCTCAGCCACAGTGCCTTGATTGAAATTATTTATAAGTACAGATAGGATAAGAAAGTGGGAAGGCCCATCTGGCTTATTTATAAGTACAGATAGGATAAGAAAGTGGGAAGGTCCATCTGGCTTATGTATAAGTGCAGATAGGATAAGAAAGTGGGAAGGCCCATCTGGCTTATGTATAAGTGCAGATAGGATAAGAAAGTGGGAAGGCCCATCTGGCTTATGTATAAGTGCAGATAGGATAAGAAAGTGGGAAGATATGATAAGAAAGTGGGAAGGCCCATCTGGCTTATTTATAAGTGCAGATAGGATAAGAAAGTGGGAAGATAGGATAAGAAAGTGGGAAGGCCCATCTGGCTTATGTATAAGTGCAGATAGGATAAGAAAGTGGGAAGGCCCATCTAGTTTATTTATATGTGCAGATAGGATAAGAAAGTGGGAAGGCCCATCTGGCTTATTTATATGTGCAGATAGGATAAGAAAGTGGGAAGGCCCATCTGGCTTATTTATAAGTACAGATAGGATAAGAAAGTGGGAAGGCCCATCTGGCTTATGTAGAAGTGCAGATAGGATAAGAAAGTGGGAAGGCCCATCTGGCTTATTTATAAGTGCAGATAGGATTAGAAAGTGGGAAGACCCATCTGGCTTATTTATAAGTGCAGATAGGATAAGAAAGTGGGAAGGCCCATCTGGCTTATTTATAAGTGCAGATAGGATAAGAAAGTGGGAAGGCCCATCTGGCTTATTTATAAGTACAGATAGGTTAAGAAAGTGGGAAGGCCCATCTGGCTTATTTATAATTACAGATAGGTTAAGAAAGTGGGAAGGCCCATCTGGCTTATTTATAAGTGCAGATAGGATTAGAAAGTGGGAAGACCCATCTGGCTTATTTATAAGTGCAGATAGGATAAGAAAGTGGGAAGGCCCATCTGGCTTATTTATAAGTGCAGATAGGATAAGAAAGTGGGAAGGCCCATCTGGCTTATGTATAAGTGCAGATAGGATAAGAAAGTGGGAAGATATGATAAGAAAGTGGGAAGGCCCATCTGGCTTATTTATAAGTGCAGATAGGATAAGAAAGTGGGAAGATAGGATAAGAAAGTGGGAAGGCCCATCTGGCTTATGTATAAGTGCAGATAGGATAAGAAAGTGGGAAGGCCCATCTGGCTTATTTATATGTGCAGATAGAATAAGAAAGTGGGAAGGCCCATCTGGCTTATTTATATGTGCAGATAGGATAAGAAAGTGGGAAGGCCCATCTGGCTTATTTATAAGTACAGATAGGATAAGAAAGTGGGAAGGCCCATCTGGCTTATGTAGAAGTGCAGATAGGATAAGAAAGTGGGAAGGCCCATCTGGCTTATTTATAAGTGCAGATAGGATTAGAAAGTGGGAAGACCCATCTGGCTTATTTATAAGTGCAGATAGGATAAGAAAGTGGGAAGGCCCATCTGGCTTATTTATAAGTGCAGATAGGATAAGAAAGTGGGAAGGTCCATCTGGCTTATTTATAAGTGCAGATAGGATAAGAAAGTGGGAAGGCCCATCTGGCTTATTTATAAGTACAGATAGGTTAAGAAAGTGGGAAGGCCCATCTGGCTTATTTATAATTACAGATAGGTTAAGAAAGTGGGAAGGCCCATCTGGCTTATTTATAAGTGCAGATAGGATTAGAAAGTGGGAAGACCCATCTGGCTTATTTATAAGTGCAGATAGGATAAGAAAGTGGGAAGGCCCATCTGGCTTATTTATAAGTGCAGATAGGATAAGAAAGTGGGAAGGCCCATCTGGCTTATTTATAAGTGCAGATAGGATAAGAAAGTGGGAAGGCCCATCTGGCTTATTTATAAGTGCAGATAGGATAAGAAAGTGGGAAGGCCCATCTGGCTTATTTATAAGTGCAGATAGGATAAGAAAGTGGGAAGGCCCATCTGGCTTATTTATAAGTGCAGATAGGATAAGAAAGTGGGAAGGCCCATCTGGCTTATTTATAAGTACAGATAGGTTAAGAAAGTAGGAAGGCCCATCTGGCTTATTTATAAGTACAGATAGGTTAAGAAAGTAGGAAGGCCCATCTGGCTTATTTATAAGTACAGACAGGATAAGTAAGTGGGAAGGCCCATCTGGCTGAGTGGTGAAGAATCACCAACTTGCATCTCTTCTGCCTCTAAGGAATGCTTTATCAAGTCTTCAGCGGGGGCTAAATAGAGAATACATGGTTGGTGCCGAGAATGAGAAAGTTTATCTGGTGAGCGAAAAGCGAATATCTTGGCGAGCTTTAGCGAGCCAAGATACGCTTCGAAGCGAACCAGATAAACTTTCTTATTTATCCTGCTTTTTGTCTTTTATATGAAAAAAAATATATAAAAAATAGGAAATTTGTAAACAAAGAGGAAGACTGAAGAAAAAATAACGGAAAAACAATAGCCGCTTTACTCCTTCTTTCTTCAGACATGAACCTCCGTTAATTTTTTTCAAATATTTTTAATCTCCATGTCAACATATATAAATGTTTAAAAAATTCCATGAATGATTATATGAATCGGCAAAAAGGCATTAATTACACGTTTCAAGAGCATGTGAACATAACTTATGTAAACAGTGTATTCATACGCGTGGTTTGGTCATGTGACCTATTGACTGGATATCACTAAGTTTATCCGGCAAGGCTTTATCCTGCACATTTATGCGTGAAAGCAGGATAAAACCCTACGTTGTTTGGGGAGGTCTTTCAGCCAACCTGTGGAGCTCCAGTAGTTCTATCCAAATATATAATGGGGTCTTTCTCCACCAATTATTAGCAGACATTTCAATATGAATTATAATAAATAATTATACACAGACAAAGACATAGTAAAAAGTTAAGATTTATCCTTACTGACAATACTACACACAGGCTGAGTTCCAGTCCACTGTCCGTTATCTAAGCACATCCGTGTTACTGAACCACTGGTAAACCTGTAGCCAAGGTCACAATTAAACATGGCAATGGAGCCAACCAATCGATCCTCTGATGTCAATTGCATCATTCCATTGACTGGGGCCGTCAGCACACCACATGATTCTGTTGATAATAAATCAACAAGTTAATCAATCTATTTTTTTTGTTCACACACTAATCTGTTTTGTATATTTTTTTACCTTCTCACAATAAAGATTCAACAGAGGTCACCAGAACACAAAGTGACACAAACAAATGAGTGTTTAATGGGCACCAAGTAAAAAGGAGAAAGCAAAATGGTGTGGAGAAGCTGAGAAGTGAACAAAACTTACAGCAAGGGTGAACTTAGTTATAATCTAAAATAAAATCTTAAGTAACAGAGTTAATAAAAAAAAAATAAAAAAAAATGAGGCTACATATGTTACATGAAATGAAAACCTTAAAAATGATCTATCTGGTGTTTTCTTAATAAAGTTTTTATTTCTTTTTACATCATTTTTTGCATGCACTAAAAAGTATATAATAACATGTCTGAAAATGGGTAATAAGTAAGTCCAAACTCTTAGCCAAAATAAATCCAAATTGCCAGTAGTCAAGATAATATAAATTGAAGTGGAAAAAGTTTCTAAAAAAAAACAACCCACAAATCCTCATCCACATTTCTAAGAATGATAATGAGTCAATGGTGATCCAATCGGATATACTGCTTATTATAATCTTTAAATTTTTGTTGAATGTTTTTTCCTATTATTCTTTGGAAAGTATTTTTATTCATCTAAAAACCCTGCAAACCCCCACCAAGAAAAACAGATATAACCTCCTCTAGTTCTCAAAAAAAAGTCAACAGAAAACAAAGTAAACATTAGAAAGCTTTCACACACAAAAATCCTAGTTATGTTACAAACAAGAAATGTCACCGAAGGTTCAATGACCTTGACCTTTTGGATTTTAGTGGCAAATTATGTGCGGCACACACCTTCAAGTATGTCACTACATGTATGACAGTGAAGTTTGACTAAATACTGTTTTAAAATGTTAAGCTATGGGCAATATAGAAATATGCAATTTGTGAAAAATAACCTTCAAGTCTACCACTGATCACAGAGGATAACAATTCTATTGATGTTCAATATAATGTACTTATCTAGCCCAACTTGCAGTTCTTTTTCCTCAATTGAGATTTTTATTTTAACTCAAATATTGACTCCCAAAATAATTTTTACAGACATACTATTATACATTTTTTTTTATTTACCACCAATTTTGAAAGGTTCAATTATGAAAGGTTGGGGTATTAAGATATAAACATAAAGTGCTAAAGGTACAATCATATGTGGTAAATAGTGAGCAATCAAAAGCCTGAACTTAAGCTAGATCTCAACTGAGAAAAGTTTCCACAAGTGGGGACAGGTACATGTGAAACATTCCAAAATGGCAAATGTAGGTTGAAAGGAATGCGACAGAGATGACATGAATTTATAGATGTAGATAAATGTCTGTCACAAAATTAGATAAAAATCCAGCAAGATCATAAAACATATTGGCTTAAGATTAAGATAGTGGAAGGGAACATTATCCCAATAAACAACCAGTCAGAAGCCTGTCCGGCTCTTGCATGAACATGATTATATTTGCAAATAGTTCATACATACATTATTACTTTTCTTTTAGTATAATTGGTGAACAAAAAGGCTTCATTCTACAAATAAGTCTGTCCAATTCAGTGGTGAGATGGAAGAGATTGATTTGTGGGGAAACAAATTGATGAAACTGTCCAAAAAGAGAGACGTAAAACCATATCTATGTAAAAAGATACCTGGTATTGAAAAAATATCAATCTTACCAATGTATACACAAGTAGGGGGTGGCTCATTCCAGGTTCCATCAAGACGGTTGCAGGTTCGATTCCAGTTGTCACTAAGCATGAATCCTTGGTTGCAGAAATATGTTGCCTTTATACTATCCGAGTCTGAGGAGACTATTACTGTGCCATCGATGGGGTTGGCAACATCACCACACACTGGAAAGAGAAATAATAACATACACAAGTTTATCAGCTTTCATCTATTTTTTGTTAAAAATACTTATCATTTTTAGGTATATGCTTTTAGTTTTACGCTTTTTTTCAATTTTATTTATTTGCTTTCAGCATCATGCATAAGCTCATATTCATTTTAAGTTATTTGCTTTCACTAAGGACGCAGTCGCAGGTCAATATCACATGACCCATGTCTGCAAAAGTATATATTGACCAAAACCTAAGTCTTTACTTGTTATATCACATACCCTAATATATATCAAATGTTTACAGCTGCAATGAACGATAAATAAAAATTATGTTCATTTCTCGATGAACTACATTAAGACGTAGACATTGCCTGCTTGCATTCCTGATTGCTGATTGGCTAAGTGGGTGGAGATGAATTTACTACAGACTATTTTCATAAATGAACGAATAATAAATGATTTTTTACATTTGTTTGCAATCGCATTACATATAATTGTGGTTTCAAACACTTTTGAAAAACTGTAATAGTGGCATTATTTTGTTGTTTTGCTTCTTGATTTTGTGGGCATGGCTTAAATATGAAGGAGTCACAGGGACTCCACGATACTTTAAACAGAGTAAATCAGCGATTCATTCCTCAATTAAATTATCCTGTCATTGTTGTTTTGTAACGACAAGCCATTCACACTTTTCATTTCAACATAAAACTTTCAAGATGTCTCTCCAATTTGCCAGAGTTTTTTTTTCTCAATCTGTTCTCAAATTTTCCCTTGACAGATAATCACAAAAAAGCATTTTTTGTTATTTTCTGTTACATTTTCCCTTAATGGTACCAAATCATCATCAAACACACTGATATACTGTCAATTACTTTTACCAGATGCTATCATCTAGTTCCAAATGAAATTCTATTGATCTCTATATGTATTATGTTAATGGGGTTTAGCATCCCACCAACAGCATTTCAGTTATCTGGAGATGGTGTCCACTTGATATAGTGCTGGCTTCACTGTGTATAGCATGCCATGAGCACCTGGCATGATACCACACCCAGTCACATAATCCTGACTCTGGGCGAAACCAGTAGTGGAATTCCCTTATATTTGCTTGAGCATCAGCAAGGGAGCTATACCACTACCATTTATAAAGACTTTGCCAAATTGTGACCCAGCATCGAACATGGGGCCTCCCGTTACCTGGAGCTGATGCTGTACCAATTGCACTACCAGGTTCTATAAAATGATATATATACCACATGGTCTTTGTCTGATGCATTTCTTAATGATAAAGGCAGGACAGTCCTTAAAATGACCATAACTGTGTTGCTATGGTTTGCAGAAACCAAACAAAAAAAGGCATCCATAATACTCACCTATAACTTGACAGGCAGGTAATGGTTCCCAGAATGCCAGCCTCTGTGCATGATGCTTCAGACTGGCCCACCAGGTTGTATCCCGGATCACAGTAGTACAAGGCATTGTATCCAAATGTGGTCTCTTCCCAGAGCACATTGGCATAAGCCACATCTGTAGGCCTACCACAGTCTACAGCACATAATGTACAAAATACTTATAATATGAAGACATGGCATGCATTGACAAGTTAAAATGCTCTGAAAACTAGCTGGAGAATAAAGATGTTGCTGATGAGAGGTTATTGTTGCTCAGAGGTGCCTTTTGGAGAGGTAGTGCTTATTATCTAGTATCAGGCTTGAACTTGTTCAGCAGACTTGTTTTACAGCTCTGGTCGTTGGGTATAGATATCAATACTTGTAGCAAGTAAGTAAATAAAACTATTTGTCAATGTCAAGCTGGTTGCACTTACCTGCAACGACGTCGTTCATTGGCTGAATTTCTGTGCCGTTTTGAACACAGAGCCAATCAATTTGCTTGATGCATATATTCATGAGAATGAAGATTTTCTGGCCAAATAACCCAGGGAATATGTATGTACTGATAATGTATTCTCCCTTCAAGGTTTATGTGTATCTTTTTATAGTGTATAAAAAATTTTTTTCAGGAGTTAAGTAATAAGCAACTTTTAAGTTATGAGCGCTATAATAAAAAAAGACAGGTTTTATCATGTTGATGAGAGGCAAAGAGTAGGATTTTTGAGTGGTCCAGAAATTAAAGGAGACTAGTTTAACTAAAATTTGTAATCTCATCAGCACCTTATCCCAATGGTTCAAGTCCTGTTTGGGGCAAGACATTTCTTGTGGAGAGGTTTCTCTCCCTGACTGTGGTGTACCAGTGGTTCTATCCTGACACATGTTTGGTGTCTTCCTCTACTAAACATTATTGTAATGTACCAGTGGTTCTGTCCTGACACATGTTTGGTGTCTTCCTCTACCAAACATTATCATACATTGCCAAAGTGACCATAATTATGCCAGTGCATAAAATATCCATGCCTGATACCAAGATTCAGTACTTACAGTATCCTTGATATTCCATTCATGACTTTTATTTAATGCTAGCATACAGTGACAGACTTTAACACCAAACTCTAACTTCAGGCCTGGCTCTGGTCAGACCCCCAGACAGAATTCCTGGCCTGCATATAATCCTTTCTTTGGGACCCCTCATATTTCAACTAGGTCTCATACTGATTGCATCATTATATATAAATATCATATAAATATTTAATATGGGTCAGTAGCTAATAGTGTCCTCTTATGTGAGATAAATCTAAGATACAATACACCAAGACATATGTTATTTAGTAACGGTGTCAACAAGCACTTTGGCACAATTAAATGCAACATATTAAAGATCTCTCTAATGCCAGGGCTTAATCTATTACAAGACAATCTAGTGATGATGTAACATTTTTATCTTCAGTGCCTAAGTTATCGATATGGGCAATAACTCTTGCCAATCTGAGAAGTTTATTGTACAGTTTTCATAGTTTGGAAGGACATATAATTGTGTCTGTAGGAGATCAAACAGTTAGCTTGTGTACAATATCATTTTGGAGTAATCACTAGGAATAAAGCTATTAAGTAACAACTAAAACAAAAGATGCTACTTTCTTAGATGCACAGTACTTTCACCTCTCAGATCTACAATCTGTTTCATAATATTTTTATGATGTAAATAAGAAAAAAGGTTTTTCTCAGTCTGGCTTTTTAGTATGCAGAATGCCAAAAATTCGAGCTTATGCTACTTGTTGAAGTCTTGATGACTCAAAATAAATATTATCCTATCCTATCCTTTCCTATCCTAACCTAACAAAATTATAAATTAGTAACACACTTAATTGGAATTTGACCAGTCAGATGCTAGTCACAGTTTACGTAGAGAATTTTTAGAAAAATATTATTTTGTGTTTTATATAGCTGCTTTTTAGCTCAACATCATAGAAAATCTCATATTGTGCATGTAGTAATGTACGACATGTTAACACATCAGTCAAGTGCGGATCGGCTCTATATTGATGCAATAATTTAAATACAAAATCTGGCTTGTGTTCAGTGTCAAGAACCTAGACAAAAGTGAGCAAGTTGTTGTATTAATACCCGTAATTGGAATTGCCACTTACTAATGTGGAGGTAGCCTAGAGCACTGGGCTGTCATGTGTGGGATGGGGTTTGCCAGCATTTTTGCCGATATTGTGCAGCGACATTTCTATCATTATTGCACAGGGGCACTTATGAGGTGCCCAGGGACTGAACCAGGCCAGTGCATTATTCTGACACTAACAAGTCAGACATAATGCTGTCCCCTTAGCCCCAACCGTTAGGAGGGAAGCCACTACTACCAATAAAGTCTTTGGTTTGACCCGGACGAGGTTTGAACCCGCACCTCCCGATCCCCAAGCCGATGCTCTACCAAGTGAGCTATTGCAGCCTGTTGTTGTCATGTGTCAACTGATTTATATTCTAAATGAAAATGCCACTTATTGATGAGGAGACAGCTTGGAGCACTGGGCTGCCATGTTCCACCTGCTTTAAGTTATAATTTAAATTGCCACTTGCTGATGAGGAGGCAGCTTGGAGCACTAGGTTGCCATGTGCCATCTGATTCATGTTGTAATTTAAATTACCACTTACCGATGAGGAGGCAGCTTGGAGCACTGGGCTGCCATGTGCCATCTGATTCACAGGTGCGAATGGCCTCACCCAACAACTGGTAACCAATCTGACAGTAGTAGGTAGCAGTGGCAGCCAGGTAAGATCCTTCCCACTGGTCCACAATTCCAAACTCTGGTTCATCAAGTCTACCACAGTCTGGAAATAAATGTGTGATGTTTCTTTAAAAATAATGCTTATTTTGTTGCATATGATATTTTCCTAAAATATCAAAACACCAGGGGTACAATCTAAGTACATGTAGTTTTTTATTCAAACAAATGAAGAAATATCTTGCTGTTGTTTTTAGTGATCAAAGGATATTAAATAACTTATACATAGGACATGATACAATAATAAATATCTATGGAGATTTTTCACATAGGACTAAAGAAATCTAAGTAGTATGTCCATGTAGAACCACCAGTGCACTGCAGGTCAGAATTCAGTATTGAATTATTAATAAACATTAAGCATGATGAGCATTATGACATACAGTCTATCTTACCAACAAGATAACATACAGGAGCTACCCCTGTCCAGAGCATGTTTGTGGCACTATTACATAAGCGTGTGTATGAAGGGGGCTCACTGAGCAGGAACCCTCTGTCACAGGAGTAACTGGCCACATCTCCACTAGGAGACAGGGTCAGTGAGCCATTCTGGGGGGCATCTAGTGGTCCACAAACTGCAAACAATAAATACAGATAAGTAAATAACTTGTTTATTTGGTTATTGGGTTACTGTCCCACCAACAGTATTTCAGTTATCTGAAGATGGTGTCCACTTGAAGCAGATATGCTGCCTTCACTGTGGATAGCATGCCGTGAACACCTAGCATGATACCACACCCAGTCACATTATCCTGACACAGAGCCACTACCCTAATAGTAGCTTGAGCGTAAGCAAGGGAACTAAAATACCTATATCATTTTTAGCGACTCTGGTATGTCGTTTCCGAAATTGAACAGCTTTGTAATGCTTTTTTTTATCAAAACACATTAAAAAAGCAAATAAGCTTGAATCTTCCATTTTAATCTTCTTCCTGGGTAGAACCTGTTCTGACATAAGTTCTACCTGATGCAATGTGACAAAAATATTCGTGACTTGAATCAGCTCTTTAGTTCAAAGTTTAGGGGCCAGTTCATTATACTGACACAGACGAGTCACCTCTACCACTTGAGCTATTGCGGCTGGTCAGTTCAAATTTTAAATATAGAAAATAACTTACCTGTATCTTGGACTTTTAAATACTTTTTAGAAACTAATTATGGTTGTTATAGCAATGTCCAGCCAGTTTTTACTATGTATAACATGCTATTAACATGATGGCAAGCAACCAAACCCCATCACATAACTCTGATATCAGGCCAACCAGACGATAAACTATTCTTATATTTATTTAATCTTTCCACAGGATCTGTATCATTATTATGCCTAAGTTGTCTCTTGGTTAGGGTTTGAACCCAGGGACTCTCATACCTAGAGCTGCTGCCCTACCTTCCGAGTTACCAGGGAAAGTATCTTCTTGATAACGACTGCATGATGCTTACCATTTTGATAGCAGCTGGGTGGGCTGGGATTCCACAGACCCGACTGGTTACATGTAGTGATATCTGGTCCCACCATAGAGAACCCTGGGTTACATAGGTACTGTACCATGGACTGGTACTGGGTCCCCTGCACCACTGCCAAACCACCATTCAAAGGTTCAGGAGGTGCACCACACTCTGAGACAAATGCAACATAACATAGTGACCAAGCAACCTTTTTTTCTTTTTAGATGGAGTTGGGGTTGAGAAAGGTGATGGGACATCATTCTAGTTATTTCAATTGTTCTAAGGTTTTGATTTGAGGTACTGCCTTTTGTTAAACATTCCAGAACTGATCTATCATCTAGGACTGTTCATTAATTTTGAAGCAGATAGATTTATAAGCAACTTAATAAATATAGTGCTGCTTTCACAGTAAAAGGTAAGCAATGAACAGGTATCTGATACCAATGATATTTCACCCAGTGACAATCTTTAAATCATGCCAACCAGCCTTCCATTTACCTTTATAACATGAGCATTAACAAGAAACCTGTACAAAAAATACAATTTGACATTTTAAAGAATTTGGTCAATTCATGTATTAGGAATGAACCCCAATATAAGCAAACATACTTTGTATTAAATTAAGTAAAAAATATCATTAAACAGATATAAAATCATGCTTTAAACACTGAAATTTTAATTAAAAAAACCAACAAATTGTCCTATTGTCAAGCAAGACAAACAGGATACAATCAGAGTTAGATTAAAGGTAGCACATGCTGGACCATTATACACTCAAGATCAATCAGGATACAATCAGAGTTAGATTAAAGGTAGCACATGCTGGACCATTATACACTCAAGATCAATCCACAAGTGCACATTAATATGTTTAACCTTTGGAGATAGTCTACAAGAAATAAAGGAGTTATAGGCAAACAAATATCAAAAAAATCTAACAAAGGCATTATTACTGAATAACAATGCCATAAGTTATCTCAGCTTTGCCCACAAATTAACATCAATATTGATCATTCCACTGTTATATAGAAATTTTAATAAAGAAAGAATCAGTTGTTTGAATTTGGTAAGATAAACTTCACCTTTATGCACACATTACCAGATTGTATTTGTGTGATTTTCCTGATTAATTCTATTAATCTTTTTGAAAGTGACAAGCACCATTTAATAACCACATAAAGCCAAACCTAACTCCACGCTTACTACATTAAACAAGAGGCCCATGATGGCTCTTAATCACTCACCTGAGGACACAGGCTTTTAGTAGGCTCATATCTGGCATTAGGTAATTAAGAGTTATTAACTTTAGAAATCTTTGGTGAAGATTTGACCATTAGTTTGGCAACTAGGCTGAAAACATTTTCTAGAATTTCACCAAGTAACCTACTGAATCCACATGACCCACTTCAAAATATATTTCAAAACATATGTAAGTTTCATACTAGCAAACATTCTGGCAAAGTTTGGAGAAGATTGGGCCATCAATGTGGCCTCTAGTGTACAACCTTTTTGTAAGATTTCACCTAGTGACCTACCTTTTGACCCCACATGATCCAGTTATGAACTCATCCAAGATTTCATGCAGGCAAACATTCTGATAAAGTTTTGTGAAGATTGAGCCATAAATGGGGCTTCTAGTGTGTTCACAAGCTTTTTCTAAGATTTGACCTAGTGACCTACTTTTTGACCCACCGTGACAAATTAATGCACTCGTACAAGGTTTCTGTCAGACAAACATTCGACCAAGTTTCGTGAAGGTTGGGCCATAAATGGGGCCTCTACTGTGTTCACTAGTTTTTTTCTAAAATTGACCTAGTGACCTACCTTTTGACCCCATGTGACCCAATAACGAACTCATTCAAGATTTCATGTAGACATACATTCTGACAAAGTTTGATGAAGACTGACCTAAAAATGTGGCCTTTAGTGTGTTCACAAGTTTTTACTAAGATTTGACCTAGGGACCTACTTTTTGACCCCACGTGACCCAGTTATGAACTCATCCAAGATTTTATGCAGGCAAATATCCTAAACAAGTTTGGTGAAGATTGGGCCATAAATGGGGCCTCTAGTGTGTTCACAAGTTTTTCCTAAAATTTGACCTAGTAACCTACTTTTTGAACCCACATATGACCCAATAATAAACTCATTCAAGATTTCATGCAGACAAACATTCTGACCAAGTTTGGTGAAGATTGGGCTATAAATGTGGTCTCTAGTGTGTTCACAAGCTTTTTCTAAGAATTGACTTAGTGACCTACTTTTTGACCCCACGTGAACCAGTTACGAACTTATCCAAGATTTTATGCAGACAAACATTTTGACCAAGTTTGGTGAAGATTGGGCTATAAATGTGGCCTCTAGTGTGTTCACAAGTTTTTCCTAAAATTTGACCTCGTGACCTACTTTTTGACCCCAGGTGACCCAATAATGAACTCATCAAAGATTTCATGCAGACAAACATTCTGACCAAGTTTGATGAAGATTGGATAAAAATTGTGGCCTCAAGTGTGTTCACAAGGTAAAATGTTGATGACGAACGACGAACGAAGAGGTATCAAAAAAGCTCCCTTGAGAACATTGTGCTCAGGTGAGCTAAAAATAAACAGACAGAAGGACAACTCTATATCCCCCCATCACAATTCCTTGAATGGTTGTGACATTAAAGAACCTGCAACATTCTCGAGTCTCATATATTGCTCAAAGACACAGAGGTATGTCAGAGACAAACGTGCAACCCAGAATACTGCTAAGAACATTATAAACAAATGATGATCTTACCCACAATGGCACAGGTTGGTTTCACTGGCTGCCAGGTACCATCAGCTGTGCAAGTGCGGTTGATGGTTCCCTCTAGACGGTACCCAGCCTCACAGCTGTAGAAGGCAATAGCTCCATACTGGGTACCAACAGGCATATCAACATGTCCATTGATAGGGGGACTCAAGCCAAGACAGTCTAGATTCAGATAAGGTTCAATGTAGTGTGGCATTGCCACATATAAAAGTTATCACACTTGCATTATGTTTTTAATAAGCAATTAACTATGTAAATTAATGCTAAAAAGGGTTGAACATTAAGTTAGCAGGGCTAACAGCATATTTTTTCTTGGCACTTTTTGTATTTCTAAACCCGTAAATCATTTCTTTAAAACAGTGCAAAAACAATAAAAAAGAGATAACAAAGGAAAACATTTTTTTTATATTTTTAAAAGAATATTAGAGTGGGTGCACTCAAATCCGAACAGTACCTGATACCGAACAAATATTTTAAACATGTATTATTTTCACACAAGTACTATGGTATGCACTATGATGTCTTTTTTTATGACATCATAGCATCAATATTGATTTCCCCTGCCATAAGGCACCCTAGAAGCATAGGAGATATTTATAAGACGTCTTTGCACATATCAACTGTAAAAAGGTAAAGCAAATTACAGTGACTTGAAATTTTTGCACATGCCGTACATAAGAAAATTTCGTTAAATATAAGTTTTATTGCCACGTATTTTTGCATTTTGTACATTAGTAGACATGTAATTTGGTAATAAGATGCCGTGTTGGCAATAATGGCGTCTTTTTATGAAGATACAGGCCATTCGGAGTTAGGCACATAAATAATTTCAGATGGATGTAATTCCAAACACTTATTTTTATTATTGTCACTTTGTTAACATATAGAAAGCGACATTTACCCAAAATATTTGTAGCTTAAGGTATAATTTATTAACATATTTCTTTACCTCCAGTATTACTTATAATGCATATAAATGGAAATAAATCATAAATGTATTAAAATATTTCCATGGTCATTCTATCAAACAGTGGAAAATATTCGTCTTATGACAAATGCCATCCTAGCACGCATATCCTGATTTCAATTCACACACTTCAATAAATTAAAATTAGCTCTAGCGCGTAAGCTTAGAATAGATAGTTGAATTACGCAATGTGTAAACTATTAATTGTGCTTAAAACAAATGTTCTTAGTTCTGAATTCTTATTGCAGAAAGAACACATAATACATGATGGTCTTTTTTACCTAATGAAAACGTTTATTTATAGATGAGGCGCCAGGTGGGTGCGAAATCTAAACGACGCCAATATGACGTTAATTTGGTAAACCACGTGGCCGAACTTGTAGAAGATAGAGCAATGCCACTCTCTAAAGCAGCAAATCCCAAAACAACGTTACATGACCGTATCCACAAAAAGTATACAGCAGCTAAAATCGGAGCCAAACCTGTTCTCACAGATGCTAGGATTGTTAACTGGGCATTAAAGCATGTTAAAGAAAGTCGATGTTTGCCAAAAAAAAAAACTAGAACTATCGCTGAATGTGATTCATACCCCCACCAATGTCCTTGACAAAGCTGGTACAAGGGTAAGATGGGTTCTGCACATTGCCCAGTTGGGGTGAACATTTGAGTTAAGCTTGAAGAATATCCTTACATTAGTATAGAATTTATAGGGCAGACACGACATATTGTCTAGTATTGATTGTAAGCAAATTAAAAGACTTAAAAAGGGGCATAACTTTGTCAAAATGCAATACAGAGTTATGAAACTTGACCTGCATATCTTACTTGTGATACGTCATATATCTTTTAAGTTTCAAGCAAATACCTGTGCTAATTTCAGAAATATTCAAGTACATGTTAAAATTTAAGAAGTCAATTTTGACCTTCAAGTGTGACCTTGACCTTAAGCCGGCACAAAGGTAACATGGGTTCTGCACATAACCTTGTTGAGTTGAACATTTGAGTAAAGTTTGAAGAAAATTCTTCCATTAGTACAGGATTTATAGAGCGGACACGACATATTGTCTAATACTTGATTGTATGTAAATTTGAAGACTTAAAAGGGTCATAACTTTGTCAAAATGCAATACAGAGTTATGAAACTTGACCTGCATATCCTTATTGTGACATTTCATATATATTTTAAGTTTCAAGCAAATACTTTTTTAGTTTCAGAAATATTCAAATACATGTTAAAATTTAAGAATATTTTCTAAGTCAATTTTTGACCTTCAAGTGTGACCTTGACCTTAAGCCGGCAAAAGAGTAACATGGGTTCTGCACATCCCCTTGTTGAGGTGAACATTTGAGCCAAGATTAAAGAAAATCTTTCAATTAGTGTAGGACTTACAGAGCCGACACAACATAATGTCTAATATTTCATTGCTTGATATTTGACCTTCAATTGTGACCTTGACCTTGAGCTGACATATGGGTAATATGGGTTCTGCACATCCCCTTGCTGAGGTGAACATTTCAGCCAAGTTTGAAGAAAATCCTTCAATTGGTATAGGATTTATAGAGCGGACGCGACAAGGTGAATTCGTTATAGCCACCCCCCACATTTTGTGGTGGGGGTATAATAAAAACCATGTCTATGTCCGGAATTAGGAACTGTATTGTTCGGAATTCAAACCTTTGTTCGGAAAAAAGTCGCAATCAAAGTTAATAAAAGTTGAAGCATAATGCTTTTAATATAAGCATAGAGGGACTAAATTAGTGGACCCATTACCAAACAGTAAAAAATACTGCTCAAGTGTTTGGCAATAGATGCACCCGTTCTATTAAAGGTTTTTACACATTTTAGATGCAAGATATTAACAAAGCTGGATATTTTTATATATTTTAGGAGCCTTTACGTCTGAAAAAAAATCCAAAAGAAAACTAAACAAGACAACTTTTAAGCCTTACATATATATATTGATTTCATGTATGTTATAAACTGTCTTTTGAAAGTTTGTAAAACTACAAAAACACAGAATTAATATTATGAGATTGAAAAAATGGTTTTATTTTGTAACAGAGAAAGAAGAAGCTGCAGCTGGTCTGGGGCTTGATTCTGTGACCCTTTGTTACACTGTGAACGCTCTACTGAGCGAGCTTCTATAGCCATCCACACATTCTCTCCCTATCATTTAGTGACATTACATGTCAGGTGCACTTTCACGTCTATGTTTTCTGCAACTTCTGGTGGAGAAACTTTCTAAGAATAAGTGGGGTAAGGTTTAACACAAACATGTGAGTCAGCTTTATGACTTTCCCCTAAGAAAGGTTTTGCCCAAATTGGGACGTGAAACTCTCTGTGAAGAAAAGCTTTCGCCCACACAGGGACTTCACTCCACATGTGGATAAAGGTGTTTGCTCAAACAGGGACTTGAATCCATATGTGTAAAAAAGCTTTTGCCCAATCCCAGACTTGAACCTTTATGTGGAGAAAAGCTTTTGCCCACACAGGGACTTCAATCCATATGTGGATAAAGGTGTTTGCTCAAATAAGGACTTAAAGTCCTCTGTGAAGAAAAGCTTTTGCCTACACAGGGACTGCAGTCCATATGTGGATAAAAGAGTTTGCTCAAACAGGGACTTGAATCCATATGTGGAGAAAAACTTTTGACCAAACAATGTGGCCTATGGCATGTTCACAAGGTTTTTCTATCATTTGATCTAGCGACCTAGTTTTTGACCCCATGTTTGATAAAACTGGATAAAAATTGTACCTTCTAGTGTGTTAAAAAGCAAAATGTTGATGGATTCGTGCTCAGGAGAGCTAAAAATCTACCAATCGTACCAATGTATACACAAGTAGGTGGTGGCTCATTCCAAATCCCATAAAGACGGTTGCAGGTTCGATTCCTGTTGTCACTAAGCATGAATCCTTGTTTGCAGAAATACGTTGCCTTTATTCTATCAGAATCAGAGGAGATCATTACTGTGCCATTGATGGGGTTGGTAACATCACTACACACTGGAAACAGAAATAATTATATACACAAGTTTATAAGCTTTCATCTATCTTCTTGTTAACAATACTTATCGTTATTTTATTTATTTTCTTTCAGCTTTATCCATAAGTTCATATTCATTTTTAGTTATTTGCATAAATTCAAAGATGTATTATTTGTTATAGCAGCAAATAGTGCAGATCTTGATCATCTAGTTCCAAATAAAATTAAATTGGTATCTATAATATGTTTATGTTATCGGTTTATCATCCAACCAACAGCATTTCAGTTATCTGGAGACGGTGTCCACTTGAAGCAGATATAGTGCTGCCTTCACTGTGTATAGCATGCCATGAACACCTGGCATGATACCACACCCATTCACATTATCCTGACACTGTGCAAACCAGTTGTGGAACTTCCCTTATTTTTGCTTGAGCATTAGCAAAGGGAGCTATACCACTACCATTTACAAAGACTTTGCTAAGTCGTGACACGGCATCAAACACAGGACCTCCCGTACCTGGAGCTGATGCTCTACCAATTGCGCTACCAGGTTCTATAATATGATACATATATACCACATGGTCTTTGTCGGATCCAACTCTTAATGATTAATGCAGGACAGTCCTTAAAATGACCATAGCTCTGTTGCTATGGTTTGCAGAAACCAAACAAAAAAAGGCATCCATAATACTCACCTATAACGTGACAGGCAGGCAATGGTTCCCAGATGCCAGCCCCTGTGCATGATGCTACAGACTGGCCCACCAGGTTGAATCCCGGATCACAGGAGTAGAAGGCATTGTAACCAAATGTGGTCTCTTTCCAGAGCACAGTGGCATTAGTCACATCTGTAGGCCTACCACAGTCTACAGCATATAACGTACAAAATACTTATAATATGAAGACATGGCATGCATTGACAAGTTAAAATGCTCTGAAAACTATTGGGTGCTTGTAGGTCATCTCAATACTAATTGCTTACTGTATAGTTTTTTGTCATAAGAGTTTAAATGGTCATAATAATACTTAGTGTTAAGGAACAGTAACATTGATCACACATTTACAAGCATTATTCAATGATCGTATTCTCTTGCAAATTATCCGCTAACTGACTAAAATAAACAGTTCTTCCGGTCCTTACTATAAACACAGTAATGGCAGATTGATAATAATGCCGTTTCTATTTCAAAAGAAGAATTAGTCGTTTTAAAATTAATTGCTATGCTAAAATCATAAATATACCGCTGCTTCTGCAAAAAGTAAGGCTAGTTATGTAAGTTCGCACAGACACAGTGAACGTTATGACAAATTATCCTGCCATTCTAATATAAATTCCTTCCAAATATTCGAACATGATTCTAATATACTTAATGAATATTTAAATATTGTTTTAGGATTCGATTTACATCCCTGCATTTTTTTGATGCTAACATTCAGTGACAGACTTTAACACCAAACTCTAACTTCGGCCCTGACTCTGGCTAGACATCCTTACATGACTCCTGGCCTGCACATAAATCTGTTTCACCCCCATTCTCCTGGTCCCCTCATATTTAAACACTGTCTCAGATTGAGTTTGGAAATTGCCATGGACTAATTGTATCAGGATAGATACATATTAGATAAGTATTTAACAAGGGTTCATATAACTAAATTGTGTCTTCTTATGTGAGATAAATTTAAGATACAAAACACCAAGACATATTTAATCTTATGTTATTTAGTAATGGTGCCATGTCAACAAGCCCTTTGACACAATTGTTTGTTACTTAATAGTTTTATGTTTCATAAGCTTGTTAGGAGGTAAATCAGAAAATTTTTTGTTTTTCTCTGTCATGTTTTTTAGTATGCAGAATGCCAGAAAAGCTGGACAGAGAAAAACAGTTTTTTTCTTATTTACCTCATAACAAGATTATGAAACTTAAGAAATGCACCTAAGACAAATCAAAGCATTTGATTGGTCAGATTTCAATTAAGTGAGTTATCAATTTAACCAATCAGATTCTAGTCAAAGACAGTTTGTGAACAGAATAAATAATAAAAATATTGTGTTTTATATAGCTGCTTTTCCGCTCAACATCCTAGAATATCTCATAACTGTGTACATAGAAATTTTAAGTCATAATAATACATCATTCAAAAAATAAGCTAATCGACTATATCTATGCAGTAATTTTAATATAAAGTTTGGCTTGCTGTGTTCAGTGTCATGAACCTATACAAAATTGAGCAAGTTCTTGTATTAATAATTGGAATTGCCATTTACTAATGTGGAGGTAGCTTGGGGCAATGGGTTGCCATGTGCCGTTTGATTTATGTTATAATTTCAATTACCACTCATTAATGAGGAGGCAGCTTGGAGTAAGTGGTTGCCATGTGCAGTCTGATTTATGTTGTAATTTAAAATGCCACTTACCGATGAGGAGACAGCTTGGAGCAAGTGGTTGCCATGTGCCGTCTGGTTCACAGGTGCGATTGGCCTCACCAGACAACTGGTAACCATATTGACAGTAGTAGGTAGCAGTGGCAGCAAGGTAAGTCCCTTCCCAATGGTCAACATTTCCAAACTCTGGTTTGTCCAGTTTACCACAGTCTGGAAATAAGTGTGTATGGTTTTAAAAAAAATAATGCTTATTTTGTCACTTATGATATTTTCCTAAAATAACGTAACAGCAGGGGCATTAACTGTAAGGAATTTGAGTACATTTATTTTTTTATTTAAACAAGTTAAGAATTCTCTTGGTATTTTGTAGAGGTCAAAGGATATTTAATGAGTTATACATGGGACATGAAACAATTTATAGTAATGTATGGAGATTTTTCACATGAGACTTAAGAAATCTAAGTAGCATTTCCATGGAGAATCACCAGTGCAGCGCAGATCAGAATTCATTATGAACTATTAATGAAAGCTGTGATAAGCGATATGACATATCTTACCAACAAGGTTACAAACAGGAGCTACCCCTGTCCAGAGCATGTTTGTGGCACTATTACATAAGCGTGTGTATGATGGGGGCTCACTGAGCAGGAACCCTCTGTCACAGGAGTAACTGGCCACATCTCCACTAGGAGACAGGGTCAGTGAGCCATTCTGGGGGGCATCTAGTGGTCCGCAAACTGCAAACAATACATAACAATACAGATAAGTAAATAATTTTACATGATTTATAACATTTAGGCATTCAAAATAGGAGGCAAATCAGATTTCACAAACCAAGCAAGTATTTAACATCAAATTCAAAGTGAGGTATAAAAGGCTAAGTAGTTCTAAGTCAGTGACACTTCATTTGGCCATGGGTGCCCTTAATAAACAGTAAATAATAAACAATGTAACTCCACACAACACTTTCAAATGGCATGTACTTTGTTTATTGGGTTTATCGTCCCACAAATAGTATTTAAGTTATCTGGAGACGGTGTCCACTTGAAGCAGATAATATAGTGCTGCCTTCACTGAGTAAAGCATGCAGTGAACACCAGGCATGATACCACACCTAGTCACATTATCCTCAAAAAGGGCTATGGAACAACCTTTATAGTTGCTTGAGCATTAGCAAGGGAACTAAACTACCACTTCCATTTTTAACGACTCTGGTATGTCGTTTCCTGGGATCGAACAACTTTGTAATACTTGATACTTTACTGGTATTTTGTTTTTTGTTGGTTTTCTTTTTAAAAAATTGCAGCAACCAATTATTGTCATTATAGTAATGTCCAGTCATCTTTGTTACAGATGACCCCCCAAAAATGTCTCGGTAGAACAGAACTCAAACCCATGCATCTATAGGCCAAGCAGTCAAAGGTGTAAGTCAGCAACTCTACCACAGCAGCCCAAAGAGGCGACACAAAACTGTCTCCTTTACTGTTTGTTAGGCTAATTAACCTACTTACAATAATACAGTTATCTATAAATGGTGTTAACTTGAAGCAGATTTAGTACTGTCTTTACGATGTTTAACGTGCTATGAACACAATGGTAAGCAATCACAACCCGTCACATAACTATGAAATCAGGACAACCAGATGTTAAACTATTCTTATATTTGTTTAAGCTTTCCACAGGATCTGTATCATTATTATGCCTTAGTTGTCTCTTGGTAAGGGTTTGAACCCAGGGACTTTCATACCTAGTGCTGCTGCCCTACCTTCTGAGCTACCAGGAAAAGTATCTTCTTGATAACATCTGTAGATGCTTACCATCTTGATAGCAGCTGGGTGGGCTGGGATTCCACAGACCTGACTGGTTACATGTAATGATATTTGGTCCCACCATAGAGAACCCTGGGTTACATAGGTACTGGACCATGGACTGGTACTGGGTCCCCTGCACCACTGCCAAACCACCATTTAAAGGTACAGGAGGTGCGCCACACTCTGAGACAAATGCAACATAACATAGTGACCAAGCAACCTTTTTTTTTTTTTTTGATGGAGTTGGGGTGGAGAAAGGAGATGGAACATCATTCTAGTTATTTCATTTGTCCTAAGGTTTTGATTTGAGGTACTGCCTTTTGTTAAACATTCCAGAACTGATCTATCATCTGGGACTGTTCATTTGGAGCAGATAGATTTATAAGCAACTTATTGCAAATATGTTGCTTTCAAGGCAAAAGGTAAGCAATGAACAGGTATCTGATACAAATGATATGTCACCCAGTAACAATCTTTAAACCATGCCAACCAGCCTTAGGTATACCTTTATAACATGAGCATTTATAAAAAATCTGAACAAACAAGAAACGTGGCCATGCCACGAAACCAGGTATCAACGATTTTACACAAATATCAAGCAGGAACTGTTTTTCTATTTTTAGTAACAGTGACCTTGACCTGACTGGCCCCAAATCCAATCCCAAGTTAGATCTTCATGTACCCTTGCTACATCCCAAGTTTCAGCTAGATTGGTTTATTGGAACTTTAGTTATTGACCGAAACTTTTTTCTATTTTCAGTAACACTGACCTTGACCTTGATCCGACTGGCCCCAAATTCAAAACCAGGATAGGTCTTCATGCGCGCTTGCTGTATCCAAAGTTTCACCAAGACTGGTTTATCAAAACTAAAGTGATTGCCCAGAAACCATTTTTCCATTTTTAGCGACAGTAACCTTGACCCAACTGACCCCAAATCTAATCCCAAGCACGGTTTTCATGCAAGCTTGCTATATCCAAAGTTTTAGCAAGATTGGTTTATCCAAACTGAAGTTATTGACCGGAAACCCCCTGTTTGACGCTGCCTGGCTGCACGCATGCCCGGCTGGACCATTATACATTTAAGGGTCAATCCACAAGTGCAAATAAATATGATAAATCTTTGGAGAAAGTCACAAAGAAATAAAGGAGTAATAGGCACACAAATTTAAAAAGAAATCTTACAAAAGGCAACAATTACTGAAAAATAATGCTATTAGTTATCTCAGCATTGCCCACAAATTAACATCTTTTTCAATCATTCGAAAGTAATATAGAAATTTTGATAAAAAATGGCAGCTAAAATTTGTTAAGAAAAACCTCAATAACATGCTATCAAAATCTAACATCCATGCTAACATGAAGAAACTCTGATGAGTATTTAAGGAGTTATCTGCCCAAAATCTGCATTAGGACAGACTCGATTCTTAACAGACTCGATTCTTACCTGATGGTATTTGTGGGATTTTTTTTATTTATTCTATTAATCTTTTTGAAAGTGACAAGCACCATTTTATAACCACATAAGGCCAAACCTAACTTCATGCAAACTACAATAAAAAAAGTCAAGAATAAACAGACAACGCTATATGCAATTTCACCACAAAATGGTTGTGGCATTTCTAGGGGTAAAAGATTTACCTTAAAATATGAAACAAAGAGCATTAAGTCCACTCATATTAAGTAAATAGTAACTGAAATCAAACTTGGGTTGCATTTTGATATATCATACACTTCTATATTAAATACTACTTACATCTGTCCCTTCCAATGTTATCAACTGGAAAGCAAAAGGTTAAGAATGGTTAAGAATGAACAACATTCTGGCATCTCATTGCTCAATGACATGGAAGTATGTCAGATACAAACATGCAAGCCAGAATTCTGAAAAGAACATAATAAACAAATGATGATCCTACCCACGATGACACAGGTTGGTTTCACTGGCTGCCAGGTACCATTAGCTGTGCAAGTGCGGTTGATGGTTCCCTGTAGACGGTACCCAGCCTCACAGCTGTAGAAGGCAATAGCTCCATACTGGGTACCAATAGGCAATTCTACATACCCATAGGTAGGCGGACTCAGGCCAAGACAGTCTAGAATCAGATAAGGTTGAAGGTAGTGTGGCATTGCAACATTTAAAAGTAGTTACATTTGCAATTATGTTTTTGAATAAGCAAATTGACTACCATATTTACTCACCCATAAGTCTACTTCGCTCGTAAGTCGAGGGGGGGGGGGGGAATTTATGGGTCTAAATGGAAGGATTTCACTTCCACCTGGCCATAAGTCGAGGTGGTATATTGTTATATCTAGAGCTGATTTATGCTGCACCCTGCTGTCTTTATCCTGACCATATATGCCGCCCTTCAGGCAGACTGTCCGGTGAGAACGTCACCCTATCATTAAGTTACGATGATATCACTTTCAATGTGTTCTGAAATGCATTTTCGGTGCAGCTTCAGACTCATACTCATCTATTTACCTCACCTTACTGCGCTTGTCGTACCTGGGAACCAAATAATGGTTTTACACTAAAAGGCCTTGAGAGCAATATATTATCGGTAGAAAGAGACACATATTCGGTCCCGCTTTACTTATTGCATGCTTATCATTCTAGCAAAGATTATTGTTTGCACATTGAATCTTCATTTGGCTTGTTACCAAATTCTTTATCACATTTCCCCCGATAATGTAGGCCTACCTTTACACTTTATTATTAGAATCTAGTAAGCAATGGCGTTAATGACGTCAGGTTTTATATACGTCGGTATTCTCAGCTAATTCGTTATGCTCCGAGTCACATCGCAAACTTAACTGTGACGGCATTTCTCTAAATCTTCTACGATATAGTTCATTTTTTCAATACAATTACGCTATTGGTTGCTAATTTCATAAAATGTTAAATGATTTCTGCCATTTTGAATCACTTAGACTGTGACTGATATTTATGATGTAAACATTATTCCCATTAGATTGACAGAGGTTGAGTTTTTGTCGGGCAATACGTTTTCTCATATCAAAATGAAACACAGTAGATCAACAATATGTGTTTCCTTTTCATTTTGGACATGATCACATTTCTCTAGTGGCTCTTAAAATTATATTGTACAAGCTCAGAATCTCATCAGCCTTTAGATTCAACCAGCTAATATTTAATATAACGTGTAAACAGTAATCGAGTGTTACCTTTCATCATATGCTTTACTCCGCCCATTTTAATTAACATAACATAATCGCTCAGCCAATCAAATCTAGAAAGCAGATAAATCATTATGAACGGTTAAGTGTATCTCTTATTGGCTAATTAGCATAACCCCAAACCACCAGCAAGCCTGTTATTTGCCTCTTTATGATCTTGTGTATTGTGTCAATTTCAATTCCACTGATATCTGGCATCATGCTAGACTTGGTGACGTAGATCAAAGAAATTTAGGACTTGCTGACGCTGATGTACTTGCATATGTGAGGTCAACGCCTGCTAATTTCACTTCTAAACAAAATCACTTTTCGCACGGAAACACATGATCCAATGTGTACATGTTTATTGATGTATCTGTCCATTGGCTCTGACCTAAATGGGCGTCCCTTTTTTTTCTTTCTTGATACCTCGTCCATAAGTTAATTAGACTTTTCAGAGCAATTTTAGAACACGTTTTTACTCGACGTATGGGTGAGTAAATACGGTATTTATATTTATGCTAAAAGATTGAAGATTATTTTAGCGCTTTTTTTTCTGGGCACATTTTATTCTTTTTAAACCCATAACTTTTTTTTTAAAGTTCAGAAATAACAAAATAAGAGATAACAAATCAACACATTTTTTCATATTTTTAAAAGAATTTTATTTAAGTTTGTAATGCATTTTAGATGCACGATATTAACATAGCTGGATATTTGTATATCTTAGGAGCCTTTATGTGTGTTTCTAAAAAGAGTTCTACATGACAAGTAAACAAGACAATTTAGGCCTGACATATATTGGTTTAATGTATAAATGTTATAAAAAAAATAAAGATTGTAAACCTACAAAACATAAAGTATATATTATGAGATTGAAAAAGTGTTATTGTTTGGTCTGTCTTTACATTTAACTGAGGGAGAAAAGTCTGCAGCCAGTCTGGGGCTTTATTCTGCGACCCTTTGTTACAGGGTGAATGTTCTACTGATGGAGCTAACCAAGCCTTATTCACATTCTCTTCCTATCATTTAGTGACTTAAGGAGGTAGGTTAACGCCAACAGCATGTGTGTCAGCTTTATGTCTTTCCCCTAAGAATGTTTTTACCAAAATAGGGACTTGAACCCATATATGGAGGAAAGCTTTTGCCAAACAGGGGGTTTTAACCCATATTTAGATAATAGCAACCCATGTGTGGAGAAAAGCGACCCATATGTGGAGAAAAGCAACCCATATGTGGAGAAAAGCGACCCATAAAAAGCGCCCCATATGTGGAGAAAAGCAACCCATATGTGGAGAAATGCTTTTAGCCAAACAGGGGCTTGAATCCATATGTGGTGAAAAGCAATTTTATCATGCATTGAATGGTTGTGGCATTTCCAGGGGTAAAAGATTTACCTTAAAACTAGGGATGTAAATTGAATCCCAAAACGATATTCGAATATTCGTAACGTGTATTCGAATCATATTCGAATATTCGGAACGAATTTATATCATAGTGGCAATGTGTTTATTCATTGTAAAATGTTTATTTCTGGCCACAATTTACATTGCTAGCCTTACTTAATGCAGAAGCGGCGGTAGATTTATGATTTTAGCATAGCATTTTATTTTAAAACGAGGATTTCTTCTTTTTTAAATACAAACGGCAATATTATCAATCCGCCATTATCCTGTTTATAGTGAAGGACCAGACGGGGTGTGTCTTTACTTGGTCAGCGGTAATTTGCAAGAAAATACTGTCATTGAAGAATGCCAGTAAATGCATAAACAATGTCATTGTTACTTATTATTATTTTTATTGAAACTCTTATAAAAACTATACAGTAACCAATCAATGTTAAGATGACCTGCAAAGTCTCGTATAATATATACATTATTAATTAGTCATCTTAAACTTGGGTGTCTTTTTGTTATGCGTTGTACTTCGTGTAGTAACCTTTACAATTTAAAGGCATTTTGCGTACTTAATAACTTATCTGTATTAACATATGACGTATTAAAAGGGCTACTTAAGCTCTTTTAATGTTAACATATCGATTTAATAAAACCATATCATAATTTTATTAGATGAAACTGTACAACACATGCAAAAAAGCTCACAGTTTTAATATTTTACTCTACTAACTGCAAACAATGTATAACAGCAAACAGTCAATTATGTTTTGTGAACCAATCTTATAAAATACATTTATAATTAAAGGAGGCATTTTCAAAAGGACAAAATACGAGTGATACTGGATCGACTGTAGGACAATTAGGCAAAACCATGAAGGTTTTATGAAGGGAAATCGCTCAAGTGTACAGCCAATTAACGGTCTTGATTGGTTGGTGGTCGGATTGATGTTTAATTGTGATTGGCTGATATCGCCAAGGGCGTTAATATAAAGCCATAACATGTCAATTAGAGACATTTAGTAACCAATACACAAGTGACAATTACGAACATGCTCGCCATATGCCTATGGTTGAAAGGCGAAGGTAAACAAAACCATTTGATGACGACAATTTCTGTGATTGACTAGTGTCAAGATTACCTTACTGCTGATAAATTGATGAAGTACCAACTAATATGTATATAAAGAATGATAAAAATTGTAAGCTCGTGAGTTTTAAGTGTGTTAAGTTAACCTATGACGAACAATTAAAATGTAGATTTACATTTTTGTTATTCGGAGAGAACGAAGCAAAAACAGAGAACAAAAATCGCAGTGACAAAAATAACAGATGTCGCGGTATTGTATAGGAATAAAATAACAAGTATGAAGTAGAGTGACAAAAACAAAAAGTGATTGCAATTCAAGTATGTTTGACAGTGATTTAGTTGTGCTTTTTGAAAATAAAGACGCTCTGGTGGACTGTTATCAATAAGTATAGCCTTATATAATGTATTTATTACACACTATCCCGACCGAAGCTGGGAAGAGTCAGTGTTACGTAATTGCTGTAGCTAATTGCCGCAGCATTGAACTAACATGTGTGTTTATTGTACTTTGGCAACTGTTTATACAGCTGTATGATGATGTGGGTGATGTGACTGGGTCTAAGTGGGAGAGGGGACAGAGAAGGAGCTGTGCGCGGTAAGGTGATTTCATGCTGTTAACCAGATGGCAATTCGTTATCAGAAGACATGACCCACCCCCTCTATCTTAGAGCGAGCGCTACCAAATATCGCTAGCGTCTTAAGTCGCTGGGAGACACGACGATCAACTAAAGAAATGTCTTTTCAATTTTCCTTCGAACTTAACAAAAGGGAAATAAAAATTATAAAATATTCGAATACCAAAATCTCTATTCGAATAGCGACTTGATATTCGAATATTCGTTAACATCCCTACTTAAAATATAAAATAAAGAGCATTAAGTTCACTCATATTAAGTGAATAGTAACCGAAATCAAACTTGAGTTGCATTTTGATATCATACACTTCTTTACTACATACATCTTACATCTGTTCCTTCCAACATTATCAACTGAAAAGCAAAAGTTTAAGAATGAACAAACAGAAGGACAACTTAATATGCCCCTTCATGATTCCTTGAATGGTTGTGACATTAAGGAACCTGCAACATTTTGGAGTCTCATTGCTCAAAGATATGGAGGTATGTCTGAGACAATGCAAGCCAGAATTCTGATAAGAACATAATAAATAAATGATAATCTTACCCACAATGACACAGGTTGGTTTCACTGGCTGCCAGGTACCATTAGCTGTGCAAGTGCGGTTGATGGTTCCCTCTAGACGGTACCCAGCCTCACAGCTGTAGAAGGACATAGCCCCATACTGGGTACCAATAGGCATATCCACATGTCCATTGATAGGGGGACTCAAGCCAAGACAATCTAGAATTAGATATGGTTGAAGGTAGTGTGGCATTGCAACATTTAAAGTAGTTACATTTGCATAATGTTTTTGAATAAGCAAATTAACTACCGGTATGTATATTCATGCTTAAAAGGTTGAAGATTAATTTAGCTTTTTTTTTTCTGGGCACATTTATTTTTGTAAAACCCTTAATTTTTTTAAAACAATACAGAAATAACAAAAAAAGAGATAACAAATCAACACATTTTTTCATATTTTTGAAAAAATATTATTTATGTTTGTTACGCTTTTTAGATGCAAGATATTAACATAGCTGGAAATTTGAATATTTCAGGAGCCTTTATGTGTGTCTGAAAAGAAGTTCTACATGACAAGTAAACAAGACAATTTAGGCCTTACATATATTGATTAAGTGTATAAATGTTATAAAAAAAAAAATATTAAAGTTTGTAAAACTACAAAACATGAAAATATATATTATGAGATTGAAAAAGTGTTATTGTTTGGTCTGTCTTTACATTTAACAGAGGGAGAAAAGTCTGCAGCCAGTCTGGGGCTTTATTCTGCGACCCTTTGTTACAGGGTGAATGTTCTACTGATGGAGCTAACCAAGCCTTATTCACATTCTCTTCCTATCATTTAGTGACATTACATGTCAGCTTCACTGTCAGATGTTTTCTGCTACTACTGGTGGTGAAACATTCCAAGAAAAGTTCTAAAATTAAGGAGGTAGGTTAACTCCAACAACATGTGTGTCAGCTTTATGTCTTTCCCCTAAGAATGTTTTTACCAAAATAGGGACTTGAACCCATATATGGAGGAAAGCTTTTGCTCAAACAGGGACTTGAATCCATTAGTAAAGAAAGGCTTTTGCTCAAACAGGGACTTGAATCCATATGTAAAGAAAGGCTTTTGCTCAAACAGGGACTTGAATCCATTAGTAAAGAAAAGCTTTTGCCCAAACAGGGACTTTAATCCATATGTAAGAAAGGCTTTTGCCAAACAGGGACTTGAACCAAAATGTAGGGAAACAAACTTTTGTCAAAAAAAACTTGAACCCAAGTGTGAAGAAAAGCTTTTTGCCTAACCAGGGACTTTAATCCATATGTAAAGAAAGGCTTTGCCCAACCCTTTAACCCATATGTAAAGAAAGCTTTGATCAAACAGGGACTTGAACCCTAGTGTGGAAAAAGTCCAAACAAAAACTTGAACCCAAAGTGAAGAAAAGCTTTTGCCTAAACAGGGACTTGAACCCAAAAGAAAAAGTGACCCATATGTGAGAAAGTGACCATATGTGAGAAGACCAATGTGAAAAGGACCCTATGTGGAAAATGACCCATATGTGGAGAAAGACCCAAGGAGAAAGCACCTATGTGGAGAAAAGCGCCCTATGTGGAGAAAAGTGACCCATATGTGGAGAAAAGTGACCCATATGATGAGAAAAGCGACCCATATGTGGAGAAAAGCGACCCATATGTGGAGAAAAGCGACCCATATGTGGAGAAAAGTGACCCATATGATGAGAAAAGCGACCCATATGTGGAGAAAAGTGACCCATATGATGAGAAAAGCGACCCATATGTGGAGAAAAGTGACCCATATGATGAGAAAAGCGACCCATATGTGGAGAAAAGCGACCCATATGTGGAGAAAAGCGACCCATATGTGGAGAAAAGCTTATACCCAAACTGGGACTTGAACCCATATGTGGAGAAAAGCGACCCATACGTGGAGAAAAGCGACCCATATGTGGAGAAAAGCGACCCATATGTGGAGAAAAGCGACCCATATGTGGAGAAAAGCGACCCATATGTGGAGAAAAGCTTATACCCAAACAGGGACTTGAACCCATATGTGGAGAAAAGTGACCCATATGTGGAGAAAAGCGACCCATATGATGAGAAAAGCGACCCATATGTGGAGAAAAGCGACCCATATGTGGAGAAAAGCTTATACCCAAACAGGGACTTGAACCCATATGTGGAGAAAAGTGACCCATATGTGGAGAAAAGCGACCCATATGATGAGAAAAGCGACCCATATGTGGAGAAAAGCGACCCATATGTGGAGAAAAGTGACCCATATGTGGAGAAAAGTGACCCATATGATGAGAAAAGCGACCCATATGTGGAGAAAAGTGACCCATATGTGGAGAAAAGTGACCCATATGATGAGAAAAGCGACCCATATGTGGAGAAAAGTGACCCATATGATGAGAAAAGCTACCCATATGTGGAGAAAAGCGACCCATATGTGGAGAAAAGCGACCCATATGTGGAGAAAAGCTTATACCCAAACTGGGACTTGAACCCATATGTGGAGAAAAGCGACCCATACGTGGAGAAAAGCGACCCATATGTGGAGAAAAGCGACCCATATGTGGAGAAAAGCTACCCATATGTGGAGAAAAGCGACCCATATGTGGAGAAAAGCTTATACCCAAACTGGGACTTGAACCCATAAGTGGAGAAAAGCGACCCATACGTGGAGAAAAGCGACCCATATGTGGAGAAAAGTGACCCATACGTGAAGAAAAGCTTTTGCCTAAACAGGGACTTGAACCCATATGTGGAGAAAAGCGACCCATATGTGGAGAAAAGCGACCCATATGTGGAGAAAAGCGACCCATATGTGGAGAAAAGCTTATACACAAACTGGGGACTTGAACCCAAATAAAGTATGATTAATCTTGGAAGAAAGTCACCAAGAAATAAAGTATGATTAATCTTTGGTGAAAGTCACCCAGAAATAAAGTATGATTAATCTTTGGAGAAAGTCACCAAAAAATGAAGTATGATTAATCTTTGGAGAAAGTCACCCAGAAATAAAGTATGATTAATCTTTGGAGAAAGTCACCCAGAAATAAAGTATGATTCATCTTTGGAGAAAGTCACAAAGAAATAAAGGAGTCAGAGGCACACAAATCTGAATAGAAATCTAACAAAAGGCAACAATTACTAAATAACAATGCCATAAGTTATCTCAGCTTTGCCCACAAATTAACAAATCAATATTGATCATTCCACTGTTAGAAATTTTGATAAAAAAGTAGTAGTTTTTCAAATTTGTTAAGAAAATATAAGCCTCACCTCCATGCACACACTACAGATCAAAATCTATAACCCATGCTAACATGAAGAAACTCTGATGAGTATTGAAGGAGTTATCTGCCTAAATCCTGCTAAAGGCCAGACTCGATTTTTAACAGATGGTATTTGTGAGATTTTTCTGATTAATCTTTTTGAAAGTGACAAGCACCATTTAATAACCACATTAGGCCAAAAGTAACTCCATGCTTACTAATTTAAAATATTCAAGGATGAACAGACAACTCTATATGCCCTTTCAACATGCCTCATATGGTTGTGGCATTTCTAGGGGGTAAAAGATTTATTTTAAAATATAAAATAAAGAGCATTAGGTCCACTCATATTAAGCGAACAGTAACTGAAATCAAACTTGAGTTTCATTTTGATATCATACACTTCTTTACTACATACAACTTACATCTGTTCCTTCAAACATTATCAACTGGAAAGTGAATGTTAAAGAATGAACAAACAGAAGGACAACTCTTATATTCCCCTTCCCCTGCAACATGCTGGAGTCTCATATCGCTCAAAGACACAGAAGTATGTCAGAGACAAACTTGTAACCCAGAACACTGATAAGAATTTAACAAATAATAATCTTACCCACAATGGCACAGGTTGGTTTCACTGGCTGCCAGGTACCATTAGCTGTGCAAGTGCGGTTGATGGTTCCCTCTAGACGGTACCCAGCCTCACAGCTGTAGACGGCAATAGCTCCATACTGGGTACCAATAGGCATATCCACATGTCCATTGATAGGGGGACTCAAGCCAAGACAGTCTAGAATCAGATAAGGTTAAATGTAGTGTGGCATTGCCACATATACAAGTTATCACACTTGCATTATGTTTTTTAATAAGCAATTAACAATGTAAATTAATGATAAAAAAGGTTGAAGATTAAGTTAGCAGGCCTAACAGCATTTTTTTTCTTGGCACTTTTTGTCTTTTAAACCCTTAAATCAATTTTTAAAACAGTACAAAAACAAATAAAAAGAGATAACAAATGAACACATTTTTTTTATATTCTCAAAAGAATATTATGTTAGTTTGTTATGCATTTTAGATGCAACATATAAACATAGGTGAATATTTGCATATTTTAGCAGCCTTTATGAGTGTGTCGTCTGAAAAAAAAGAGTTTTTCCTTGAAAGTTTTTTTAAATACAAAAACACAGAATTAGTATTACAGAATTAGTATTAAGAGATTGAAAAAGTGTTATTGCTTATTCTGTCTTTACATTTAACAGCGTAAGAAGAGTCTGCAGCTGGTCTGGGGCTTGATTCTGTGACCGTTCGTTACAAAGAGAATGCTCTACTGACTGAGCTAACCAAGCCATTTACACATTCTCTCCCTATCACTTAGCAACATTATATGTCAGCTGCACAGTCATATGCAACTTTTATTTCAACTTTTTGTCACTACTGGTGGTAAAAGTTTCCAAGAAAAGTCCTAGGGATAAGGGGGGTCGCTGTATGACTTCCCCCTAAGAAAGTTTTTGCCTAAACAGGGACTTGAACCCATACGTAGAGAAATGCTTTTGCCCAAACAGGGACAGGGACTTCACCCAATATTTGGAGAAAGGTTTTTATGTGGAGAGCTTTAGCTAAAACAATCTTAAGCTTAAACAGGGACTTTAGCTTAAACAGGGACTTTAGCTTAAACAGGAACTTGAGCTCATATGCGGAGGTGATGAAGCTTTTAGCAAAGATTTCAACTGCTTGGCAACTAAGGCTTTTAGCCTAATTTTCAATCGCGAAATTTCAAATAGCAACTTTTGCTTAATCAATGCCAAGGAAAGTTTTGTCAGAGCTCTACCAAAACATTTTCTTAACTTCATTTAAATAGTGTACATGAAGCACACCAGTTATTAAAAATTAAAGTATAAAGTTAAGACATTAAAGAGCACAATGATGTGACAAGTAGCCTATATTGACAATCATATAAGTCGTACATTAAGATTGCCTACAATTATCAAATGTTAGTAAATACAATCAGTATTTTCTCGAATGACCTTGTAATATGTACAGTATATATGGAAGTAAATGCCATCACCAATTTTAAGTTGTAAAACAAGAATGGTGTTTTTTGATGAATCATTTTCAAATTTCAGAACAAAGGAGACGATGTGTGCAGTTAAGCATGCATCATATGACAGTGTTGTTATGTGCTCAAAACAATGATGAAGGTAAAAATATACCAATCGTGCTGCTAGGGCTGTCGACAAATTAAAAAAAACAACAAGTAATCAAAGTAACAATAAACAAGAGCTGTCAGAAAATGAGAATGGGACTAAACTTCCCATGGACAAAAATTTAATATTTTGAGAGGGTAGAGAAAACATCGCACATGTTTTTGACAGCTTGAACAAAACATCCCATATTGATATTTGCTCAACTTGGACACTCAAAAAGTTTCAAATCCTGCAAACTTTGTTCTCTAATTACTTTTTATTGCCAATTTATTGCTGATTTCACTGTAACTTGAGAGTTTATGGACATTGAGTGCTATATGGGTTTGATGAAATATCAAATCCGATTTTTGTCACAGAAACAACAAGAGGGCCATAATGGCCCAATATCGCTCACCTGAGTGCCACAGACATTTAGCCCTCGGGGCTATGCTCTCTGACAGATCAAAATTCACAAACAATCTTGATAAAATTAAAGGAATACGTAAATGAAATATCAAAGCATCAGTTTTTGTGGTTTCTGACAGGAAATTTTAAGTTTTTCCTGTATAGCTGTATATGGAAAATGGCCAGGCCCTTTAGCGGTCATGTTTTTTGAAGGATGAGAATTATTTGAATAATCTTCATACATGACCTCCCAAAGAACATGTATACCAAATTTCAAGGCTTTAGCTCTTGTAGTTTCTGCCAGGAAGATTGTCTACATTAGCATATAGGGAAAATGGCTACACACTTGGCGGCCATAGTTTCTAACAGATCAAAATGTTTTGAACAATCTTGACACAGGACCACCCAAGAAACACAAACACCAAATATCAAAACCCTAGCTCTTGTAGTTTCTGAAATGAAGAATTTCCTATAAAGCCATTTATGGTAATTGGTGTTGCCCCTGGCGCCCATGTTTTTTGATGGATCAGAATTATTTGAACAAACTTCATACAGGGCCACCAAAAGAACATGCATACCAAATATCAAGAATCTAGCTCTTGCAGTTTTTGATAAGAAATTTTTCTTAGTTTTCCTTTATAGATATTTATGGAAAATGGCCACACCCCTGGTGGCCATGTTTTTTGACAGATCAAAGTTATTCAAACAACTTTTCATTCCTTCTGCCTAATTAAGCTTCTGAGAAAGTTTCGCTGAATTTGGCAAAGCAGTTTCCGAGGAGATGTTGTTTGAAAATGTTGACAAGTGCATGCCGCCGGATGACAAATGCTGGGCGA
Source organism: Sinonovacula constricta (assembly GCA_007844125.1). Taxonomy (NCBI): domain Eukaryota; kingdom Metazoa; phylum Mollusca; class Bivalvia; order Cardiida; family Solecurtidae; genus Sinonovacula; species Sinonovacula constricta. The sequence goes on from CM017560.1 coordinate 42,220,068, forward strand.
TCACAATAGCTCAGATTAGCTAAAAACACAAACAGTGAGTTCATTTACATTAATCCTTAAATGGCAATCCATTACTATACAGATTTTTCCATGGAGACTTTGTTTTGTTTGTGTTTTAAAAATCCAAGTATTTGGTGGAAAAGAACCCAGACAAATATCTTGGTAGAACCACTAGTGCACTGCAAGTCAGCTGGAAGACCTTGCCACATTAAGTCCTTTGACCCAATTGAGTTACAAATCAGTGACTCTACTATTATGCCAAGGGCGCCCCCCTGGAGACTTTGTATCAGCATGCCATGGGCGGTCCCCTGGAGATTTTGTATAAGCCTGCCATGGGCACCCCTGGAGACTTTGTATCAGCATGCCATGGGCGCCCCCCTGGAGATTTTGTATCAGTATGTTTTGAGAAGTTTTCTTGGACAGGAACAGTGTTTACATTCAGCTTTAATCTGAAACCTCTGCTAGAATTAAGACGAGGTTCAGCTAACTCTTATCAGTTTATTTGAAAGAAGATCGGGCCAAAGGGTTCATTTGCTAATATTTTTCATCAGTCTAATGAGCCAAATACTTTTGAATTCGAATTGGCTAAAGCAGATTAGCTTGTTTGCTTGTAAGCATGGCTTAACTTTTTACTGGGCATATTTTAAACATCATCAAATAAACTTTTAAGACTAAAGCCCAAAGGATCTGTGTCTATGATGATTTAATCTGTTAACTTAAATTTACTAATGAAGCCTTAGACTTACACGCATGCCACATTAGTACTGTTGATTTCTCTACACACAAAACCAGGCTGGCAGGGTGAGATGCTGGTATACAGGGAGCATTGGCCAGAAATGTCCTGGACAAATGTCCCATTGGCTGAAACAGAAACATTAACAGTCAATTTTAAGGCAACTGATGAACAGAATTGATTAGGACTTGGCACTAAGCACAGATCTAGTTTGAACAGCATCCACTTGGAAAACTAGGCAAATATGAGTGTCATGGTCGATACTAAACAAGATGATGAATATCTCTAGATACTGCTTTGACACAGTTTCTGCAAATATATATTAAACAATGGTCCATAACACATGTGAAATGCAGTTTTTGTTGTTGTTTTTTTTACATCACACAACACAATTATGGTCATATTGGTGACATCTGGCTAATTACTAGTAGAGGAAGATCTTAAGTTTTATGCCCTAGTAAAGCCACCAGCACAATGCAGGTTAGCTGGAAAACCTCCCAACATAATATACAACGTGCACAACAAGGTTTGACTTACCTGTCCCGTAAAGTTTCATCTGAATCGAACCAATCGTAGCTGAGAAATAATGCAGACAAATCATGTAAACTGGCCAACTGAGAGATTGACCGCCTACACAGTGACAGACTGACCAAAAGACTGGTCTCCAATATATTGCAATGAACAATGTTGTTGATTTTTATTCAACAGAGATGGGCGATCAAAAAATTAGATAATCTAGAGTTATGTTTCTTGCACATGTCACTTAAACACCATATTAGGCATCCATGTGCCAAGTTTGCAGTGAATCCACGGAACAGCGTTTTAGACAAGAAAGTGTGATTACAAAGTAAATAAAAATATCTATAAGTCTGCCATGATATGCAGACAACACAAACAAGGGCATACTAAGGGGGATAACACAGCAAAATAAACACAAAAATTTACCCTGTAACTGTCCAACGACTACATTCATGGTGCTCGTGTCTGTGTTGTTAATCGGAAGTTTTGCCTTGTCAGTAAGAAGTTTATTTGTGAGATCTGCAATCTCGGGCAGCAACCCTTCCAACGTTTTAAGAATAAACGAGATGTGTAAACTGCCCTTCTGTAGGTTGGTGATCTCAATCACGATGTCTGTTCTTCCAAGGGAGGTATAATACTTCATTAGCTGTCAAAGAGAAAGCAAAGCTCTGTAGTCACATCCATACAGAATCTTGTTATTTATTTCCAAAAATAAGAAATTTTCCTATGACAACGTCCTGGGTATTGGTATTGCAACATATATTAAAATTTGAAAAGACCCAGGACAAAACCATTCACAGGCCAGTCAGTTGTAAAAGTTACAATAAAACTGTGAAAAGACATAATACAAACAAGAGGGCCATGACGGCCTTTGATCGCTCACCTGAGGATAGAGGTTTTTAGTAGGCTCATATCTGGTGTCAAGTAATTCATAATTAGAAATATTTGGTGAAGATTGGACCATTAGTGTGGTCACTGGGCTGATAACACTTACTAGAATTTTACCATGACTCACTTCAAAACATATGTAAAATTTCATACTGGCAAACATTCTGGCCAAGTTTGGTGAAGATTGGGTCATCAATGTGGCCTCTATATGTTTTCACAAGATTTTTCTAAAATTTGACCTAATGACCTAGTTGTTGACCCCACGTGACCTGGTTGGAAACACAACCAGATTTCTTGCAGGCAAACATTCTGGCCATGTTTAGTAAATATTGGGCTAAAAATGTGGTCTCTAGAGTGATCACAAGCTTTTTCTGAGATTTGAACTAGTAACCCTCTTTTTGAACCAACGTGACCCAATTATGGACCTAGCCAAGATTTCATGCAGACAAACAATCTGACCAAGCTTGATGAAGATTGGATACAAACTGTGGCTTCTAGCATGTTCACAAGCATAAATGACAGACAAAGCGGTATCAGAAAAGCTCACCTTGAGCACGTTGCTAAATAGGGAAAATCAAACTGGGCAGACTGGGATGCTTAAACCTGTGTTATAGAGATCTAACATCACACTTACTGAGGGGTTTCTCAAATGTATGCAATGATAAGTAAACGGATACTTTTAAAACAAAACTATTCAAGTAATGACGTATTCTTAGTCTTCAGTTATGACGTCATGAATAAGTAAGTAGTGGCATTACTAAAAAAACTGTCCACATCGCTTTTGGGTGAAGAGAAGACTTGTTTTTATTAGAAGTACAAAAAAACTCTTGATTATGAAAGAAATTAAAATATATGAATGAAAGACAAAATGACTAGGAGATGTGTCAATGGTTTTATTATCATGTGTCTAAATGGAAATTAAGTATTAACATGCAATGTATGTGATAGGAAATATACATAACAATCCTGATTGGATGAATTAAAAAAACAACACATATTACATGCACAGGGAGTTTTTTTTTTACAACTGCCACACTGCACAAGCAACACTGTTGTTCTCATGAATAGGAAAACATGACAAACTTGAAAGAAATTCAGTATTGCAATATAAATTCAAGTTTTGAAAAAAAAAATCATAGAGGAAAAGGTTTTATGTATGAACTCTTGCAAGATTTTATAACCTGTCTTAGTTTTAGCAAGAAACATTAATTTACATTCTTTACAGACAGGACACCTGTTTCATTATCATCTACAAAGTTTTTACAGAATCAGTTGACTGCACCCTCCCCATTCAATGATATCCTCCAATATGGTTTACTTAAAGAAAATTTTTTGTTTTTTTTCCTTATGACTTAAAGCAAAACTATAAAAGAATAAAGACAAAGACTTGTATCAAATAATGCAGATCATACAACTTGCAGATGGAGCTTGCTGATCTGGATCTTAACTAGTTGCCTAAGAGAGATCAATTTATATATAGCCGAGGTAACAGTTTCTCTGTATTCATCAGTGGGTTTATTCTTAAAACCAGTATAATAATCTGAAACATGCTGCATAAGGAAATTATAAACTTTCCCTGAAAAAAACAACACAAGAACCTATCTGTATACCTGAGTGGAGTGGAAAAGTTTAAGGTTGAAGGTGGTAACAGACAGTTTGCCAATGTATAACACAGTTAAGAAAACATTACCCCTCTTTTGTGAAATTTGGGCATAATTTCTGCATAAACTCATTTCTGTGTAAATTAAAATGATTGTGAATAGTACCTTTAGATAATACAAATCTTGAATTATTTGCTCTAAATATTCATTCTTATCCGAATCTATAAATAAGCATGATGGGGATTTCTGCTAGAAATAGATTGCGACAACAGAGCAGATTATCCGGATAGAGGGCGTAGGAATGCAGCATCCTGTACAAGCCATTACAGGGTGAGAGAGATCACCTCTCCATGTCTTGGTCCATGATCTTTAACCCTCTGCTTATCAATGTTCACAACATTCAAAACAGAGTTATATCATTTAAAAAAAGGGTGGTTTTGTTTTGTTTTTGAAATACATCACAGAAACAGTTATACCAAATATCAAGGTTTTAGCTCTTATGGTTTTTGAAAAAAAACTTGTCCAAGTTTTTCTACATCACCATATATCCAAAATGGCCAAGCCCCTGGCAGATATGGGGTTTTCTTACAAATCAAAATTCTAAGAAGAATTTTTGATAGAGAGCCTTTCAAGAAACAGGTATAACAAACAACAAGGCTCTAACTATTGTAGTTTCTCACATAAAGATTTAAAAATACATGAAAAATGGCCATGCAACACAATTTTACCATGCACACCATGTCCCCTGAATACCTTTTATACAGTGACAACACTTGGATTTCGTTCATCAATACCAACATAACTGCTGACAGAATAGTGATTTTTGGCCATTGCTATTGTTATTGAAAACTAACCATAGGATTATAAATACAAAACAGGTGTTACTTAAAGAAAACATATCAAGCTATGTGATAAGATGTCTTACCGATTCATAGACAAGTTGTCTATACATCTCAAACACTACAGGGTCACTAAGGTCATCCTGGTCTGGCACTGACAAGTCTTGGGTCAAGGTCAGGTTACGAATTACGATGTTGTCTGCAACAAATAACATTCTGACTTGGTAACAAATAAAATTTAAAGGGACTTAGGACCATATAGGCTGTTAGAGCAACAAATGACAAAATGAATTAATAATAACTTTAAAATTCACTTCATAAACTTCAAAAGGCTGCATGTGATATTGTTTGCATGAGAGACATTATGAAGAGAAATTTAACCACCAAGACTGCCATTTGCAATGTTGAGCAACTACATGGGATATGTACTCAGGCTGTGTACCAGTCCAGGTCTTATCTGACTGACATATTCCAAACTGTCCATGAACTAACCTACCTCTAACGACACACTCAGGCTGGGTACCACTCCAGGTCCTATATGACTGACATATTCTTAACAATCCAGGAATTAACATACCTCTAACGACACACTCAGGCTGGGTACCACTCCAGGTCCTATCTGACTGACCGAAACTGTCCAAGACCTTACTTACCTCTAACAACACACTATGGCTGGGTACCACTCCAGGTCCTATTTGACTGACATTCCAAACTGTAGAAGAACAAACCTACCTTTAAACACACTATGGCTGGGAACCTCTCTAGGTCTGAACTGACATATTCTAAACTGTCCAAGAACTAATCTCTATTTAACAACACACCCAGGCTGGGTACCTCACCAGATGCTATTAAACAGACATATTCTAAACTGTCCAAAAACAAACTTACCTTTAATGACACACTCGGGCTGGGTACCACCCTAGGTCCTATCTGACTGACAGATTCTAAACTGTCCAAGAACTTACCTACCTTTAACGACATACTCAGGCTGGGTAACACTCCAGGTGCTATTTGATAGACATATTCTAAACTGTTCAAGAACTAACATACCTTTAACGACAAACTCAGGCTGGGTACCAGTCCAGGTCCTTTCTGACAGATTCTAGACTGTCCACGAACTAACCTACATTTAACAACACACTCAGGCCAGGTACCACTCCAGGTCCTATCTGAGTGACATATTCTAAACTGTCCACTAACTAACCTACCTTTAACAACACACTCAGGCTGGGTACCACTCCAGGTCCTATCTGACTGACAGATTCTAAACTGTCAAAGAACTAACCTACCTTTAACAACACACTTAGGCTGGGTACCACTCCAGGTCCCTTTTGACTGACAGATTCTAAACTGTCAAAGAACTAACCTACCTTTAACAACACACTCAGGCTGGGTACCACTCCAGGTCCTATCTGACTGACAGATTCTAAACTCATCCCCATTCTCCAGCTGAAACAGGAAATTGCACCCAAAGGTGGCAATACTCTTGTAGCTACGACCATTGGAGAGTGACAATGATCCATTTGATGGGGCCACCAGTGCAGGGCAGTCTAAAATTAAGATAGACATTCATGTCAGATACTATTCACCAAAAAATGTATAAGCTTAAACAATGACGCTGAACTCAAGTCCTTTTTAAACCAGCTAGGTACAACTGGGACATAACTTGTAATGGTGTGATTTTTTTCTTTAAAGTAGCATAGTTTCTGTGTCCTGCCAGAATTCAGGCATATGTGTTAAAAATTGTCAATGTTTTTTTTCTTTTTCTGAAATCCATGCCTTGGGCAATTCTTACTTAAATATGGATGGTGATTGCATGCCTTCAACTCAAAATTAATTGCTTTCTACACTATATGATTTTGTTAAAACAGACTATTGCTTCTGTTACTCAAAAAAAATGTGTAGCTTATAGTGATAACAAGCAGTATTATTGCTTCATTGGTAGGGCTATAAGCAGTATTGCTTCATTGGGTGGGGCAATCAGCAGTATTGCTTCATTGGGTGGGACTATCAGCAGTATTGCTTCATTTGGTTGGGCTATCGGCAGTATTGCTTCATTGGGTGTGACTATCAGCAGTATTGCTTCATTGGGTGGGGCTATCAGCAGTATTGCTTCATTGGGTGGTGCTATCAGCAGTATTGCTTCATTGGGTTGGGCTATCAGCAGTATTGCTTTATTGGGTGGGACTATCAGCAGGATTGCTTCATTGGGTTGGGGCTATCAGCAGTATTGCTTCATTGGGTGGGGCTATCAGCAGTATTGCTTCATTGGGTGTGACTATCAGCAGTATTGCTTCATTGGGTGGGGCTATCAGCAGTATTGCTTCATTGGGTGGGACTATCAGCAGTATTGCTTCATTGGGTGGGGCTATCAGCAGGATTGCTTCATTGGGTGGGACTATCAGCAGTATTGCTTAATTGGGTGGGACTATCAACAGTATTGCTTCATTGGGTGGGACTATCAGCAGTATTGCTTTACTGGGTGGGACTATCAGCAGTACTGCTTCATTGGGTGGGGCTATCAGCAGGACTGTTTCATTGGGTGGGGCTATCAGCAGTATTGCTTCATTGGGTGGGGCTATCAGCAGTATTGCTTTATTTGGTTGGCGCTATCAGCAGTATTGCTTCATTGGGTAGGACTATCAGCTGTATTGCTTTATTGGGTGGGCCTATTAGCAGTATTGCTTCATTGGGTGGGGCTATCAGCAGTATTCCTTTATTGGGTTGGGCTATCACAGGGTTGTCATTAGGAGGTGGCTGGCGGCTGATTTGACCGCCTCAAATGAAAATCGGGCCGCCTCAAATTTGAAAAAAAAACACATGAAAATCGGTCATGAGCATGCCCCTGGACCCCCCTAGCAATGCTTCACACATTCGGCGCTCGCATAGCCTAGCCGTCTCAAAAGTTAATTGAGCCTGCTCAAAATATTTCTAGTGACAACCCTGTATCAGCAGTATTGCTTCATTGGGTGGTGCTATCAGCAGTATTGCTTCATTGGGTTGGGCTATCAGCAGTATTGCTTTATTGGGTGGGACTATCAGCAGGATTGCTTCATTGGGTTGGGGCTATCAGCAGTATTGCTTCATTGGGTGGGGCTATCAGCAGTATTGCTTCATTGGGTGTGACTATCAGCAGTATTGCTTCATTGGGTGGGGCTATCAGCAGTATTGCTTCATTGGGTGGGGCTATCAGCAGTATTGCTTCATTGGGTGGGACTATCAGCAGTATTGCTTCATTGGGTGGGACTATCAGCAGGATTGTTTCATTGGGTGGGACTATCAGCAGTATTGCTTAATTGGGTAGGACTATCAGCAGGATTGCTTCATTGGGTGGGACTATCAGCAGTATTCCTTTATTGGGTGGGACTATCAGCAGTACTGCTTCATTGGGTTGGGCTATCAGCAGGATTGCTTCATTGGGTGGGGCTATCAGCAGTATTGCTTCATTGGGTGGGGTTTTCAGCAGGATTGCTTCATTGTGTGGGACAATCAGCAGTATTGCTTCATTGGGTGGGCCTATCAGCAGTAATGCTTCATTTGGTTGGGGCTATCAGCAGTATTGCTTTATAGGGTGGGACTATCAGCTGTATTGCTTTATTGGGTGGGACTATCAGCAGTATTGCTTCATTGGGTGGGACTATCAGGTAAAAGTAATCATGCTATAAAAAAAGATAAATTTTGGGCTTTATGGTTTATGTGACAATACTACTTCCTTATATGCAGAGCTATCATTTGTTACTCCCTTCAAAAAGATAGGGTTTATTATTTCTTTCGAGGTTTAGTCTGCAGTTGCACTTTGTAGTGCACTTTGGTGTTGTACTTATTTATTTTTTATCTAAAAACTTTGTATTACTTGAATAAAGCAAAAATATAGGAAAATTTTTGTTACAAATTGATATCAATAATAATATAACTATATAAAAATAAATTGTCTTCATTATATTTAAATTATGCATGACAAGTGTGAAGCTTAACTAATGTGATGTCATGTGTATTTTGGGTTTTACGGCACACAAACTTTGATAGGTCATACAGCGCTGTGTAGTCAGATTACTTATAGAAGACTGAGCCTGTAATGGAGGAAAATGTATTAACTGACTGTAAGAGTGTGGCAATACTTGAGTTGGTGTGGGAATAAAACAGCAACATGTATCCATTGGAAGGGGCTTCCAGGTCAGGACAGAAAAAATATTTCACAAATCTTTTGAATCGTAATAAATGGCTTACTACCAAATATAATAGACTCAAGCTTTGTGACTCAAAATAGGTGCTAACTAGACCCCAAACTTACAAGTTCTTACATCATTTCCTTCATTTAATTAGCTTTAAAAGAAAGTGTATTGGAACATTTACCATTGTGTTTATCATTAATAAAATGTTAATAATATATTTACCTTTATTTAATTTTGACAAAGAAAACATAAAGCCACCCTGGCATTGAAGGAGTGACCTCAAAAGAAGGGTTTAAGTATTGGCAGTATAATACTTTCACTGTCAAGCATAATTTGTTTAATATGAAATGAAGACAAAAAAATATATTTTACTGAGATTGTCAGTATTTTAAGTAATAAACCTGCTTTGGCTTTTTCCCTGACACAATTATAGTCATATCGGCAACATCCAGCTAATTATTGGTGGAGGAATACCAGAACCACAACGGAACCCCAGGTTAGCTGGAAAACCTCCCCACATGAAAGTTCTCACCCTGACTAAGACTCAAACCCACGTGGTGAGGGACTAAGGAGTTGAGAGTCAGCGACTCTAGCCGCGCGGCCGTGGGTGCCCAAAATCTTGCTACGAAATATTGTTTAAAATCAAGGTGTTTGGATATGTTAAGCATTAAAATGGATATTTTAACTATATTGTAGGGAAGCTATCACTTAACTGAACTGTAATTATATGTACAGTATGAATACACATTCAACTTGTCACGTTCATATAAATTCAATAAATTATTATTGCATCCAATGTCAATGAATGTTTCTAAACATTTAACAATCGACAATTTCAGCACAGTATCAGGTGAAATAAATGTCATTATCTACTGGGAAAAAGCAATACTATGAACGTGAACATACAGGTTCAACTAAAATTTAAATAGCAGCAGTATAAAGTCTCTTTAAGGGTAATTTATTAGTCACAGTCATAAATTAGTTCTTTACTATTAAAATATATATATATTGTCACATTCATCCTATAGTACATCACTAAACACCAACCATTTATGACACATGTGGGTTGTAAGTCAGTCCATGTCCCATCTAGCTGACACAACCTGTTGGCAGTGCCGAGAATCGTGTAGCCTTCGTTACATAGGTAGGTGGCAACATCTCCAGGATATCTTCCAGTGCGAGAAGTATTACCATTCAACAGGCTTGACAGCTCGGGGCACTCTGACAAACATAAGGATTAACATCAACAAGAACATATCTGATAGTAGATTAAAGGTATAATAAAACTGTTATCAAGAAGAATGACTATGTATAATGTACAAGACCTCACAGGCAAAGATCTTGCCACCATTTCAGTAAATAATCAGCCATTAAGTAAAACAATCAAGTAATTAAAAATCTCAACTTTATAAGCTACTGATACAATTAATAATTAAGTTAATGCATTATTAAAGGTAAAAAAATATCCATTTTGTTTCTCCATCATGAATATACTAATTATGTTTCCAAGTCAGTTTGTGAATCATACATTTTAAATAAGACAGCACAGTTTTTCCCTGCATGTGCTTCATTTATTATCAAGAACAACAAAATCTATTAAGTCATTTGCTTACAAACTACATATCAAAGTAACAGGACAATAATAGAGACTATAGCAAATAGTGAAGATCTTGATCAGACAGTTTCCATAAAGAGCTATTGATATTGTTTTGGTTTTAAGAAATCAGATTTTTATATAATATAGTGAAATACCTTTTAGTTAGGAACATTTACCTGCTATAAAATATGCATTCTGTTATTTATAACTTTCTAAAAGAATGCTGTTCTTCCCCCTTAAGGGTCGCACAGTTGGCAGGACTTACCACACATGCGAGGCCTAACATTATTTACAATAGTCGAAACTAGCAGGGCAGGCGCGTTTCTGCCATTACGCACTTTACGCACGTGCGTAACCTCCATTCGAAACATCAAAAAAATCTAAAAGTACTAAAAACACTAAGAAAGGCAATGCCTAACCTTGGTTAGAAATGACATATTTTTTTTTCATAGTTTCTATGTTATAAAATCTTATTACCACACCAATCATGTCGAAAAGGTTTAAAATGAATAAACTTATACACATCAGGATTTTAGTCGTTCATATTTTGCGTTAAGTTCCTCAAATGTCCGCATTTTACCTGTCATTCATTAGAAAAGAACCAAATGTATTCAAAAGTATAACTACAAAGGTTATTGCCCTTGTAATTGTGCGTAACTTCAGAAATGGCCCAGACATGGGCCTGTAGCAGGGTGGAAGGAGAGACTCCCTTTTATAACAAGTAAGTATTTCTAGCTAAAACTGATTGTACTATAAAAATTTAATTTAAGTAACAAAATACCTTACTGGCTACAAAACATAATCAAAGCAATCCATATAGAAATGGAGGCTGCAGAAATGTCTTTAGATCCTGTAAAATGAATAAAGACAATTCCTGCCTGATCTGATAGGTTTAGCCCTATCTAGTTGAAACTTTAAGGTCCTGACTGGACATAAAAATCTGTTGAGGACAGAACAATCCAGATTTTTAGAAAGACTTGGGAAACTGAAGGGATGAGAGGTCACTGAAGAAAGTTTACTCTTAGCAAGAAAACCAGTTTGACAAAGTAGAGTAACTGAACCTTTTGAGTTTCAGCAATGATAATTATCTTCAATGGAATTTCACTTCTCCTCTTGGCATAAGTCATAGTGAGAAGAAAGACAGTCTTTCAAGTGAGAGGAAGTAGTAAAGCCCTAAGCAATGGTTCAAAATTGATCTGAAATTGGGGAGCCTAGTAACTCTTATTTTCACCTGTGGCCAGGATAGGCCGGTGAAGTGAAGAATAAATGAGATTATAAATATAGCACTATAAATAAATAAATGTAGCACTAGTGCACTCGAACGTCCCTTGGAGCAAGAGTGGAGTGTGCTCAGAGAAGGATCCAAAGAAGCCTGGGTAACAGGAATCTATGGCTATGTTTTCATTTATTAGGGCAAGAACCATTAGATTCAATCAAGATCAGCAAAAGCTAGGTACACGAGAGCTGCTGTTCGAGATTGAACAATAGGTCCTACGCCCAGCGGCGAGCTCCCATTGATCAACCAAAGACGAAGAAAAGGGGGACAGATGTTCAAGCAAACAGCTGTCACAATCTGTGTTTGTGGTCACAAACAGTAATCGGAGAGCAGAAAATGGTGGTTAGTACATGAGATCAGAAAAATAACCATGATAGTGAAGAAGTGCATATGTGGTTAGTACTGTGTGCCACCTTCAAGGGGAAAAATGGCTTTCTTTTTTCTTGTCACTAGTAAGTTATAAATAACTAAATGCATATTTTATAGCAAGGCATTTTGCTACTAAAATGCATCGCAGCGACCAATTACAGAGGCTTTTTGGTGAAGAAGATCCTCAGACAAATGTCTGAGTAGTACCATTAGTAGAGCACATGTCAGCTGGAAGACCTTGCCACATTAAGTTTTTGAATGGGACTCAACCACACATGGTGAGAGGCTTAGCCATCAGTTACAAGTCAATGACTCTACCAGTATGCCACAACTGCCCCTGCCACTAATATTGATCTACACGATTGCCAAAACCTGATCAAGTTTTGTTAAGCAGGCTTAGAGCTTAAACACAATAAAAACATTGAGGTATGACTCACCATTGGTTACACAGACTGGTTCGGTGCCACTCCATTGACGAGCCTCAGTGCACTGACGTAACGCATTGCCGAGTAACAAGAAGCCGGTGTTACAACTGTACACCGCCGTCTGACCATAAGTGGTGCCACCATACAGTCTCACAGTACCATTGCCAGGTTCTGGCAGAATTCCACAATCTAGACAATAAACATTTTTTTTTATATTTTGTTTGATACGGGTTAAATCATTTTGCAATAGTCATAAGATACAGGGCTGGGGTCAATTCTGATTTTCAAATTTCAATTCCATCCCCATTAAAAGTCTCAATTCCAATTCTGGTACCCACTGAATAGTTGAATTCCAACTAAATTCTAATTCATTTAAACTCAATTCTAACACCAATTCCAATTCTGAAAACAGATTTTTAAAAATTCATCTAGATTATGTTTAAATTACTATTGGATGTTATAATTATATGTATCAAAAGATCATGAAAAACTTGATTATTTTTTCAGTTGCTTTATTTTTACATAGTAAGTGTGACATTTACAGGTATCAGGATTGAGGAGTTAGGAAGACAGCTATGAGCACTTATTCATGTGTACCTGAATGATGTAACAGAACTTTAAAGAAAGTATGAATTGGTGGAATTCAAAATGGAAATGGCAAATTCCACTCGACAAATATGTGAATTCCAATTCCAATACCAGCAATTTTTGCTGAATTCCAACTCAATTCCAATTCTGAATTGAATTGGCCCCAGCCCTGATAAGGTCATACAAGTTAAACTTGCTTAATACAGATTGTTATTGTTTCAAACTTGGTGGCCCTCACATGTTATTGATTACTACATAGGCATCAACAAAACAGTTTGTTTATTGGGTTTATCGTCCTGCCAACAGTATTTCAGCTATGTGGAGACAGTGTTCACTTGAAGCAGATATACTGACGACTTAATTGTGTATTACATGCTGTGAATACCTGGCACGATACTATACCCAGTCACATTATTCCGACACAGGAGAAACCAGTTATGGAACTACCCTTACATTTGCATGATCATTAGCAATGGAGTTATACCACTAGCAATTTAACGTTGCAGCCCGAGATTGAACCCGAGACCTTCTGTACCTGGAGCTGATGCTCTACTGATTGTGCTACCAGGTCCAGTACAGGATAGCCATTAACACACTATAATAATAATAGTCACAATGTTTCATTAATTCATTATGAGCTGTCTACTGTAGACAGCTCCCTTCACTTTTCTCTGATGTTACTTACCTAAACAAACACATACAATTCTAATAAAAAGGGGCAAAACTGTTGAAAAATTATTTCTAAGGCCACCTGACCTATTGAAATGGGTTCTGCTATAAATAGTGAACAGTATTTCAAGTTTAAATTAAATAAAACCTTTCTGTTTTCAAGAAATGGGCTTTTACAAAAACGTTAAAACACAGAAAAGTCATGGTAGAAATGGGTGCAAAACTCCTTTAAATGGTAATGTGCTATTTTGAAATAGATTTGTCTCATAGTAGTGAACAAATATTTCAAGTTTACAACTATTTTTTTTTAAACAAAAAAGTCTTAACAATGCTAACATCAACACTGTTTAGAAGCTCAGCACAATTCTAACTTTTTTTTATGAAAAGTAGACCTAGTAAATGTCTCAGTGTAACTTATTTCCAATGTAATTAGATTAAACATTGGCTATCTACAATACTACTAAGAACATCCATGTTGTATTGGCCTTTAACACCTACTGACAGGTTCACATCTGGGTTCCTGAGTCCAATTTCCAGTCATCTGGCACATCACAGTGGCATTCCCAGCCAGCTGGTAGCCAAAATTACAGACATATGTGACAGTGGCTTTGTATATGGTCAACACTGGATTGATTGTGTAGCCATTGTTGATCGTCACCCACCTTCCACAGTCTGAAAAACAGGTACTTTGTACTCATTATGCCATTTACTATCTCTAAAGATGCAGCCATGGGCAGCTGCTAAAATGTTTTGGAGATGTGCTCCAAACAAATTTATTTTCAAGGCACAGATGGATGGACTCTGTGGGACCAATGCATTTCCTTAAAGGTGGCATCTGACATTTTCCTACATCAAATACATATTAACAATACCATATCCTTGTTTGAGGGAATTGGGGCGTAATGTTAGCAAAAAACAAATACAACCCTCTAAAAAAAGATTTTTAACACTACCTCCATTCTTAGACAGTACAAATTATGAAATAAATCAATAAATAAGTGTGTTGGGGATTTGTGCTAAGAATAGATATCAACATCAGAGCTTATAACAGATATGATGATATACTGTGATCTCAAAAGTAAGTGGTCACATGGTTTTCATAGCTTAAAAATAGCTTACAGTGGAGGATGGCTCAGATTGGAAAAACATGGTTGTAATGAAGAGTGGAGTGTTATGCTTTACTGTTCGCACAAATGTAGGACATCAATAAACAGCATTCTGCTGGATATATGCAGGCAAAAATAATGTATCTAGTTATTTTTGAGAAAAATTAATGATCCAAACTGTTGACACCAACTTTAGGGAGCATATTTCTGGACAAAGTGGAGATCTACTAATGACTATATTTCATGATGCCGTACCTATGACTCCACAGACTGGTATTTCCCCCAGCCACTGGCCGTTCAGTCCACACAGAAGTGATGCCGAGCCGCCCTGTTGTCGATACCCAGGAACACACGTGTACTTAACACTGCGGCCAATACCACGACCATCTGGGTAGCTCATCAGTGAAAATGGAACAGAAGGAGCTTGTGGACATTCTGTTAATAAAGAAGTTGTATAAGTAATATCTCCAACTATTGATGAAGTAGTTAAATGACAGTTACAGTTTTGAGACACTATTCATGCTATGGCAAAAAAAGTCGTCAGAACATTTAATTTTCTTATATATATGATAGTATTCAACTGGAAGGTTTTCCCTCTGACAGTTCAGTCAGACCATGTTAGGCCTTGATAGAAGAAGTTGCTAGGATTGAGCCTCTGATAGGCTGCATAATTGTTTCCAATGGTAAAACCTTTGAATCCTTCAACTTACATTCCAAATTACACACTTTTATGTAGAGTTGGCAAAGGTTACATAATCAGTAACCAGTTAACCTATTCAAACATATGACAGATTCATCGATTAACCTGAAAATCTCTTTTTATAAGTGCTTATAATTGAATGTGCTCCTTTTTCATGTTTCATTGTTTGTACTTGAATTAACTTGTTTATCTTGAGAAACTATCATCACAAAGCTGAAGTAATTCACTGTTCTTTTTTTTTTTTTTTTAAAATGGTAATAATAAGCCTGTACTATAAACAAGAGGGCCATGATGGCCCTTAATCGCTCACCTGATGACACAGGCTTTATGTAGGCTCAAATCTGGCATTAAGTAATTAAGAGTTATTTACTTTAGAAATCTTTGGTGAAGATTGGACCATTGGCCACTGGGTTGATAACATTTTCTAGAATTTTACCAAGTAACCTACTGAATCCTCATGACTCACTTCAAAACATATGTAAGATTTCATACTGGCAAACATGATGGTCAAATTTGGTGAAGACTGGGCCATCAATGTAGCCTCTTAAGTGTTTTCACAAGCTTTTTCTAAAATTTAACCTAGTGACCTACTTTATGACCCCAAGAGACCCAATAACGAACTCATCCAAGATTTCATGTAGACAAACATTCTGACAAAGTTTGATGAAGCTTGGCCTATAAATAGGGTCTCTAGTGTGTTTACAAGCTTTTTCTAAGATTTGACCTTGTGTCCTACTTTTTGACCCCACATGACCCAGTTACGAACTCATCCAAGATTTCATGCAGACAAACATTCTGACCAAGTTTGGTGAAGATTTGGCTATAAATATGGCCTCTAGTGTGTTCACAAGCTTTTTCTAAGATTTGACCTTGTGACCTACTTTTTGACCCCACGTGACCCAGTTACAAACTCATCCAAGATTTCTTGCAGACAAACATTCTGACCAAGTTTGGTGAAGATTTGGCTATAAATGTGGCCTCTAGTGTGTTCACAAGCTTTTTTTAAGATTTGACCTAGTGACCTACTTTTTGACCCCACGTGACCCAGTTACGAACTCATGCGAGATTTCATGCAGACAAACATTCTGACCAAGTTTGGTGAAGATTTGGCTATAAATGTGGCCTCTAGTGTGTCCACAAGCTTTTTCTAAGATTTGACCTAGTGACCTACGTTTTGACACCACGTGACCCAGTTACGAACTCATCCGAGATTCCATGCAGACAAACATTCTGACCAAGTTTGGTGAAGATTGGGCTATAAATGTGGCCTCTAGTGTGTTCACAAGCTTTTTCTAAGATTTGACCTAGTGACCTACTTTTTGACCCCACGTGACCCAGTTACGAACTCATCCAAGATTTCATGCAGACAAACATTCTGACCAAGTTTGGTGAAGATTGGGCTATAAATGTGGCCTCTAGTGTGTTCACAAGCTTTTTCTAAGATTTGACCTAGTGACCTACTTTTTGACCCCACGTGACCCAGTTACGAACTCATCCAAGATTTCATGCAGACAAACATTCTGACCAAGTTTGGTGAAGATTTGGCTATACATGTGGCCTCTAGTGTGTTCACAAGCTTTTTCTAAGATTTGACCAAGTGACCTACTTTTTAACCCCACGTGACCCAGTTACGAACTCATCCGAGATTTCATGCAGACAAACATTCTGACCCAGTTTGGTGAAGATTGGATAAAAATTGTGGCCTCTAGTGTGTTCACAAGGTAAATGCTGACGACGAACGCCGGAGGATGGACGAAGCGGTCTTTTATTTGGCATTATATGTAAAATCATTCAAATGAAAAAAATATAGAGTTTGAAAAATTAAAATCTTTGTTAAGTACAGGAAGTATGAAGACTACCAATGTTTTTATGTATCAAAGGCACACTAGAGCAAAGCAACCAAGAAAAGATGTGTGTAGAATGGCAGGATAGGACTGATTAGACATAAGCCTGCTGCGTAGATGCTGAGTGTGTATTTTCATAGTTTAATACACCTTGAGGTCCAACACTGACATACCACACTGTCTATCACTTAATATCTAGTGAGAAAGGATAGGAGAAATCTCAATAAAAAAAAAGTAGTTCAAAAGAATTCTGTATTTTAGTATTAAATGGAATTTTTAATCATTTTACCTACATGTGAATAGGTGATCCTATTAAAAGATTAACTTTACCATCCCTAGTATTTGTACCAAAATATGAATATATAAACCAAGTATATATATATATATATTATATATTTATATACAAACCTACGTTGGGAGACAGTTTAATGCAAGACATATCTATATATATGCAAAATATGAAAATGAAAGTGCAGTGACTTCAGGGATCAACCCAGAAGCTTTAACTATTGTAGTGTAGTAATAACAAGGATATTGTAGCGAGGATAGAACTTATATACCCATTACGCATGGGAGAGTTATGGTTCTACCAAACAAGGGAACTGCTTTATGTCCCTGCAAAATGATATCATCACTTGATACTCCGTGGAACTTGAAATAAAGTTTACCAGTTTATGTAGTTATGTAGACGTATCAATGTTCACAGACCGAAGTATCTACAGAGCTAGACAATTGCCATGGACTAAAGATATTAAAATATACACAAGAGTATTTTAGCATAAAAAATTAACTTTACTATAACACATAAGTATTTAAGTATCAAAAATGCAGCTTTCAGCACATAACTTAATTGCATCATCTTTCATGAGATATATCAAAGGCTCAATACACCATGACGTATTCAATCTAACATTAAGTAGGTTTAAGCTGACAAAGTCTTAGTTTATCATGACTGACTGTAGTATACTGTAGATCTCTCTACTGTTGTGGCTTTACATTTATTTAATATATTAGATGACACAACCAAAGCAAACCTTGCATTGAATGAGTTAGCATTGAAACTTATCCCCTGGAAACGACATTGTTGACTGTCAGGATAGCGGGCACAATCGACTTCCTAGCTTCATTTTTGTATTCACTGGATTTGCAATAAATACAATGATACAGTTCAGGGAAAATTAGATGACCTAACAGGGTTCAACTATTCCTAGCGCCACAAGAGTTAGTTCCACATATTTCCAATATAGGACGTGAAATAAAAGAGTCACAAAGATAAAATCCCATACCTGTACAAAATCATCAAATTTTCACCAAAGTGTTTGTTTGTTTATTAAGTATCAACCCATCAACAGTATTTCAAATATCTTAAGACGGGGTCCAGTTAAAGCAAATATAGTGCTGCCTTCACTGTGCATAGCTTGTCGTGAACACATGGTATGATACCAGTGCCAGTCACATTATCCTCATCCGGGGCTAACCAGCTGGGAACTACCCTTATATTTGCTTGAACGCAACGGAGCTATACCTCCAACATTTTTAATTACTTTTTTATGTCATGGCCCAGGATCTAAACGGGGCCTCCCGTACCTGGAGCCGATGCTCTCAAAAGTATGTCTAACCTAATTTACCAGATTCAATGAAATAATAATAAACATTTTTAAAGGAAAACAAGACAAATTTTTCTGACCTGAGGTTTTGCAATAAGGAGCTTCATTGGACCACTCAGAATTGATCTGACACACTCTAGGATTGAGGCCCTCAATTCTATAGCCAGCATTGCATGAGTAGTTGGCCTGGGCGTTAAGTCCACGTCCAGTCAAAAACACCTCACCATTCAAAGGGCTTGGCAAAGGTCCACAATCTGTCAAGATGGAAGGAAAAAAATGACAAGATCACAAAATCTTCAACATATACTAGCATTTCATAAAAGTTTTGATGAAAATCAAGAACATTATAAAAATTTAAATTGACACAGAATAAGAAATATCACTGGACTTAGCATATGCTGCTTTAGACACAATGACCCTGAACATGAAACTGGCCATACATATGACTTTCACATTAATAATTGCACTTATTAATGTTAAGCATCACACACCTTTAAGTATATGCCAATAAAATGTTTGTTCTATTTTGTTTTTGAAATACACTGAAGCGACCATTTATGATCATTATAGCAATGCCCAGCTTTTTGGTGGAGGAAGACCCCAGACACCAGAACCATCCGCACACCGCAGGTCAGCAGAAGTCTAAACAGTCAGTGGAGTTACAAAAAAAATATTGCCAGTGGATTGAAGTATTGTAATTAAGGCAAGTGGGACAGACAGATGGAAGAAGGTACAAATAGTGCCAGCAATCAGTACACCTAAAATATGTTTATTGGGTTTATCGTCCCACCAACAGTATTTCAGTTATCTGGAGACGGTCTAAAATATGTCTGGAGCATAATAACCAATAGTAACTGTATTGGAATAATCAGTAATAGGCTAGCCATCTGTCCTAGGACTAGATACACATGGTTTGGGCCTGCAAATTTGTAAGTCAGCACTGTTCATTGCTCAGTTCTTTGTTTGTTTGTTTGTTTATTGGGTTTATCGTCCCACCAACAGTATTTTAGTTATCTGGAGACGGTGTCCACTTGAAGCAGATATAGTGCTGTCTCACTGTGGATAGCATGCCGTGAACACCTGGCATGATACCACACACAGTCACATTATCCTGACACCTGGCCAACCAGTTGTGGAACTACCCTTATATTTGCTTGAGCGTTAGCAAGGGAGCTATACCACTACCATTTTAAACGACTTTTGTATGTCGCGGCCAGGGATCGAACCCGGGGCCTCCTGTACCTGGAGCCGACGCTCTACCGATTGCACTACCAGGTACGGTCTTTTCTTTCTGTGTTTATTTAGTTTGTTTGTTACATTGCGCTGACACAATAACGGCCATATTGATAATGTCCAGCTAATAATTGGTGGAGGAAGAACCCAGACTTACGTCTGCGTCAAGCCACCGGCACACCGCAGGTTAACTGAAAAACCTCCCCAGACCAGGACTCGAACCCACATGGAGAGAGGCTGACAAGGTAAAAGTCAGCTCTAACCGCTGAGCCACAGACACCCCCCCAATACTTGGGTGCTCAGTTATATTTAGGTATAACCGTAATTAGACTTTCCAGCTAAAATCTGGTTCTTTTTCACAACAACCTATTTAACCAAGAACTCAATTGAAAGATGAAGCTGTAGGATTAAAATACTGAAGATTGAATGTGTCCACAATAAACATACATAGCATGGTCCCCCACGATACTGGTGCAGTTAATGAATATGTAAAAAAATTATAAGAACTAAAACTCACCCAATGAAAAATCCAAGTCAACTTATTAGCCAACACCTCATCTTCTTATTACTTTGAAAAAGGTTCTTTCACTTTCACAATTTATTGTTTGTGGATGTAAACAATGGCAAGCATATTAAATATAAGTAAACTAGGTCACTCCATGTGACCGATGCAATGGTAAAATTATCCAAACTATGGGATGCCAGAATTGCAACCGAATTCAGCGTTCAATTTAAATATGCCAATAGTCACACTAAGCTTATATGAACAGTTAAATGTTATTTTCTGACATAGAAAATTGAACTTTAACAATGAAACTGTTAATAACACGAACTTATAACTGATCTCTTGAGGTGGCGCTTCGGCGGAAAAAAAAAGCCATACTGTGTTTACACCGGAACCGTGGAGCCACCGGTACCGTGGGGTTCGAGGATATATGTATGCAGAATCACAACAATGCAGAGCTAAATTATTTGGATATAATTAAATATCAGTTAACAGAATAAAAAAATTAGCAACTTTACCTGTTACAAAAATCAACCGAATTATTTATTTTTATAATTATTTTATTGACTATTTTAAATGATATGAATGTATTTATGTCAGGTATCTGCCTGGAATGTAGATATTGCCATATACTTTATATAAAAAAATAACATTCTCATTTCTTTTCTCTTATTTTCATCACAATGCTCATAAAGTTTACGTTATAAACTTATTCCATAAGGAATAATTTTATTTGAATGAAGCTTTCAGACGTGTAACCAACAGTTAAAAGTGGATAAATGCATAATATTTCTAAAAAAATATGTAACAAAATATCTAGACAAAAAGGGAGAAAACTCAAATCTAAATTTGTTCAGATTGTTCTACAAATATCAATATCCCCTTTTAAAAATGAACTAGACAGTAATGTTTTGTTTTTAGAAATATATCGAACAACTAAATAATGTTCATTATAGCAATGTCCTGCAATTTTGATGGAGGAAGACTCCAGATAATTGTGTGTAGAGAACCATCACTGCACAGCAGGTCAGCTGGAAGACCTTTTCATATTATATCCTTATTTCTGAACGGGACTCAAACCTACATGATGAGAGGCGAAGCAGTCAGTTTAGTTATAAGTCAGCAATTATACCACTATGCCACGGGAGCCCCCTTAATTAAATGTTTAATAAGATTTTCCCAAGTATGGGAAAAGAAATATTTTATTTAGTATTAGATTTAAATAAAATATGGTGTAAAATTAAATTGTATTCATACGAGGGGAAAGAGTAGCCTTTTAAAAACACACAAGTTTTGGAGGGTATTTTAAGACTTAAAAAAAATACATGTTTATAAAATAAAACACACAAAATAAAATCAATGTTTTTGTGTTAACACAAATATCAATATCAGTCTTCAGAACTTTTCTCTAGAACCAAGCAACACTATAAAACTTTTTAAATTCGATTAGAACATTTTTTATTCTGTTGTCACTTGCATGAAGAAAACTAAAACATCCTTAACCTGTTGGTATGTACAGTGGATAATGATATTCATTTATGACAGCAAATAACTTGTACTAAGGATTTTATGAACAATTCCATCAATCTAGAGGGATTGCTACCTATTAGCTGGCAGGTCGGTGCAGGCTGACTCCATGTTCTGTTGCTTTGACACACGACCTGGGTGGCACCCTGGAGCCTGTATGCCGTAACGCAGCTGTATCTTGCTATCCTGCCAAACTCTGTACCGTCTTGGTAATCAACAATTCCATTAATGGGGGCAACAGGAATGGGGCAAACTGGATTGAAATGCAAAGCAAACAATTTATACATGATCTTTTTTAAAGATTTATTTTGGTTTTGTTTTGATTTTTGTCACACTGACCCAATACATGTGAACTCTCCTGCTTTTGGAGGGAGACTCCCTCTTTTAAGGTTCAAAATTATTTGAAAAATAAGGGCATTTTACACATTTTCAGAAATCTCCCTACTTGGAAACAGATATCTTCCTTCTTTGCTTACATGAAAATAACCAACCTCTCACTTTGCAAATGAAAATCTCCCACTTTGGACTCAGAAAAAGTTCAAATGTATGACAATTATAGCAATTATGTTGACTTTCAGCTATTTTTGTTGGAGTGAGACCTCAGCCAAATGTTTGTTTGTTTGTTTGTTTATTGGGTTTATTGTCCCACCAACAGTATTTCAGTTATCTGGAGACGGTGTCCATTTGAAGCAGATATAGTGCTGCCTTCACTGTGTATAGCATGTCGTGAACACCTGTCATGATACCACACCCAGTCACATTATCCTGACACCGGGCCAACCAGTCTACCCTTATATTTGCTTGAGCGTTAGCAAGGGAGCTCTACCACAACCATTTTTATCGACTTTGGTATGTCGCGGCCCGGGATCGAATCCGGGGCCTCCCGTCCCTGGAGCCGACGCTCTACCGATTGCGCGCTACCGGTCCCGTCCAAATGTTTGTAGAACACCAGACCATCAAAGGGTCAGATGGAAGACCTTCCTACACTGAAGTGTTTGCTTCAACACAAGGTGAGGGGTTGTTTAGTGTCAAGTAAGTAACTCTTCAGAACAACAAAATGTAACAGAAATAAAATATTTATCAAGACAAATTTTAGGCCCAGTTTAAGGTGTATATTCTGTACATATTTAATATAACCAATTATATTTAAATATTCAAATCTGAAAATGTGATCTCCCATATGGTGACCATATGTACCACTTGAAAGCTGCCTGTAAAAACTTGTCTTTAACTCCTTATTACCAACCACCTGTTATCTGCACCCATCATCATCATCATCATCATAATCATTGTCATTATCATCACCATCATCACCATCCTCATCCTCCTCCTTATCATAATCATTGTCATTATCATCATCATCACCATCACATCATCATAGTAAATGTAATAAAATTTAAAACACTAAATGCCTATTTTAGAAATGTTCCCCACATACTAGCCTATTATGTATTGCATAAGGAGACCACAGGTCTTAAGAGACCATTTTACCCTGTACCTCTGTTATTTTGTCAAACACTCCCAACCATACACTGTTAAATAACCTTTACATTATTCCACATACCTCTAATATTACATCTGGGAGGCAGACCATTCCAGTTGCCATCCGCACCACAACTAAGTGAGCGATTGCTGCTGAGGTCGAAGCCTGGGACACATATAAATGTAGCAACGCTAGAAAAGTTGAGTCCTGCTGTTAGGTCGACACTTCCATTCTGTGGTACCAGCAGAGTTGGGCATTCTGGGAAAGACAAAAAAAGCACTGAGGTATTCACGTTTTTGGACAAGTAGTCCCATTTTGAGACAATGAAAACCAGTGCATTGCTTTTGTGTTAGGAAATCCACCCCTTCTAAAACTATACTAGTCTGCATTCAATGAAGTGGATATATAATAAGCAGACAGTTAAGGGTCATGGACCAATACTGGGAAGGTGATCTTAATCACCCTGTACTGGCTACTTAACACATATCACGTTTCAAAGGATGCTGTATTTCTACATGCTGTAGACAGTGGTTTATATATAAAGTAGTTCCTTTTAAATTGCATTTTATAGTCACATTTACATCTAGTTATAACAAGCTGGTTATAATACTGCGATCATTTGATGACTTTGTAATGCTACATGACTTTTATTGTGGGATTCTTTTGTTTTACAACCTGAAATAGAAATAAGTGGAACTATTTCTTGTTGCGCTAGGAATAGTGTCGGTCTGCTGCTTTTCCTGAATGGTAACATAAGCAGTGAACTAACAGTGTTAAGCATTAACGTTTTATGGGTGGCATGATGCATGTACCTACATGAGAGATTGTATGAAATTAGAATAATGATGCAATTATATTAACATTGGATAGTGAATACACCATATGTTTAGGAAAAAGGAAACTTATAAATAGCAATATATGTACTGAGAATAAATGTCATTGTACCTGACATATGCCTCCAAAAATAAAATTACCTTAAATATGGCCTTGACCTTGAGTGTTTCACTTGCCAATGTTACAGGTCACACCTTAAAGTGTATCTTAGAAAAGTGGTCAAGAAACTATATATAGCAAAAGTAGCTATTTATCAAATCTGAACATAATAAACTAATCCAGATCAAAAGATACCAACTTCCTTCTAATGTCTGGACCAAGTATCGTTATTAACTTAGTAAATATGGTCACAGCTTAAATATCCCTTTAATGGCATTGATGTAACAATTCCTACAAGAAGTAATTTGAGCTTATTGCCAAGCTAAGTGTCAAGCTGGAGTATGAAAGACTCTTGAAGAAGGGTGTGACTGGAGAATGATTGAATGTATGAACCAATGGATGAGAGAGATTAATTAATAATTGTGCTAATTGGTCGAATGTAAGAAGTGGGCATGGCTTAATAGAGAAGGAAAATGTAAGATTTGGAAAGAGATTTATCTGAGGCAGAAGAGGAGAGAGATGCAGAGAGGAGAGAGGAGGATTGAGATAGGACATGGAGGAAACGTAATAATTGAAGAAATGACTAAGTGAAGAAGGGGAGGAAATTGAAGAAGAGAGAGTGCAGAACTGTGTAGAAATAACATCATTAAGCCAAGCGAGTTACCGAGCAAATAAGATAAATGAAACTGCGAAGTTTGGATTCTGTGATACTATATTTCCCCCCATGTAAAACAATAACATTGTAAGATCATCGGGTGACAATAGTGATGAAATACAACAAATATATATATTACCACTATTCATAGTCTCATTTTAAATTTAAAAAAATCCCTATAAGTACACTTCATGCTCCTCACCATATTTTCGCTTACAAAGGTGACTTGAAAATTAAAATCAACTGTAGCAGAAAACACTTAACCTTTACAAAACCTGCACTTTGTTATAATATTCTAAAATAAATGATAAATACAAATATAAACAAAGTAAAAAGATTAAGATATACATCAGTCAGATTTCATAAGACACATAATGATGATCGTAACTCACTGATAATGTCACATGATGGTGTAGAGAATGGGCTCCAGACACCAGACTCAGAACAGTCGGTAAAGGTGGCGCCACTTAGCCTGTAGCCATGGTTACAAGAGTACACCGCCCTTGATGGATACACCAAACCAATAGATGTGTTAACGTAGCCATTTGCCGGCGCTCTCAGCACACCACATGCTATAAAGAGTACAAAATGGTGACATATATTTTTTTTGTGAAAGAAAGTACATCACTATATTGGTTATAAATTTTACTTTATGATTTACGAAGAAAAGTTCCAAAATATTGGAAATACATTACCTGTTTTAAACATATTTATACTGAAATAACAACTGGTATGCATATTTAAATCAAAGGCCTGAAGGGCCACAGTGGCGTTGAGCAATTGTACTGTATATGAAGATGTGAGACAACAGATCATAAGTTGTCAGTTATAAGGAAAGAACAGTGAATAAACAAACTATGGTTTGAAGTGATCTTTGTAATTGTCCACAAGTTGAAAATGACTATCGACTTAGTTATTGTATTTTAAGAATAGAGAAAAGAAGTTAACTACTTGATTTTCAAGTATATGGCGACTCTTAGTTTTGAAAAGGTGTTAAATCATCTAATTTCTTTAGACAAGAGAACCCCTGAATATCAATAATCATCAAGAAAGTTGGATTGCAAGTATCAAATTTAAAATATATAAAAAGGCTTGTTCCCTGACAAAGTGAAAAACAAATGACTTCAAATATCTGTTGGCAAGTGGTATTAGTTATCGGAAAAGTACAAGACAATTGTCTGCCACATATATTATTAATGTTCATTGTATAGTTATAGAACTATGAAGCTAAGTGTCTACCTAATAAAGATTTTTACAATTTTCAGCTTGACTGTGTAAATTACTGTTGCTTGTATTTTAAGTCCCATGCGAATAAAACTTTTATTAACTCAGAATTTATCATTTATTATCTTTTATACCCTAGTCGTCTATTAATTATGAACGATATCAATGTCAAATTTTGACAGGAGAGCAGTACTGATACATGACCATGCTTTCCCATGTTTGGGGCATTTTGTTAAGGCGTACATTTATAACGTAGCTATATATCGCTATATGTATAATGTACGACTGCTACAAAACCAACCACCCCCAGGGCCGAGTGCACACTTTTTCACATTTGTGTTGCACATTTTTCAACCAATAGCATTTGTACAAGAAGACACATTGGCCCTGGAAAAGGCAATAGCTTCCGGGTGGGGGTGGGTGGGCGAGGTTGGAGACTGACCCCGGTTTTCCCCAATTAAATATCTGCTCCCAGCCATAGTATAGGCAACATTTTCGAAACCGCAGATTGTTATAAAGGTTTTAGGAAGGTACAATGATGTTATGAATTAAGTCAATTCAGACAGCAAGTAAACTGGGCGATTCAAGTTTACCACCACCCCCTCGATCTCACCTCTGATTTACATTCGTTCTGAAACCAACCAGGGCCAGGGTCAACAACAAAGACAAGGTCGTGAACTATTTATAGACTGGAAACAAACCACATCAACCAAGTGAACTATAAAGTTGTGCACTGACATGGCTTAAGTTACCTGGTAAATAAATTTGTTACTTACCATAAAAACTTTACCTTATTATTTTATCAATACAACAACACCTTTTCCAGCAGTCGTGTACTTACAGAGTGGTTGACAAGAAGGTTGTTGATCAGACCATGTAGCATTGGGAAGGCAGATCCTCTGTCCTACCCCGATCAACTTATAACCAGGAAAACACTCATACTTTGCTGTCTGACCATATGTTGTGTCCTGGCTGTACACATGGCCAAACTGAGGGTCATTCAAGGTGTCACAGTCTGAAAGTATGTATCAAGGTCAACAATTATGTCATATTAATTATAATTGTAAACTGCACTTTAAACTGTTATATATATAATAAAAACAAAAACAAATTTAAATCACAATTTATCTATCCTTCTGACAACTGTGAGCAGGGCTCCAGATAAGGGGCGTATCTGTATTTTACTCATGAATAAAAGACCTACTCAAAATATTTCACTTCTGGTCATAATAGATATGCGCTGGAAAACCAGTGTACATAATGTTTTTGATAGTTGTACATAACCTATTTGATCATCTATTCTCTAACAAAAAAATGACAGGTGAAGGTTATCGTACATGACTGAATCTGTAGTACAATGAAACAATGCTCTTCATTTGTTACTATATTTCACCAAAGTAATAATCCAACCACACTTTCTTTTAATTATGTAAATGCAGTAGACAAAATTCGAGCAGTTTGTAAAATTAAAGTTGAAGAAATTTACCAGTACTTAATTATTTTTTTAATCCAGATGTATAAAAAAACAAAACAGAAAAATTCCTTTACTAAATCTTTAGTTTAGGGAGTTTTCAATGAACTCACTAAAATTCTAATCTGGAGCCCTGTATGATGCATTTTTTTTTAAATTCTAAATATTATTTTTGAGCAATCTATATTAAATATTAAGTTTTCACCATTTTTGACATACTTGTTATAACACAGGTTGGCTCCACCCCATTCCATGTGCCTGTTGCTTGGCACGTGAGATTGTTGCTACCAAAAAGCTTATACCCACTGAAACAACTGAACATTGCCACAGTACTGTAGATCAATGAAGGGAGTTGCATCGTCCCATTGGACGGGCTCACCAACTGAGGACAGCCTATGATAAACAGAATACATGTGAAACAGACATGAAATCATCTAATAAAAAGCTAATAACCATTATCATATTGGAACATGACCACACTAATGTAAAACAGTAAGGATAGCAGTGTGTGCCCGTGTACCATTCCATGTCCTCAGTAATGGCTGTTAACCGATCACAAGCTATCATTCAGAAGTAGCCCACTTGCAAACTGCACGTGTACATCATGGCTACACATAGTGTTTTCCTTCTTAGCTTATGAACAAACATTTTCCTAGTTTATTACAAATTTTATACATGATAAAAACCAGGATATGTTAATAATTTATTTAATGGGTTTATCATCATGCCAACAGTATTACAATTATCTGGAGACGATGTCCACTTGAAGCAGATATAGTGCTACCTTCACTGTGTATAGCATGCCATGAACACCTGGCATGATACCACACCAAGCCACATTATCCCGACACTGGGCCAACCAGTAATAAAACTACCAATATATTTGCTTGAGCGTCAGCAAGGGAGCTATACCACTACCATTTAAAACGTCTTTGGTATGTTGCGGCCCAGGATCGAACCCGCAGTCTCTCGAACCTGGAGTCGACATTCTACCAATTTTATTTCTATATTTCTATATATCTCATAAAAATAGCTCAACCTCAGTTTGGGATATTACATGTATATAAGGACTGAATCTCATTGTGCTGAAGTTCTTACTTTATAAGCACAGGTCAGCAAAACAAAATTCAGTCCTTATTCTTATATTAACATTTTCTTTCAGACTCGTCTTTGTTATGGGTTAAAGTAAGTGCTTCAAAGGATCACTAAAAAATCTAAACATGTAGAAAAATACTTATGTAATCTTCTACTAATATAGTGGAGGATTGGATTGGATTTGGATGGATTTGCAGGCATTTTTGCCTATACTATGCAGCAACATTTCATATCATTATAGCACAAGGGCATTTACGAGGTGCCTAGGGACTGAACCCAGGCCGGTCCATTATACTGACACCAACGAGTCCGGCATAATGTTGTTCCCTTAGCCCCAAGCATTAGGAGGGAAGCCACTACTACCAACTTTAAGGACTTCAGTTTGACCAGGTCTGGGTTTGTACATGTACCCGCGACTTCCCTATCTGCAAGCTGACACTCTACCAGCTGAGCTATTGCGGGCGGTTAATATATTTGTTGAAGAACATTTTTTTTATGAAATACACTGTATATTATAGTATAATATCAAGTTGTATGGACAAAATCAAAATGAAACTGAATGTTGTAGTAACAAAAAGGTCTTTTTTTCAATGTTTCCTTGGAAACAAGAAAATTGTTTTTTCATGAGCATGACATCTGTGTACAACATTATTAAAAGGTGGTGTAAGAAATGCAGATTACTGATAATGAATGTCATTTTCTTTCAGAAGTAAATAGAAATATTTTTTTTTTTTTTTTAACCCAATAACTGAAAAATGCAAAGTCTTACAAAAATGTAAAAAGTGTTTTTCACAGAATGGAACTTATATTTCTAATTGTATGTTTTGACTTGTTTTTGTTACATCATACCTACACAGATCATATTGGTGATGTCCAGATAATAATTGGTGAGGAAATACCTCAGATTTATGCCGGGATAGAACCACTGGTGCAGCACAGGTAATTTATCTTACTTACATATTATGTTATACAGGTGCTCATGAAATGTAGTGCATGTAACACTGACAAAAGCTGTAACTGTATATTTTGTAGGTGCATGTAACACTGATGAAAGCTGTAATTGTATATTTTGTAGGTGCATGTAACACTGATAAAAACTGTAACTGTATATTTTGTAGGTGCATGTAACACTGACGACAGCTGTAATTGTATATTTTGTAGGTGCATGTAATACTGACGAAAGCTGTAACTGTATATTTTGTAGGTGCATGTAACACTGGTGAAAGCTGTAACTGTATATTTTGTAGGTGCATGTAACACTGACAAAAGCTGTAATTGTATATTTTGTAGGTGCATGTAACACTGATGAAAGCTGTAACTGTATATTTTGTAGGTGCATGTAACACTGATGAAAGCTGTAATTGTATATTTTGTAGGTGCATGTAACACTGATAAAAACTGTAACTGTATATTTTGTAGGTGCATGTAACACTGACGACAGCTGTAATTGTATATTTTGTAGGTGCATGTAATACTGACGAAAGCTGTAACTGTATATTTTGTAGGTGCATGTAACACTGATGAAAGCTGTAATTGTATATTTTGTAGGTGCATGTAACACTGATGACAGCTGTAATTGTATATTTTGTAGGTGCATGTAACACTGATGAAAGCTGTAACTGTATATTTTGTAGGCGCATGTAACACTGACGACAGCTGTAATTGTATATTTTGTAGGTGCATGTAATACTGACGAAAGCTGTAACTGTATATTTTGTAGGTGCATGTAACACTGATGAAAGCTGTAACTGTATATTTTGTAGGTGCATGTAACACTGACGAAAGCTGTAACTGTATATTTTGTAGGTGCATGTAACACTGATGAAAACTGTAACTGTATATTTTGTAGGCGCATGTAACACTGACAAAAGCTGTAATTGTATATTTTGTAGGTGCATGTAACACTGATAAATGCTGTAACTGTATATTTTGTAGGTGCATGTAACACTGATGAAAGCTGTAACTGTATATGTTGTAGGTGCATGTAACACTGATGAAAGCTGTAATTGTATATTTTGTAGGTGCATGTAACACTGACGAAAGCTGTAACTGTATATTTTGTAGGTGCATGTAACACTGACGAAAGCTGTAACTGTATATTTTGTAGGTGCATGTAACACTGACGATAGCTGTAACTGTATATTTTGTAGGTGCATGTAATACTGACAAAAGCTGTCACTGTATATTTTGTAGGTGCATGTAACACTGATGAAAGCTGCAATTGTATATTTCGTAGGTGCATTTAACACTGACAAAAGCTGTAACTATATATTTTGTAGGTGCATGTAACACTGACAAAAGCTGTAACTGTTTTTTTTGTAGGTGCATGTAACACTGATGAAAGCTGTAATTGTATATTTTGTAGGTGCATTTAACACTGACAAAAGCTGTCACTGTATATTTTGTAGGTGCATGTAACACTGATGAAAGCTGCAATTGTATATTTTGTAGGTGCATTTAACACTGACAAAAGCTGTCACTGTATATTTTGTAGGTGCATGTAACACTGACAAAAGCTGTCACTGTATATTTTGCTCATCATATACATCCCTGAAATTTACCAATCGTTGCCACATGCAGTCTTGTCAGTTTTACTTACTTCTGATAACACATGTAGGTGCAGATTCACTCCAGTTCCCAGTGAACTGGCATTGTCTAGAGGAGGAACCATTAATCTGGTACCCAAGCTGACAGTTGTACTCGACTACACTGCCGAATTTGGTCCCATTGGTGATGGTCACAAACCCAAAGGAAGGGTCTGGGAGTGTGTGACAATCTGTGAAAGGTAACCAAGAAATAAAGAAATCTTCTAATACCGTCATCACACTGGTTACATTTTGCTAAGCTAGAGTAACCACTGCTTTTCTGATAGGCATGTGACCATGGTGGAGATCATGCTAGTGTACACAGTATCAGTGTCAAAAAAAAAAAAAAATGTCCTATGCGATTGAAATGAAATAAAATCAAAACTACTTGTAAATGGCAAACAGATGGTCAGAAAACAACTATAATTGTAGGTATATTTTTAAAACTGCATCAAAACATTATAATCTTGTTCAAATCTCATTCATCAAGCCCTACATTTGTTTGCCTTGTCAGTGGCAGAGGTAACTATGATCTGAAAGGCAAATAGTTAGTGAAGTAGAGATTGCTCTTCTGGCAATAAAGGTTTGGAGCAATCTGATTGGTTGTATGAATGATAAAAGTACAGTTGCACCTG
Organism: Sinonovacula constricta; assembly: GCA_007844125.1. NCBI lineage: Eukaryota > Metazoa > Mollusca > Bivalvia > Cardiida > Solecurtidae > Sinonovacula > Sinonovacula constricta. The sequence continues at coordinate 42,252,347 of CM017560.1, forward strand.
TACAGGCTTGATTATTACCGTGACTTACAGCTTTACGTGGCTGAGGAAGTCCTCAGACATATCAATAAGTAAAACCATTTGATTATGCCTAAATTTGCAACTTTTTGATCAGGACCTGTAAAATTCAAGACTGAGTCTCTAGAAATATGCTTTGTTATCTTTGCATAAAAACTAAGATTTTGCTATAAAAAAAAGATTTTGCTCTAAAACTAAGATATTGATAAAAAAACACTAAGATATTGATATAAAAACTAAAAAATTTGACATAAAAACTAAGATTTTGATATAAAAACCAAGATTTTTTATCAAAAAAAAGATTTTGATATAAAAACTATAAATTTTGATATAAAAACACACATAGACAACAAATGGAGGTGATGATAATGACAGGTTCAGAGATAAAGAAATACAGGTTGCTGAACTGATGTCTGTGACTTATCCTTGAAACAGCACCATGCATATTTGATGGTATCCGGACAAATAACCCACAAATGTCTTTGTTCATTTTTTGGAACATATGGAATAATAAAAGTGTTTTATATAAAACTTGATTATAACCACTATGTCCCATTAAAATCATAGTTTCCTCAAAATTAGTTGAGGGGTGTTTTAACCCTTATTAAAAACTGATTATTAGGGTTTTGTTCATGTAGAAACATTTATGAAATGTGTTTTACTGATACTGTGCAGCGACATGTCTATCATTATAGCACAGAAGCACTTATAAGGTGCCTAGGGACTGAACCCAGCCATTCCAATATACTGACACCGACGAGTCAGGCGTAATGCTGTCCCCTTAGCCCAGAGCATTAGGAGGGAAGCCATTACTACCAACTTTAAAGTCTTTGCTTTGACCCGGCCGGGGTTTGAACCCGCGACCTCCCGATCCACAAGCCGATGCTCTACCACTTGAGCTATTGCGGTCGGTAGGGGTGCTTTGACCTAAACTCCTATTTGTTATCGGTACCTACCTATCTTGGTGCATTGTGGCAGTGGAGTGCTCCATTGTTCTGTGTTGAGACAGGTGATGGAGGCGAGACTTGTCAGAAAGGTATAGCCTTCATCACATCGGTATATCACGGTGCTGTTGAACGTAGTGACAGCAGCATTCAATGGCTGTCCATGCTCTAACTGTGGGACTGAACCACAATCTGAGGAGAAGTTAGAAATGTTTGTTAATTGGGTTTATCGTTCTACCAACAGTATTTCAGTTATCTGCAGAATGTGTCCACTTGAAGAAGATATATTGCTGCCTTCACTGTGTATAGCATGCCGTTAACACCTAGCATGATACCTCAACCAGTCACATTATCCCGACATTGAGCCAACCAGTTGTGGAACTACTCTTGTATTTGCTTCAGCATTAGCAAGGGAGCTATACCACTACCATTTTTAACGACTTTAGTATGACGCAGTCAAGAATCGATCCCCAGGCCTGGATGCTCTACCAAATTGCACTACCCGGGTCTGGTCAAGATTAGAAATGAAAAAGGATATTCAATATGTGAGTAAATGGAGAAAGGCAATTATATTGTCAACTTTCACAATAAACATTTCCCATAATGATTATAACAGATTCAAAAACTTTGTTACAAAGGAAAAGCATCAAAACTAAGATGTGAAGTTCAGTAACAAGTTTGTTGTTTTTAATTTGTTAGCTTAAATGTCTTGGCAACATTCTTTCAATTAAATGGTTTTAATTGAAAGGATATGAGTCTCAAGACGGATGCTGAATAACAACCATTTAATTTTCTGTGAAGCGCCAAAGAAATTCGAAAAAGTTTAATATTTAATGCCAACATGCCAAACAATTTTTTATGTAAATTATTTAGATTGTTTGTGTACATTATTTCATATTGTCCTTTAGATTACATTGAAACAATGCCATTATTTAGGTGTCCATGTAAATTGTTTCGCATTGGTAGTTTATCTCCAATGAGGTTAATAACAATGAGCGAACCTAGATGGACAGATAGATGCAACCAATCAGAGTGTGCCAGAGTATAAGATGGACAGATAAATACAACCAATCAGTGTGCACCAGAGTATCAAATGGACAGATAGATGCAACCAATCAGAGTGTGCTAGAGTATAAGATGGACAGATAGATGCAACCAATCAGAGTGTGCCAGAGTATTAGATGGACAAATAGATACAACCAATCAGAGTGTGCTAGAGTATCAGATGGACAGATAGATGCAACCAATCAGAGTGTGCCAGAGTATTAGATGGACAGATAGATACAACCAATCAGAGTGCGCCAAAGTATCAGATGGACAGATAGATGCAACCAATCAGAGTGCGCCAGAGTATCAGATAGACAGATAGATGCAACCAATCAGAGTGTGCTAGAGTATAAGATGGACAGATAGATGCAACCAATCAGATTGTGCCAGAGCATAAGATGGACAGATAGATGCAACCAATCAGAGTGTGCCAGAGTATCAGATGGACAGATAGATACAACCAATCAGAGTGTGCCAGAGTATAAGATGGACAGAAACATGCAACGAATCAGAATGTGCCAGAGTATAAGATGGACAGATAGATGCAAACAATCAGAGTGTGCCAGAATATAAGATGGACAGATAGATGCAAACAATCAGAGTGTGCCAGAGTATCAGATGGACAGATAGATACAACCAATCAGAGTGTGCCAGAGTATCAGATGGACAGATAGATGCAAACAATCAGAGTGTGCCAGAATATAAGATGGACAGATAGATGCAACCAATCAGAGTGTGCCAGAGTATAAGATGGACAGATAGATACAACCAATCAGAGTGTGCCAGAGTATCAGATGGACAGATAGATGCAAACAATCAGAGTGTGCCAGAATATAAGATGGACAGATAGATGCAACCAATCAGAGTGTGCCAGAGTATAAGATGGACAGATAGATACAACCAATCAGAGTGTGCCAGAGTATCAGATGGACAGATAGATACAACCAATCAGTGTGTGCCAGAGTATCAGATGGACAGATAGATACAACCAATCAGTGTGTGCCAGAGTATCAGATGGACAGATAGATACAACCAATCAGAGTGTGTCATAGTATAAGATGGACAGATAGATGCAACCAATCAGAGTGTGCCAGAGTATAAGATGGACAGATAGATGCAACCAATCAGAGTGTGCCAGAGTATAAGATGGACAGATAGATGCAACCAATCAGAGTGTGCCAGAGTATCAGATGGACAGATAGATACAACCAATCAGAGTGTGCCAGAGTATAAGATGGACAGATAGATACAACCAATCAGAGTGTGCCAGAGTATAAGATGGACAGATAGATACAACCAATCAGAGTGTGCCAGAGTATAAGATGGACAGATAGATGCAACCAATCAGAGTGTGCCAGAGTATAAGATGGACAGATAGATACAACCAACCAGAGTGTGCTAGAGTATAAGATGAACAGATAGATACAACCAATCAGAGTGTGCCAGAGTATAAGATGGACAGATAGATGCAACCAATCTGAGTGTGCCAGAGTATCAGATGGACAGATAGATGCAACCAATCAGAGTGTGCCAGAGTATCAGATGGACAGATAGATGCAACCAACCAGAGTGTGCTAGAGTATAAGATGGACAGATAGATGCAACCAATCAGAGTGTGCCAGAGTATAAGATGGACAGATAGATACAACCAATCAGAGTGTGCCAGAGTATAAGATGGACAGATAGATACAACCAATCAGAGTGTGCCAGAGTATAAGATGGACAGATAGATGCAACCAATCAGTGTGTGCCAGAGTATCAGATGAACAGATAGATGCAACCAATCAGAGTGTGCCAGAGTATAAGATGGACAGATAGATGCAACCAATCAGTGTGTGCCAGAGTATAAGATGGACAGATAGAGGCAACCAATCAGTGTGCTAGAGTATAAGATGGACAGATAGATGCAACCAATCAGTGTGCTAGAGTATCAGATGGACAGATAGATGCAACCAATCAGAGTGTGCCAGAGTATCAGATGGACAGATAGATGCAACCAATCCGAATGTATTCTTATATGTTTATTGGGTTTATCATCCCATGAACAGTTATCTAGAGATGGTACGCAACATCAAATCACTTTATGCCAACCAGAAAAAAGGCCATGAATAACTCACCTTTAATTACACATGTTGGAGGGATACCATCCCAAGTACCATTCTTCTGACATGTAAGTATGCTGTTTCCAGACAATTTGTGACTAACCATACATGTATAGTAAGCCTTACTGTCCACTGATGTACCTGTAGGTGTTTGCACAATGCCGTGGGTTATGTTTGACAAGGTTCCACAGTCTGCAAGTATAATGGGATAATGCCATAAAGTTCATGACATGGATTTTGGCAGTGGTTAAATTTCTGTTTATGCATATGTTTATTGTCCCAACAACAGTATTTCAGTTATCTGGAGATGGTGTCCACCTGAAGCAGATATAGTTCTGCCTTCAGTGTGTATAGCATGCCGTGAACACCTGGCATGATACCACATCCTGTCACATTATCCTGACACCGGGCCAACCAGTTCACAGGGCCAACCAGTTGTGGACTTACCCTTATATTTGCTTGAGCATTAGCAAGGGAGCTATACCATTATCATTTTTAACGACTTTGGTATGGCACAGCCCAGGATCAAACCCGGGGCCTCCCATACCTGAAGCCGATGCTCTACTGATTGCACTTCCAGGTTTGATGCAAGTATTACAAGAAAATATAATTACATTCCACGTACCATATATCTTACACTGTGGCACTGGGCCATTCCAGTTTCCTGTTGAGTTACATGTCAGGACTCCAGCTGAGGTGAGGTAGTAACCAGGCAGACAGGAGAAAGTGATGGTACTATTGAATGTTGTTCCTTCAATCGCCGTGATGTATCCATTTATTGGGGCTTCTAGTGGTCCACACTCTTAGGAAAAGGCATGAAGATAAGTATTTAATCTAGATACAATGACTGTCAAATAGCAGTTCTGAATTAATTCATAAGAATCTGAAAACTGTTATAATTAATTAAACAAGAAATGTCATTGTAAACAGACATGTGCTCCAGAAGTCATGTCCAATAAAGCAAATTTTGTTATTGTCATGGAGGTATTTAAGTTATTAAAAAGACAACCGCATTAGATTTATGTCTATAAACATATTGAATCTTTTACATCCTACCATTTGTTTTCAATAGGCAATCAAGGACCATGATGGCCCTTAATCGATCACCTGATGACACAGGCTTTTAATAGACTCATATCTGGCTTCAAGTAATTAAGAGTTATTTACTTTAGAAATCTTTGGTGAAGATTGAACCATTAATGTGGCCACTGGGCTGATAACATTTTCTAGTATTTTACCTAGTAACCTACTGAATCCACATGACTCACTTCAAAACATGTGTAAGATTAAATACTGGCAAACATTCTGGCCAAGTTTGGTGAAGATTGGGCCATCAGTGTGGCCTTTAAGTGTTTTCACAAGGTTTTTCTAAAATTTAACCTAGTTGTTGATCCCATGTGACCTTACAAACTCACCCAAGATTTCTTGCAGGCAAACATTTTGGCCAAATTTAGTGAAGACTGAGCTACAAATCTGGTCTCTAGTGTGTTCACAAGCTTTTCTGAGATTTAACCTAATGGCCTACTTTTTGACCCCATGTGACCCAGTAATATACTCATCCAAGATTTCGTGCAGACAAACATTCTGAACACGGTTTGTGAAGATTGGGCTATACATGTGGCCTCTAATGTGTTCACAAGTTTTTTCTTAAGTTTGACCTAGTGACCTACTTTATGACCACAGGTGACCCAGTAATGAACTTATCCAAGATTTCATGCAGACAAACATTTTGACCAAGTTTGATGAAGATTGGATAAAAACTGTGGCCTCTAACGTGTTCACAATCTAAAATGTTGACGCCGCACAACGGACGACGCGGTATCAGACAAGCTCAGGTGAGCTAAAAATACTAAGCTTTTAAAGTAAATTTTGCCTGGTGACTACTTAGGCTAAAGTTTGTGTCCCTTACTGTGTGTATATATATAGCTAGTATTTACTGCAATAAAGTTGAAAGGATCATGAATCATACCCCGGTGCAACCAAAATTTTCTGGATCTGCCCTGCTTGTTGTTTACAACAATGAGAAGCCATGTTTTATATTTTATAATAAATAATAATTATTACTCAAAATTTTATTAATATATTAACAATAAACAACAAGCTTAATTATTTTTATTCCCTTAATACAATGATGAAAATAACAAAAATGACAATCGTTTAATGTCAAGTAGAAATTGGTATATGGTAAGTATTAGGTCCTTGGTGATTTTTTTCATAAAAAAAATCTGCGGTCCTGTATATTTTACATGCATTAATAAAGGATATGGGTTTACATGAAACACATGCCATGAAAGATGTCCATACCATTGTAAAAAATATAAAAATTATAATTTTTATGAACTATATCAATGTTAACTGCATACGATGAGCCTTACTTTTGATGGAGCAGTCTGGCTGCGTGGCTGGTTCCCAGGAGCCTGTTGCCCCACATGTGGCTGACTGGACACCAGTCAGCTGGTACCCATCATCACATTTGTAGGTTGCAGAGGCCTGAAACCACTGACCCCCCACCATCACTGTCCCATGCAGGGGAGCAGACAGTTGTCCACAGTCTTAAAACACAAAGTAAAAGCAGATTTAATTCATTTATATTAAATTTCATTTACTTTTATATATCAAGAGTGGCAATGTCTAGCTTTTAATTGTGAAGTCCTGAAACAGAATATATGGGTAAAATATCCAACAGATGCAGTTCATAAAATGAACTTTAAAAATTTATTTTATTTAATTTACCCCAACTATTGAATTTCTATCATCATACAGGCCTATTTTAAGGATTTGTTTTTTGAAAGTTCAACTTCTAGCTTGCCAAATTTTCATGATTTCACATGAACAACGGATCTTGCTTCACCACTTTAGTCAACAAAATTCTGCAGGGGGGTTCCTGCGGCTAAGCTATAAGGATAACCAATTTGTCATCCCTCAGCCCCTCAACACATGAGTTTGAGTTGTGGCAAAAACTTTCATAGGGGAAATCTTCCAGCAAACCTGTGATGCAAGATAGTCTTACCTAGACATATATCTTGGATCTTCTTCCACTAACAACTATCTAGAGAGTAGTGTAACTTTAAAATAACATGACTGGAAGACTGGGTTCACTTATGTGAACATATATGAAGAAGAGTAGATAAAGAGAGTAAAAGAAGATGGAAAAGAGTTAGTGCAGATGGTGAAGAGTCTATGTAGATAAAGGAGAGTGCATGTAGATGAAGGAGAGTCCATGTAGATGGAGAAGAGTCCATGTAGATGAAGAAGAGTCCATGTAGATGAAGAAGAGTCCATGTAGATGAAGGAGAGTCCATGTAGATGAAGAAGAGTCCATGTAGATGAAGAAGAGTCCATGTAGATGAAGAAGAGTCCATGTAGATGAAGAAGAGTCCATGTAGATGAAGGAGAGTCCATGTAGATGGAGAAGAGTCCATGTAGATAAAGAAGTTTCCATGTAGATGAAGGAGAGTTCATGTAGAAGAAGGAAAGTCCATGTAGATGGAGAAGAGTCCATGTAGAGGAAGGATAAGCAATGTGTATGAATTAAAGTCCATGTAGATGGAAAAGTTTCCATGTAGATGAAGGAGAGTTCATGTAGAAGAAGGAAAGTCCATGTAGATGGAGAAGAGTCCATGTAGAGGAAGGATAAGCAATGTGTATGAATTAAAGTCCATGTAGATGGAGAAGTTTCCATGTAGATGAAGGAGAGTTCATGTAGAAGAAGGAAAGTCCATGTAGATGGAGAAGAGTCCATGTAGAGGAAGGATAAGCAATGTGTATGAATTAAAGTCCATGTAGATGGAGAAGTTTCCATGTAGATGAAGGAGAGTTCATGTAGAAGAAGGAAAGTCCATGTAGATGGAGAAGAGTCCATGTAGAGGAAGGATAAGCAATGTGTATGAATTAAAGTCCATGTAGATGGAGAAGTTTCCATGTAGATGAAGGAGAGTCCATGTAGAAGAAGGAAAAGCCATGTAGATGGAGAAGAGTCCATGTAGAGGAAGGATAGGCCATGTGTATGAATTAAAGTCCATGTAGATGGAAAAGTTTCCACGTAGATGAAGGAGAGTACTTGTAGATGGAGAAGAGTCCATGTAGAAGAAGGATAGGCCATCTGTATGAATTAAAGTCCATGTAGATGGAGAAGTTTCCATGTTGATGAAGGAGAGTCCATGCAAATGGAGAAGAGTCCATGTAGATAAAGGGGAATCCATGTAGATAAAGGGGAGTCCATGTAGATGAAGGAGAGTCCATGTAGATGAAGAAGACTCCATGTTGATGAAGGAGAGTCGATGTAGATGGAGAAGAGTCCATGTAGAGGAAGGATAGGCCATGTGTATGAATTAAAGTCCATGTAGATGGAGAAGAGTCCATGTAGAGGAAGGATAGGCCAGGTAGATAAAGGAGAGTCCATGCAGATGAAGGAGAGTCCATGTAGATGAAGGAGAGTCCATGCGGATGAAGGAGAGTTCATGTAGATGAAGAAGAGTCCATGTAGATGAAGGAGAGTCCATGAAGATGAAGGAGAGTCCATGTGTATGAAAGAGAGTCCATGTAGATGAAGGAGAGTCCATGTAGATGAAAAAGAGTCCATGCAGATGGAGAAGTTTCCATGTAATTGAAGGAGAGTCCATGTAGATGAAGAAGAGTCCATGTAGATGAAGGAGAGTCCATGCAGATGGAGAAGTTTCCATGTAATTGAAGGAGAGTCCATGTAGATGAAGAAGAGTCCATGTAGATGAAGGAGAGTCCATGTAGATAAAAGAGAGTCAATGTAGATGAAGGAGAGTCCATGTAGTTGAAGGAGAGTCCATGTAGATGAAGGAGAGTCCATGTAGATGAAGAAGTTTCCATGTAATTGAAGGAGAGTCCATGTAGATGAAGAAGAGTCCATGTAGATGAAGGAGAGTCCATGTAGAAGAAGGAGAGTCCATGTAGATAAAAGAGAGCCCATGTAGATGGAGAAGAGTCCGTGTAGATAAAGGAGAGTCCATGTAGATGGAGAAGAGTCCGTGTTGATGGAGAAGTTTTCATGTAGATGAAGGAGAGTCCATGTAGATGGAGGAGAGTCCATGTAATTGAAGGAGAGTCCATGTAGATGAAGGAGAGTCCATGGAGATTGAGGAGCGTCCATGTAGATAAAAGTGAGTCCACGTAGATGAAGGAGAGTTCATGTAGATGGAGAGGAGTCCATGTAGATGGAGGAGAGCCCATGTAGATGAAGACGTTTCCATGTAGATGAAGGAGAGTCCATGTAGATAGAGAGTCCATGTAATTGAAGGAGAGCCCATGTAGATGAAGTAGAGTCCCATCGTCGGATACCCCCGGTTGATTCTATTACGTTACTCTCCATTCATCACCCGTGGGCAAATTGCTACTCATTTCGTCATTTTGTTTGAATAGAACAGAACAGACATTATCCAATCAGATGATAGGTTACAAAATTAAATACTCTTCAATCGGAAGATCAATACGGTGACCTGAGAACGTAAATATGGCAACCGGTACAGCGCATCGCAAGTGTAAAGTATGTCTGTCAGATGACAGTGCTATCGAAGTGGTATGTAAGCGTAAACTTGATTGGTTGGCAGATCCGCTGGATTTTCTAAGCGAACCAATCGGATTGCGGCATTTCATTATAAACAAAACGACGATATTAGTAGCAATTTGCCCATGGGTGATGAATGGAGAGCAACGTAATAGAGCAACCGGGGGGTATCCGACGATGGGAGAGTCCATGTAGATGAAGAAGTTTCCATGTAGATGAAGGAGAGTCCATATATATGAAGGAGAATCCATGCAGATGAAGGAGAGTCCATGTAGATGAAGGAGAATCCATGTAGATGAAGAAAAGTTCCTGTAGATGAAGAAGTGACCAAGTAAATGATGAAGACTTCAATAAGATGAAGAAGAGTCCATGAAATGATTAAGAGTCTATGTAGGTAGGCTATGAGTCAGTTACGAAAATTATCCCTTTAGACAAGTTTTGTTTTTGAAATACATCGCAGCTACAATCAATTACCACTTTAGCAACGTCCAGCTATTTTGGTAAAGGAAGACGCCAGATAAATGTCTGGGTAGAACCACCAGCACACTGGTGGTCAGGTAGAAGACCTTCCCACATTTGATACTTCACCTTGAGCAGGACTTAAATCCCTGCACTGGGAGGCTAAGCAGTAAGAAGTTTCAAGTCAGTCACTCTGCTGCTATGCCATGGATGCTCCCCCACCACCATGTCAGGTATAATAATAATGTAGTAATTTTTCATGTCTTGACATTGTTCTTTATATAAAAGCAAAACCCCATTGGACTAGTACTTAGTTCAATTGCTGCTACATACATCTTGGTGTACAGACAGGTGCCTGGCCGGACCAGGTTCCATAGATCTGACAGATCCGACTGTTGTTTCCCTGCAGTTCATACCCATCTCCACAACGATAGAAAGCAATCTGTCCAAACGTTGTCTGTGACACCGTCACACCACCATGTTCTAGGCTGGGTAGTGCACGACAGTCTGTAAAATGATGTGTGGAGAACTTTGTTTATCACTACTTAATATAGCTTATGCAGCTAGAAGCTGTCGGGTCAGGATCTACAATATGTGCTACTTAGTCTGAATATGTCTGCTTATGATAAAATAAAATTGTAAGCAAATAATATAAATGTACATTTTCTTTTATCTGACAAGCATTTATAACTTACAGCAATTAATGACACAGAGAAAATATTTTGTTTATTGGGTTTATTGTCCCACCTATTTCAGTTATCTGGAGATGATGTTCACTTGAAGTGGATAGAGTGCTTTCTCACTGTATGTAGCAAGACATGAACATCAGGCACAATATCACACCCAGTAATATTATCCTGACATGAGCCAAACAGTTGCAGAACTACCCTTTTTTGTGTTAGCAAGGGAGTTTATACTTTTCTGGCAGACATTCACAGTACCACCACAGTTGTACTCCGACATGGACTGAGCTACCCTGATTCACTTAACCCGAACTAACCAGCACCAAGTTAGACAAGCTTTAACTGTTTACACAGTTTGGCTGAAACTGCTAGGATATACACAAAAACTACCTGTAATCAGACAAGATGGAGGCTGTGTGCTCCACCTTCCATTGGCCTGACAGCGTGTGGAACTGTTCCCAAACATGGTATAGCCCAGCTCACATCGGAACTCTACCACAGTACCATACACTGTGTCCCGAGAATCCATCAGAACATTTTGAGGCAGAGAGATTGTCCCACAGTCTGTTAGAACATAGTTAAGTATATATATAAATTTAAGTTGTCTACTGCTTCAAGTAAATTAATGTAATTAATATAAACAATCATAAGGTTTTGTTTTTTATCCCTTTTATTCTGAAATAGGTTCTTGATGTTGCCTATAATGTAAGATAAAAAAAGACAATGAAAAACTTTAACACATTTTCAATCACACAAAAAGGTTTTATTATAACTAGTGCAGCTCCATTTTAAATACAAAATCAATTTCACAGATTTTAATTACCTTTGATGACACATTTTGGCTGAGATCCAGTCCATGTTTTATTAGAAAGACAGAGCCGCAATGTCGATCCATTTACCAGTTGGTAGCCAGTGTCACAGTGGTAGGTGGCAGAGGCGTTGTACACGGATCCATACGACATGTTCACATGCCCATGGCTGGGTGATTCAAGGATGCTACACTCTGAAACATCAACTTCAGCATAAGATAAATGATCTTCAACTGTCATGAATGTGAATAAACTGTGTTAAAGGCAGTATTTTCAGGTTTTAAGAATAAAACATCATGTTTATAAACAATTGATTGACAGTCCATTATGGAACTGAATGACAAAAACAGAAATCTAGATGTGTTTTGCAAATCTAACAGAACTTCTGGTGGACTGTCATCAAAAAGTATAGCCTCATATAATGTCTTGCTTTAATAACATGCGATCTTAGGATGGGATGGGATGGTATTTGCTGGCATTTTTACCGATACTGAGCAGCGACAGTTCTATCATTATAGCACAGGGGCACTTATGAGGTGCCAGGGGACTGAACCAGGTCGGTCCATTATACTGACACCGACAAGTCAGGCGTAATGCTGTCCCCTCAGCCCAGAGCGTTAGGAGGGAAGCCACTACTACCAGCTTTAATGTTTTTGGGTTGACCTGGCCGGGGTTTGAACCCGCGACCTCCTGATTTGCAAGCTACCACTTAAGCTATTGCGGCGGGTACAGGCGATCTCGACAGAAGTTGTGTAGAGTCAGTCTTATATTATTAGTGCAGATGATTGCCCCAGTATTGAACTAACATGTGGGTTTAGTGTACATTGGCAACTGTGTCCATAGCTGTGTTTGATGTGATTAGATATATTTTGGAAAGGGTAAAAAAAAGGGCTGTGCACGGTGAAGTGATTCCATGCTGTTAACCAGATGGAAATTCGTTACCAGGAGATATGGCCTCACCACCTTTTTACTAGAGAAAACACAACCACTTTTGCCAGCATCTTAAGGCTTTTGGAAACAATATGATCAACTAAACAAAGATTTCAAGACCATTTTTTTATGTGGCAAACAAGTAAGTTTAAAATGTACATGACGTTTGTACGTATGTGGTTCCAATGTAATATTCTAATTTATGAAGTTAATATGTAAGACCAGTGTAACTTTTAAATGTATATGAAGAAAATGTGTAGTTTAGATATGGTACCAGTGTAATTTTTGATCCAAAGATTAAAAAAAACAGCCTACCCATGACAGCACAAATGGGCTGTGTGTGACTCCATGAACCATTAAGCTGGCAGGTTCTGTTGCTGGTACCCAGTAGACTGTAACCCCGTTCACAGCTGTATGTGGCCTGGCTCCCAACATATGTGTGCTGAGTTGTGGACACACTGCCATGAGCAGGCTGCACCAAGGTGTCACATTCTAGATATTAACAAAGTATGGGCAACATAAGAAAAAATAAGCAGAGGGCCATGCTATCGGTCACCCGTGTGAAATTGACATTTCAACCCTAGTGGCCAAGTTTTTGACAGATCAGACTTCTTCATACAGGGCAACCTAAGAAATATGTATACAAAATATTAAAGCTCTAGTTCTTGTAGTTCATGACAAGAAGATTTTCAAAGTTTTCCTATATATGGAAAATGTCTAAAACCCTGGTGGCCATTTTTTGATGGATCAAAATTCTTAGAATAATCTTGATACAAAGCCATGAAAGAAAATTTTGTATCATGTATCAAAAGTTTATCAAAAATCATATTTTCTGACAATATTTTCAAATGTTTCCTATACTGCCATACTTAAAAAATAGGCACGCCCCTGGTGGCAATGTTTTTTTGAGGTATTAAGTTGAGTCAAAATCTGGATACAGATCCACCCAAAGAACACGTGTACAAAAATCAAGGCTCAACCTCCTGTAGTTGCTGATAAAAATGTTTTCCTATAAAGCCATAAATGAAAAACTTTGGCAGCCATGTTTTTTGACAGATCAAAATTCTGTAACAATCTTGATACAGGGCCGACCAAGGAACATGTCTACTAAATATCAAGGCTCTAGCTCTAGTAGTTTCTGAGAAGATTTTCATAATTTTCCAATACAGCTTTATATGCTCCTAAAGGCCATGACCGTTTACTGATAAAATCTTGAAACAATCTTTAGACAGGGTCACCTAAGGAATATGTGTACTAAAAATAATGGCTCTAGCTTTTGTGGTTTCTGACAAGATTTTCAAAAAATTTCCTTTAAAGTCATATATGGCATATGGCCACGCTCCTGGCAGCCATGTTTTTTGAGGGATTAAAATTCTTTGAACAACTTTTCATTCCCACTGCCTGCTTAAGCTTCGGAGAAAGTTTGACTGAATTTAGCCCAGTGGTTTTAGAGAAGACCTTATTTAAAAATGTTGACTGACCTTAAATGATTTATTTATATGCACACATTAAAAAAATAAAGGAGGTTTTTTCCCATTTTTATTAACTTCTGTATAACTGAAAGTTCAAAAGTACTTGGCAACTTTAAAAAACAGCATCAATATACAACTTCATTTGACTCTTGCTTCGTTTTTATCAATTTTTTTTTCATGAAATATTTTTTTTTATCGAATACATTCTCAAAACAACAATTTTAAATAAACTAAAACTAATAAAATAACAGTTTAAAGAAATAACTTGATTATTTTTTTCCTTTTTCTATGTGCCCATGAACACTGGTACATTGTTTACTTAAAAAAATATATTTTAGACAGTAAAAAAAAAAACTAATACAAATTGCACTTACCAGTATGTTGTTTTCGTTAGTTAACGAAAACTTTGAGAATCAGCAACAGACTTGATTATCATAAATGTGTTTATGACAGTTTATTAATTAAACTTAAGAACCATCACATTTTAATTCTATTATGAGACTTGCTAAAGATCCGCCCAATCACATTTTACAGTAAGTTTACTTTAAGCCATTTACAAGCATTACAATCCATCTTCGTCAAGATGAAACAAGAGGACATACCAATTTGAACACAAGTAGGCTGTGAACCATCCCACAGGCTATTCTCCTGACACTTGCGATTTTTGTTTCCTTCCAACCGGTACCCGTACACACAGCTATAGGTGGCAGTAGTGTTGTAAGTGAAACCTCCAGATATATTAACACTGCCATGGGCAGGGTCTACAAGGGGCAAGCAGTCTGAAACACACCAAAAATTTAAACTAGAACTCCACGAGTCAGATGTGTCGCCTGACAAAAATTTTGTTAGTCGACATAAAAAATGTTAATTCGTTTTTTGTTGTACAGATATTAGCAATGTATTTGCACAAAATTCACATATAAAATAACCTTTTAATTGTCTCATTTCAAAAAAAATGAACAACAAGTTATGCCCTTCGCAAGAAATGCTCTATAAAATCAAAGGGGAATAACTAAAAAATGGAAAAAGGTAAAGTTACTGTTCTTGTGCACTGCACTTTGAGTCATTGCCAGAAATATGCATACCAAGTTTGGAGTCATTTGGACCTACAGTGACAAAGTTACACTCCGGACAAGAAATGCTCTAAAAAAAAATCAATAAAAGGGGAATAATTCAAAAACGGAACAAGGTAGAGTTACGGTTCTTGTGCGCTGCACTTCAAGTCATTGCCAGAAACAGGCATACCAAGTTTGGAGTCATTTGGACCTACAGTGACAAAGTAAGGCTCCGGACAAGAAATGCTCTATAAAATCAATCAAAGGGGAATAATTCAAAAACAGAACAAGGTAGAGTTACGGTTCTTGTGCACTGCACTTTGAGTCATTGCCAGAAACATGCATACCAAGTTTGGAGTCATTTGGACCTACGGTGACAAAGGCTCCGGACAAAGAAACCCGGACGCCGCTGATGCCGCGGACGCCGCAGACAAAGTAATCCCTATATGTCGCCTATTCAGGCAACACAAAAACTATCAATGATTTTATTTTATTTGATAGGTATTATCATCCCACCAACAGTAAATAAGTTATCTGGAGATTGTGTCCACTTTAAGCAATGCAGCCTTCACTGTGTATAGCATGCCATGGACACCTGGCATGATTCCACACCCTGTCACATTATCCTGACACTGAGGCAACCAGTAAAGAAACTACTCTTATACTTGCTTGAGTGAAAGCAAGAGAATTAGATACCAACTAATCTTATCAGGCCTTTCCTATCACAAGGCTATAACACCATCTTACAGCAAGTCAGAAAATAAAAAATTATAATTAAGCAACAAGTGAGCAACATAACTATCTGTATGCTATAAAAATGTCTCCTTTACATACTGATCTGCATACAGCTTGGCTGAGTGCCATTCCATCCCCCTTCGAGACACACTCTCTGCTTGCTCCCTGACACAAGGTTATATCCATCATCACACGAGTAAATGGCTGTGGACAGGTACACAGTGCCACCACTATATCTCACTTGGCCGTGTAGAGGAGCTGGTAGGGATTGGCAGTCTGGAAATATGAAACATAACGTTACGTATAATGGAACAATTTTACACAATAATGGGTCCCAGTCATGAGAGTTTAACCATCATTACACATATACAGGGCTTCTGACTGGTACACAGTCCAACCCCACCCCTACACTACTTGACTGTGTACATGGGAAGGTCAGGAATGACAGTCTTGAAAACAAAAACATGACATTTTGATAAAAAAAATTAACAATAGACTTCTTTGCATCTATATAATGGACCATTTAACAACTAATACAAACATCTTCCCCAATTCTTCTTTTGGCAGTTTCAGTTCACGCCAACCTCAAGTGCTCACAAAAAGTACAACAAACAATAAGCACATGTCCCTTTGTATAAAGTAGGTCAATCAATCACTATAAGCTTTAAACTTACACTGACTGGATAAACCAGTTTATGTAAGCAGTCTTCACTTATGGCATCAGAACCATTAATTCCCGCCCACGAGTAGATCTCAATCAGACCGATGACGTGTTAATTTTGCAATCTCTATGCAGCCACTTCTTGCTCTTATAATGTACATACAGAATGATAAAGTTGCAGCCGTTGTACTCACCCAGATTGGGAATTCAAGGATAAATGCCAATTAATTATATCATTAAGTATTATATTCAGGTATTACGAATAAAGGCAATATTTTCAACCAACTCGCCAGACTGCAGAAGGTCCAGTCATTTTTAGGAAGATTAATACATACACAGAAAGAAGCATTGAGAAGTGTATTTTTGAACATGGTATATTTTCTTAACAACCAGGGCTGGAGGGGTGGTATCCATAAAGAATCTAGGTTTTTTTTCCTGGCTTCATTTCAGAACTTTTCATAAAACTTTTATATTTCCTAAGATATATAGAGGATCTGACATGAGTTGTTATTCAATACAAACATTTATTAAATGAGTTCAGGCAAAATGAAATTAAACAAGCTTTTGGCGAGTTAAATATCATTCTGCCTGGACGAGTTTAATAAATGTTTGCATTAAATAACAATGAGTGTCAGATTCTTTTTATTACATGATTTTCATCCTCCTTTACTAGAAACAAATACCTGTGCAGATCTACACGCCGGTTCAAAAATTAGAACAATATTGTGACGTCAATTAACCAAACATTGATCATAGACTGTTTGAGTTCATTGTTGCGCTATACAAAATAGTTTCATTTCATTGTCTTAAATTGAGAGTAAAAACAACCTTTTGACAAACTTTTAATGTGTATTTAGCCTTAATATACAATACAAATAACATATTTAGCCACATGTTTTATCAACTAGTTCAGCTAAATACCTAACTGATAACAATAACAGTAAACATGTGAAAGTGCATGACCCAGAAAAGTTCATAAAGTGGTAAGTATGAAGGTCACTATTCAAATTTAATTCGCATCACTGTCAGTGTCAACTATGGAGATAATTCTTTTTCATTTCTTGAAGAGAAAAGAGCTGTCATTGTTTTCCATTTTACATTCACAGCAGATGAATACCAACTGCTAGCCAATCAAATTGCCAGAAACGCTGTATTACACTAGTGTATTACAAGAAAATATTACATGGGTATATTAAATGGAAAACAAGGTAAATCATGTGATAAAAGAAAATTTCAAAAGCAAGTTTACTATACTCACTGAAAATGGTGCATTGTGGAGGGGTACCAGTCCAGTTTCCATCGCCCCCACACTGCCTGAAGCTGGAACCAGTGAGCTGGTAGCCCGTATTACATGTGTATGTCACATTGTGACCGTATATCGTGCTGCCAGAACTGTTGTAGCTGCTATGGTTTGGATGGGTCAGGGAATTACAGTCTGGACAGGCAAACAAATTATAATATTATGAGATAGAGAAAATAAGATGTGTAACAAAAGAAAATCCAAAATAACTGATAACAGATTCTTTCAAAACTTTAAATTGAACTTAAAAGTAGGGCTAATGATGATTGTTAATGTTATGAGGTGCCCACGGACTGAACCCAGCCAGTCCATAATTCTGACACAGATGAGTCAGGTATAATGCAGTCCCCTTAGCCCTGAGTGTAAGGAGGGAAGCCACTACTACCAACTTTTAAGTCTTTGGTTTGACTCGGCCGGGGTTTGAACCCGCGACCTTCCTATCTGCAAGCCAACGCTCTACCACCTGAGCTATAACTCAGTTAACACAAACTTTCACTAACTGCTTTGCATATATTTTTTGAATCTCCACAAGCAAGTTATGCTATATACAAATAGTTTTGTTGAATGCAGCAAATTGTTGCTACAAATAGTGTCAGAAAAGATGATTTTCAAAGTTTTACTAAAAAGCCATAAATGGAAAATGGCTATACTACTGGTAGCCACATTTTTTGACCAATCAAATTTGTTTACTAATGCTGAGAGTGGGTTACACAAGAAACTAGTATACCCAATATTATGGCTCTAGATGTTGTAGTTTCTGACAAGAAGACTTTTAAAGTTTTACTTTATAGTCATTGTGGACTATATAGCCATATAGGAAAAGGACTAAGCACTGGGTACATGTTTTGGGACCAATTAACTTGTTTTAACAATTCAATAGAGGGTTAGGGATGGAATGGGATTTGCCAGCATTTTTGCCGATTCTGTGCAGCGACGTTTCTATCATTATAGCACAGGGGCACTTATGAGGTGCGGACTGAACTCAGCGGGTTCATTAAAACGACACCGACGACTCAGGCGTAATTCGGTCCTACTGAAGCTTGTGATGAAGTTTGGCTGAATTTTGGCCAGCTGTTTCAGAGGATATGTGGTTTAAAGAATGTTGACCCACTCGTGGACACTATACATAAAATTAAAAAGCCAGGAACTCAGTGAAAAATCACCAAACCAGAATGTGCGGAAAATATGCACATTTGCGCTTTGTTAGCAAAGATTCCCATACTGTATCACTAAATTCCAACTGGTGTTTGCTGAGAAATAGTCCGGACACAATGGTCCTTTAACACAGTATACAGGAATTAAAAAGCACTCTAACTCCATGAAAAAATCATTAAAGCAGAATGTGTTGTCAATATGCGCATTTCATTGTCTTGGTGAAACTTCGCATAAAAATTCATTGAATTTAAATCAGTGGTTGCTGAGATAAAGCCCGGACAAATGTGATGAAAAGGCAAATATATGCTCCACCGAACTTTTTCGAAAAGCATAAAATGTGTAGAAAAAGCATAAAGATAAAAAATAAATAAAAAAAAACATGAATATTTGATCATTGGGGTTATATGTGGAGAAAAAATATCAAATTGCCATATGTCATTATGCATGCCCCATAGAAGAAAACAAAGTTATTTAACTGTAAAATTTCAAGTGAAAGATTGTTTTCATCTTTTTTTATTTTATTTTCAAACTCGATGAAGGGACATAAAAGAAAACATTTCTTAATAGCTTGATGAAAACCAGAAATTTTATAATAAGGGATTATCTAACTTTGTTTTGTTTTTGAAATATATTGCAGCGACCAATTATGATCATTATAGCGACGCCCAGCTCCGTTGGCGGAGGAAGACCCCAAACAAATGTCTGGGTAGAATTACCAGCACATCTCAGGTCAGCTAGACGGCCTTGTCACTTCACTCTGAACAGAAGTGAATCCACACGGTCGCAGGCTAAGCAGTCAGAGGAGTTACAAGTCGGCGTAATTTAACTTTGTAACCTTGGGTCTTATATACTGCCCAGAAGGTTACTAGCAAGAATAAATAAAGACAACATGTCTTCATTATTTTGAAAAGAAATGTTCACCTATCATGACACATTTTGGAGTCAGCCCACTCCATTGGCCATCTGCTTTACAGACAACAGTGAATGTAGGCAACACAGTTCCAGCAATATAGTAGTTATCAAAGCACCGAAAGGTGGTAGTCTGCAGATAGGTGGTGCCAGTCTGTTGTGTTGTTCCATGCTCCAGAGTCTGGTTTATGTAGCCACAATCTGCAGTAAAGGAAACAAATGCTTGTTTTATTAAAGAAGTAAATTGTGTTATCAAGATAAAACACTGGAAAACGAACGCATTTTGGTTATGCCAAGGAAAAAATGCAGCATGGACAAATCGGATGCTATAGAGAGTGCTTGTACTCTGAGGAGTAAGTTTGCTTACAGGTAAACAAACTAAATGATTCAAGTTGAAAACTCTATTACAATATGAATCCAGAGCAGAGAGAAACCTCTTACAGTGTAAAATTGCTGTGTTCTTCTGCCAGCGCTCCCGTCAGACCACTACTGTTTTACATGTAGTTGATTCACGGACATTTGCCCCCCTGAATATTTGCCCCCTAATGTTTGTCCCCTGTTTGTGCAGACCAGATATTTGCACCCCTCTCTTAATGAAAAGGCTGATGTTTGCCATATGGCGGTAGTCACATTTCATTTTTAAAATAATTATCTCACATAAACATGAACACATAAAATTTTGCTGAAAAACAACTTTCTTAGAAAACGAGTGTGTATTTTTTCAGCTTGCCAAATTAACGACCATTAACAACATTGTTAACGCACTTAAATCATCAAGTTGCTAATTAAATCACTGTGAATTTAATTTTTCGAAGGTTGTAACCAATACATGCGGTGTTATTTAAATTGTAAAATTATATTTAATTACTCATGTCAGTTTCTTTGCTTGCCTGCTAAAGGATTGCAACAAAGCTTGTTTGTGTTTTTTTTAAAGTGCAAACTGTAAACACAGTCCTTTAAAAATGGTGGAAATTTGGTACATCATCCAAATCCTACTCAAATCACCATGGAGTTCGTATCTTTTAAGAGAGGTGGCATGAAGCTTTGCTACTGAGGTTTCGCCTACACAATAAAGAAAATCAGTAAGACAACAAGCAGTCGGAAATGTGATCAGCAGCTCAGTTTGGCATGCAGCGGCGTCAAAGTTACAGACACCAAGGTAAGAACTTCTATTGAATTTTAAACTATTATAAGTGCTTTATGGCAGATAGATTAATGCCTTTTTACGACATTGAGCTATATACATACTGACTTAGCTTTTAATTGATGATGCATTTTCAGCTACAACAATTTTATCAACTTGTAACGATGTTGTATGTATTCTTTCTGTACAGACAACCGTGGTTCAGTCAACCAGACCCACAACCATGCAGAGGACACGAGGCCACGAGGAGATTCAAGAGAGTCATAAAATGAACCGTGGACAACCAAGACAGAGCATAGCAGACATGATGGTGTCCCTGCCAGTTGAGGTACACATTTACCATGTTAACCATGTATACATGGTCACATGAACTAAATATTAACTAAATATAAATATAGTTTTAATGATAATACTTTGTCACATGATCTAATTTTAAATAAACAAAAATAAGACAATGATATCAATAATGATAATTATAATTATAACAATGATGATGATGTGTTTATTCAACCTTAAATAATGATAATTATAATGATGATGATGTGTTTATTCAACCAAATTCGTTATCAGGTGCGAGTAGCTGCAGGTAAGGAGGAAACCATAAAGTGAGGGCTTTGTTGAAAAAGGACAGAAGTAGTGCCTGCAAACCCAGCTTCGGTGGCTGATATCCCTGCACCGCTTCCTGCAAGCTTTCAATAAGTGAGCTATGACAATGCATCATCAACAGGCAGAGTGTTGGTTTTCGAAACGAAGGCTTAGGCCTACATCAAGATGCAACAACGTGGTTCATGGACCTTTTTCCATGGCTCCAGCCCAGTTCACTCAGGCGAAGATGCTTTACACTTTAATATATGTTAACAAATCAGATCTATCGGGCAATAATTTGTTACAAATTTTTAAACATAGCTAGCATACGGCTATAAACAATTGGTCAGATCAACATGTATATGTTTCTGCTTTAGCTCCGATTCTGAGATATAGATACACATGCTTACTTTATGAAAATATAATACACATTTATATATTTTTTGCAGATATTTATGATCTGGTGGAACTTGGACAGACTTCTGCAACTGCTGCCTATGCCCTACTGCTGTCAAAGGAGACTGAGGCATACATAGAGTGCCTTACAGCCATCCTTGATGCATGCATGCACTGTGACATCAGGCCCAACCCAACCAGAGTGGTCTGCGACTACAATGTTGGGATACAGAATGCTGTCAAGTTGGTTATTTCCAGCAACATTCATATACAGGTATTCATTCTTTGATAATGGAGATTTGCTAAGAAAAACCCCCAATACTTTAGTGCTTTATTCAGGTGTTTAAATGCCTATTTCAGGAAAAAAGAATCTTGTTGTAAATGCTATATTTGTTCCAGACAACACGCACAGCTCTTTATTATATCTTCAGGGATGCTTCTATCATCTCACACAGTCATTGTGGAGGCACATCCAATCTGAGGAATTGCAGATGGCATACAAGAAGGACGCTGATGTACGCCACTTCTGTGGTACGCTGGATGGGCTTGCAGCCAAAGATGTGTAGGAAGGGTTGAAGTATTTGAAGGCAGATGCACCAAAGAGGACTCAACTGTCATTGATTACTTCAACCTGAACTATGTCAGCAGTGGGTTCAGTTAAGAGTTCATATAAATTTGATTTTCCTTTTTTAAAAAAACGACTTTGCACACATGCAACCACAAAAAATGGAAATATAAATGTATAAAAATAATGATCCATTCCAGTAGTATGTTATTAACTTCCAGTAATTAAAAACAATTATATTTGTTTTGTTCTTAATCGACAGACTTGTTCAAATGATATTTTCAGATCTGTCCGGATCCAGACTGTTACAACAGAAATGCAAACAACATATGATATGAAGTATACATTTTTTCCCAAAATGGGACAGCATCACTTCCAAAATACCTTTGAGGAAGAGCTACACTGCTGCTTTTAAGCTAGAATTAGTATGCTATGTGAAAGAGACGGAAATCGACCCACCGCTACAATTTGCTGTAGATGAAAAGACAGTTTGGGAGTGGAGGAAGAGCAAAGATACGTTTCTACAAATGAAGAAGTCGAAGAAGGCTAACAGAGGACAGAAACCAAGGTAGCCTTAACAAGAGGCAGCCCTAGGGACGCGGGTCCATGCGCAATGAAGTGCAAGCTGAGTCGTCAGCACTACACAAATTCGGCTGAAGGCATCCTTGACTTCATGGGTGGTGCATCATGGTGCCTCTGTTTCATGCAAAGAAAAGATCTAAGCATACGAACAAGGACCACACTTTGCCAGACACTCCCCAAAGATGAAGAAGAAAAGCTGGCAGCGTTAAGGGCTTTCTGTGACGAAAAAATCACATCACTCGGCAGCACCATCACAACATCAACATAGATGAAGTACTGCTGACATTCGATTTGCCTCTTAACCATACAGTAGAGAAGAAACAAGCCTCATCCGTTAGCATAAGAAACAAAGGCCACAAGAAAGAGAGCTTCACAGCTGTACTCTGGGTGACAGCTGCGGGAAGAAAGTTACCACCGATGCTTGTCTTTAAGAGAAAGACAATGCCAAAGGACAAGTTCCCCGCAGGAATTGCGGTTGAGGTGAAGGAAAAAGGCTGGATGGATGGAGAAGTCATGCAGAAATGGTTGACAGTGCTACGGGAAGCGACCGGATGGATTTTTTAGACTGCACCACGCCCTGCTGGTGATGGACAGCATGCAAGCATATATAGCAGACCAGGCCAAAAAGGCGATTAGAGCCCTAAACAGCATGCCTGCAATAATCCCCAGAGTGGCTAAATCATTAAACAACTGGATATAAGTGTGAACCAGTCCTTCAAAAAAGTAATGTGAAGCTGCTGGGAATCATGGATGACAGATGGTGACCACTCCTTCACCAACACAGGACGCATGCGATGGGCAACCCGGACAGATGTGGCTGAGTGGGTAATGACAGCATGGGATGCAGTTTCTGGCGAATGCATCAAGAATGGCTTCAGGAAAGCAGAAATCTGCGAAACAACGGAAAAGCCTTCTGATCCCGATGACGACCCTGATGATGATCTCCCTCAAGCAGTAGTCTCAAGAAAGATGAACGATGCACTGGCATACTAGTTCAACTTCGACACCAAAGATGAGGAGTTTAATGGTTGTTAAGAACAATGTTTGTGTGTGCTTTCCT
Organism: Sinonovacula constricta; assembly: GCA_007844125.1. Taxonomy (NCBI): domain Eukaryota; kingdom Metazoa; phylum Mollusca; class Bivalvia; order Cardiida; family Solecurtidae; genus Sinonovacula; species Sinonovacula constricta. Next base: position 42,276,491 of record CM017560.1, read on the forward strand.
TTTATGTCGGATTGGTGTCGAAAACTGGACTTGAACATGTGCTTGTGTGTGTGATATTCTTTTACAAAGATGTGTGACAAATTTTTCACAGCATTGTATTGTATTAAAATTTTGTTATTAAATAAAGAATTTTTGATCTATATGGCATTGTTTTTCTTGACTGCAATTTATTAAAATTTACAGAAAACATCTTTTTCCATCTTTCACACTGTCCTCACTAATGTGCATACCTTAAAAAAAGTCAAGCGAAGCATCGGGAATACGTGCATGTATGTCAAATAATTATGAAAGACCACTAGTTTCATCTAGCCTAACTTGTCGCTCGGCTTTTCACTTTACACAAGCATGTGACGTTGTCATGACGACGTCTGTGTAGAGACTAAGTAGCCTCTCATAAACTGTTCCATTTCAGAATACTGAAAAATATTTTCACTTACTGCTGAAATGCATATACCGGTAAGTAGAACAGTAAGACCTTATGATGAACAGCTAAAATTACCTCTATTTATACAATTGTGATGATATGCTGATGGTTACAGGGCTCATTGCAAAATACCCATCAATATATTTTTAGGAGTGGTGGCCAGACAAAAATTTGATTTTGTCAATAGATTCCCCACACTGGATTATACCCTGCATGCTGCCATGTGCAGAAAAAAAAGATGCAGGGTATATTCTGCAAAGAATGGTACTTAAATGACTAATCATAATACTGTTTGATTAAACTGCTACATTCTATTATGTCTTGTTTTACTTATAAAACCTGTAAAATTATGATTAAGTGGTAATGATTTTTTTTAGTGTGTCATGAAATATATAATGGCTATCCGTCTGTTATTTTAGCCATATCTGTGTATTGTCATATGAAAAATAAATACAAATACTAAGTATATAAATGTATTTTATCTACAGATTATAGCAAATGAATTCATGTAAACGATGACCAAACATATCCGCGATGATATACGTGACATTTGTAATGAATTAAGGTTGGCAGCTTTACTGCAACATCAAAGCAAACTCTGGGAAACAATCGCCAATCATTATCCTTTGAAGTTGCCGACAAGGAATATGTTTGTTTCAATTTGACCTTTCTATTATTTCCTAAAAGACAGTGTAACATGATATCGATCGATAATTGTCTTCAAGTGTGTGCAAAGAAATATGCAACTTTATTGATGATTTATCTTTGCGGCATAATGAGAAATTCAAATGGAGTGGGGAGGGGAGGCAAATGTCCAGCCTTAAATTTAAATTGAGATGGGGGTGGGGGGATTACACATACAAATACAAATTGATTTTTGGTTAAGCAAAATAATTTTGGACTCAAGGCCACTTATATATTATAAATCCAACCTTTAATAGTGCAGTTAGGTTCAACTCCTCCCCAGATGGCCATGTGTTGGCAGGTTCTCTGGGGGCTTCCTGAGGAGATGTAATAACCGGTGTGACAACTGTAGGTGGCTGTGGAATTGTACACAGTGCTGGTGTATGATACGGTACCCTGTCCAGTGTATGTCAAGTTGCCACAGTCTGGGAATAAATATTTATAGAACAAATGTTTAACAGAAACCACTCTAGACTGAGTATAAATAAACATATTTGGTAACAGTGCCTGGCTGTAGACAAAGAGTTTGGACATTTTAGGTGAAAAAAAGTCATCATGGATTGATACAGTAATACAAGGGAGATAAATCTTACAGTATTATATTGCACTTATGTTGCATTACATATTGAAGAGAATAACTTGTTTGGGGACTCCGGTGAGAATTAAGTGGTCTGGATGCACATGGTGTATTTGATGTTTGAACATTAACAAACAATTAATTAAGCTAGTGTTGTTGTAACAAACATTAGCTGTTTTCATCTAAACATTAATTTATAACTGTATATAACTTCTGTATACAAAAATTAAAAAGGTGACATTTTTTTATTTTTTTTGTTGCAGAATGGCTAAGATCTCTCATCAAAGATTAAAAAAAGAAAAAAAACAATAAAGGGTGGTGTATGACCGGAACTCTTTCAAGCAACATTTACACAACTATCAAACAACAAGTACCCACAGTTTAGCATACCATAAATCCTGCACGTGGGAGGTACTGAAGACCATTGTCCATTAGCCTGACAAATAAGGGAGCTGTTGCCTAGCAACTCATAACCATGGAAACAAGAGAAGTTGGCCAGAGAGGTGAAAATGTGGTTGCCAGGGGTGTCAATGGATCCATTTCCAGGATTGGTGAGGGCACCACAGTCTATAAAACAGAATAATCATATGCAAACAGGCTACATTAGTATGTTTGTTTATGGTGTTTAAAGTCCCACTAACAGTGTTTCAGTTATTTGGAGACAGTGTCCACTTGAAGCAGTTATAGTGCTGCCTTCACTGTGTCTAGCATGCCGTGAACACCTGACATGATACCACACTGAGTCACATTATCCTGACACTGGGCCAACCAGTCGTGGAACTACCCTTATATTTGCTTGAGCGTTAGCAAGGGAGCTTTACCACTTCCATTTTTAATGAATTTGGTATGTCACAGCCCAGGATTGAACCTGGGGCTTCCAGTACTTGGAGCCAATGCTCTATTGACTGTGCTACCAGGACCAATTTATTGCATGCTTAACATAAAACTCTTTAAAAAATAGTTTTGCAAACAGAGGATGTGCAAGTCAATAACGACTGGGGACAAAATGAATCTTATGGGTTAACTGACTGATTTATATTGGCTTTGCGTTAGATAGTGAACAAGTATTAAGTACAGTTAGTTTGAAGTGAAATTTTCCAAGCTTTATGAAAACAAAAAAGTTTAACCATTGCTAAAACAAGGGACATGACAAAAGAACCAGGTTCTTCAAACGGGAGACTAAAAACACAAAGTTATGAACAAGCATGTCAATATGACAGGTTTTGTGGGGGTACAACAAATATTCATGAGGAAATTTCATTTTTCTGGTAGTATGATTATAATGGACCTATCAATTTTTAATAAGTTGCAATTCTGTTTTTGACATGGAAGAAACAATTATGTTATTGTTCAACTTAAAAAAAAAATATATTTTTCACCACTGTAGAAAAAGACATACCTAAATTGAGAACATTATTACAAATGCTTTGTGGAATGGTTTTGTTTACACTCGCCTTTCACCCATAGGCACATGGTGAGCCAAGGCTTTTATTTTTTAGTGAGAATTCACGCATAAGAGTATTTCTCTTGGCATCTTTCCTATCTGTAATCCAATATTATTGCATACCAACTACTTTCATACAGTTCAGAAGTTACATTTATGCAGAAATAAGAAATAGGGCCAAATTTGATAGTACTGTTTTGAATAAATGAAAATTTAAATCTTAATTACACACACATAAGATTTAAACTTAATCAAAGAATTTGTCCCTCATAGATTGAAAATGTCAAAGAGGCAGTCAACAAAAAGCCACAATTTTCTTCTGAACACATGAAAAGCTGACTTCTGTTGTTATTTGTTGGCTTTATTGTCCTACAAACTACCTTGAATTTATCTTTCAATGGTGAATGCTTGAAGCAGATATAATGCCTTGTACCACACAATTTTACCAAGGAGGAGTAATGTGCTTTTAAAATTTAGAGTTATTAATCGTTTCATGCATGATTTCGTGCACAGTTAACACTTGTTAACCATTGTGAAGATCTGTTAAATTAATCCAGAAGATGCAACAGAAGGCCTTCTGTTGGCAGTTAACCACAATAGAGTTAGCCGATCATGGAGTTGGCACAGATTGGTGTCCATGTATGCCAATCCCCTGCATAAAGTGTGAATCCCCAGAGAAAAACTAACTAGTGAGCTTCAGCAGACAAAGTGAGCAGCGCTGTATTACATGTATGCATATAACCTTAAATGGGCTGATGCCTTATGCAAATAGCTATCAATTGTTAACTAGAGTTTAGTGTAAAGGTCTTGTTTGTTTGTTTGTTGGGTTTATCATCCCACCAACAGTATTTTAGTTAAATGGGGATCGTGTCCTCTTGTAGCAGATAAAGTGCTGCCTTCACTGTGTATAGAATGCCATGAACACCTGACATGATACCTAGTAAAATAATCCTAACACCTTGCCAACCAGTTGTGGAACTACCCTTACAATTGCTTGGGCATTAGCAAAGAAGCTATTCCACTTTTGGAGCTGACGCTCTACTAGGTCCGGTCCTTAGAAAAGGTTTGGTATTTGATTTAAAGCAATAAAATGAAATATGCATTTAATAATTATTAATCAATTAACAGGAGTCAGCTGTCTTAAGGTTTGATCTACCCTCTATTAATTTATTTAAAACAAATCTCACCAGCTGGGGAACATGTAGGTGGGCCTGCTGACCACTGGGCTTTCGGAAGGCATGTGACTGTGACATTGAGTTGAGAGGAGTTGCCTGCGATGTGGAAACCCAAATCGCATGTGTAGGTGGCAGTGTCTCCATATTGCGTGCCGGTTTGGCTCACAGATCCGTATATGATGGCTGTAGATGGACTGCCACAATCTGTACATAAAAACTGAATAATTAACAGAAAAGCCTGATTTCTTTTTCACTGTAGTAGAAAGCAGAAAGAACAATTAAAAAAATATTTGCACCAAAACATTTTGAAATAAGACCAACCCCCCCCCCCCCCCCCCCCCCCCCCCCACCACCACCACCACCACCACCACCACCCACAACACACACACAATTCACAAAAAGTGAATAAAATAATTAGATGTAAAATAAATTTTCTTTTAGGAGTTTGAGTGGTTGGTTACAAATAGGCATTACAAATACTGGGATGTCCTTTGGTCAGAAGAGTCAATATGTGTCACCTTCACTGGGTATATTTATCTTTACAGAACATTGAAGCATACATACTGACTCTTTCACAGACAGGTTGAGTGCCATTCCAAACTCCACCATGATCACAAAAACGAATACGGTCCCCAGATGTTCGGTTGTATCCGTTGAAACAAGTGTAAACTACAGCTCCGAGGTACGTGGTACCATACACTTCCTTCTCTGCATGGCTCACATTAGGGGGGTTACCACATTCTGGTGAAAAATTCGTTTTTTTAAGTACACTAGTTTAAGTTTGTTTTTTTGCTACACTGCACCTACAATATTATGGCCATATTTGTAATGTGCAGCTATTAATTATGGAAGGACACCTTAGAAAAAACATCTGGGTAGAACCACAAAAGAACTGCCATTTTTTAGTACATTACAGGGAGACAATTATGGTTGTTATAGCAATGATAAGTTATAATTTGTTGAGGATCACCTGCACCATGACAACTATCTTGCGAGATGACGATTCACAAGTTTCTGACCACATTTTTAAGAATTTTTCAATTCAAAAAGAAACTGCAAAATTTGACCATACCACCCACACCGGTTGCCTATCAACTGCTTGACATAGCAAGGCTTGTGACATGTCACAAAAATTATTTAGTGATGAATAACAATATTTGTGGTTAACAAACAATTACATGTATTAATAAACAACAACACAGTGCTGCTTTAATTTTAAATCATCCAGTTGATACAGTAATATTTCAGTTAGTAATCATTAATTATGCTTACTACTATTAAATAACTAGTATTCACTTCCTGATATTATCATGTAGAATATAAATATGTATTACTAAAAACATGAAAAACTTATGCTGTTGTCTGTTTTTGTAAAATCAAAAAAAAATGTAAAATCTTTTTTTATACCTATTTACTTAATGCTTTCATAAAAAATCACTGTCATTTTTGGGTGAAAAAAAAATCAACATACCATATTTAGTACAGACAGGCAGCGTTCCTTGCCATTTGGAGTTGGACCCACAAACGTGAATGGAATTTCCAGAGCTCATGTAGTATCCATGGGCACAGGTATAATGGGCAGTCATGTTGTACCAAGAACCATTAATAAAAACCACATTACCATTGTTAATGGATGCTGGGGTGCCACAATCTGCAATAAATACAACATTCACTTTATCTAAAATATATTCTAGTTATCACGGATGGGGATAAAATAACGTCTTCAATTTTTAAATGTAAGATTAAAATTGTAAGCTAAAGTAAAGCCTGGTGCAAAAGTTTTAAAATAAAAAGAACAAATCATGACACTTCAAGTACCTGAATTGTTGGATTTGTTAATACAAATTTAAAATCTTGCTAATCTCAAATGCATTCCAGAGTTTTACATCGTGTGTTTCAGGCAACACTAAATGTAAAAGGAAAGGAAAAGGTTACCATCCTTTATTTGCTGGAAACACGAATTACATCATAAACATAAAACACCCCCCCCCCCCCCCCCCCAAATGGTGTTTCCTCCAATTAAAGGGTTAAAGAAAGACCTATTAATTGTTAGCAGGATGCCTTTCAATGGCAAATGTAGTTCTTGTTGTGTATTTTCAAGTTTGTATCAAGGCCAGGTGAAATTAACAGCCAATATAAAACTTAAGCTCTCTTTGTCTTTCCACAGTGACTGACAATGTAATGAAATCTTTAAGACAGCACATGTATTTTTACTGTTCATCTTAGCACACTGACTATACTAGGCCAATCAGTCACTGCAGCGACCCTTTAAACAGTTTAAAGCCAGCAAATACACCTTTTTATTTTCCGCACAGAACAACAATACATAACAATTCATATGGCACAATTAAGAACGCTTAAATACATTGCTATATGCCATAGATACATCTTCAATGGGGTCACCTGTGGCCAATTAACCAGTAAGAAGTCGCCAGCTTGTAACTCCTCTGTCCCACAATGTGTGGGTTCCAGTCCAGATTGGGGTGAAAACTTTCATGCAGAGCAGTGCAGCTGGTTGTTCTAAGCTTTGACAGTAGAGCATTTGCCCTGTTATTTAAGATTTGCAGATTCAAGTCCTATGATGGTTGCATATTTATCCTCCCCATGTTACAATGTCACTCAATGTAAATGATGTGTGGTCGTGCTTGAGTGTGTTTTGCTTGCAGAGCAGCTGATCTGTGGAAATTCAAGGATTGAAATTTCAAGTTGCCCAGGGTGTATGTAGTTGCAGAGAATATAAAAGCAGTCTTGATAGCACAGTCAAAAGAGCATTTGCCCTGTTATTCAAGGGTCCTGGGTCTAAGTCTAAGTCCAAGACTGGCTTCACAGTTTTCTGACTAAGTTACAGCTGACAAGACTGAAGAAAACACTAAAAATTGAACTAACAACACCTAACCTATATCCCTCTTCCTTTGACTGACAAAAGCTTTTTGAAAAACTTCAATGACTAATACAAGAATTAATTTATGTATGACAATCAAGCTGTCATGCAAAGCTTTAAGAATTGGCCTTTTGTAATGAGTGATTAACTATCTATGCTGTTATTTTCTATGTGAACACATTTATTGCTATGTTTACCTATGTTATAGCAATGTGAAGGTTCTGGAGGGTCCCATAAACCATTGGCCCTGCACCGTATCTCCAAGCCTCTCTCTGTTGTCCCATTGATGTAATGGTTTTCTTTACAAATATATTTAACTGGTTCACCATATGTTGTGCCACTAATCACAATGCTGCCATTACTTATGGTGGAGTTGACAGATCCGCAATCTAAAAAAGAGATTTTTAAACCCTTTTTTTTAAACTCATTCAAAGGAACCAAAAATCTAATCTTTTACAAATTGGCTTCTCTGGGATTTGGGATGGGATTTGCCGGCATTTTTGCCGATACTGTGCAGCGACATTTCTATCATTATAGCACAGGGGCACTTATTAGGTGCACAGGGACTGAACCCGGCTGGTCTATTATACTGACACTGACGAGTCAGGTGTAATGCTGTCCCCATTAGCCCCGAGCGTTAGGAGGTAAGCCACTACTAACTACTTTAAAGTCTTTGGTTTGACCTGGCCGGGTTTTAAAACCGTGACATCTCAATCCACAAGCAGACGCTCTACCGAGCTATTGCGGCCGGTGGCTTCTCTGGTGTACATGCCAGATGTCCTTACCATTGAATATCTCTATTGCCAAAACTAATTGGTAAAGGGTCGATTAAATATATTGAAGACAGTTTATGTTTGCATTAATTGGAAAAAAGAAATAAGGAAAGTGCATCATTGACATTTAAGTCAATAGCAGTAATTTTTGCAAGCAATTATGAGTTATTTTGGATAAAAACAAACAAATGAATGACAATTTCAGGCCTAAAAAATAGATAGCTTACGGAGAACTCTATTGTGATTTTTCACATGTTTTCTCTTGGTTTCTGACATCACTAACAACAAAACGGCTTGACATGCCTTGTGACATGTTTTACTGGAAAGTGTGTGTTTGTTGTGCAAATTTTACCTTGCTCCACCATCACAGGCCAATAATTGCCATGCATTATCTTGTATGAAGACTGAACATTTTTTTTTTAAATAATAAATCGCAACATACTTTTGAGGGTACAATAAATCAAAACATACCTATGATGGTACAAACTGGTTTGGTTCCACTCCAATCTCCACCATTGGCACATGTTCTCTCCTTCGATCCTGATGTCATGTTAAAGCCTGTATCACATTTGTATGTGGCCAAGTTTGTATATTTTGAGCCTGTCACAACCACACTGCCATTTAATGGACTGTTAAGGGCACCACAATCTGAAAAATTAAACATCTGTTTGTTTATTATTTTTATCATCCAACCAACAATATTTCAGTTATTTGGAGATTGTATCCACTTCTAGCAAATATAGTGCTGCCTTCAATGTGTATAGCATGCCATCAACACCTGACATGATACCACACCCAGTCACATTATCCTGACACCAGGCCAATCAGTTGTGGAACTGCAGTAAAACCTCTCGAAGCGGTGCCTCTAAGCAGCAGCTACCTCTAAGCAGCGGCAGTTAAATTTCCCCCCAGTAGTTTTCAGTGCTTTTTAACCTCTAAGCAGCAACTCCTCCGCGAAGCGGTAAGCGGCCGTGTAAATCTCTTCCCTGAGGCTAGATTAACCTCTGCGTAGCAACACCAGTGCAGCTACTTTTAGAACAGTCTGTCGCGTACACCAGAAATGTCACGCGGTCGGTTGATCACTGCTTGTACCCTGTTGAGAAGGTCTTAATTGGAATCAAGTAACAGTTGGACGGGAAACCAGCTGCATGCTACAAACATGCCGTTGTAGATCTAGGGTATTGCGGGAATGTGTAAAAGAAGTGTCAACTATTGAGGATGTTAACGGTAGGTTTGTTTTCTTTAGTTGATCGGAAGATTAAAATATATCACTGTATTGATTGCTTACTTAAAAACATGTTTACATTAAGTGCTAAATGCACACTGTCATTGTTTTAGGATGTCTGGCTATAAATTCAATTTTTTTAATGGTAAATCAGTCTTTGCATGACTCAATACTGGAATACTGGTCATCTTGTCTTGAAATGTCTTATAAAAAGGTTTTCATCATGTACATACATTTTTAAGTTTTTTTGTGTTATACAACTTGTTTTTTCATCATCAATAAATTATTTAAAAACCATCTTCTGTTTTCTCTTATAACAATATATTGCATTTTCATTACCAAAGCAAAATTAACTAAAACATATACTAAGGAAAATCTAATACAAAACTATAAAAAAAAAAAAACAACATTTTTTCTTGTCTCATTTAAACCTCTCAGCAGCAACACCTCTCAGCAGCAACACTTTTTCGTGCCTCTGCCAGATGTTGCTGTGGAGAGGTTTTACTGTACTCTCATATTTGCTTGATGGTTAGCAAGTGAGCTATACCTCTACCATTTTTATTGGCAATGCGCTGGAGCGCGACGCCTATAAATGGAATGCTCACTGAAATTTGCACATGGAGATAAGTTTGTTTTGCGGACTTTCTAAACCTGATAAAATATGGGTCCAAATTTGGTAAACAGCATTCTATTTTAGTTATTTATTTTTTATATTTATTTTTGTGTGTCTGTAACTTTCAAAGTAACTTTGAAAATAAACAATAAGATACTGATAAAGAAACTACATACTACGTTCAAGAAAAATACTACAGTCAACTCTCGTTATCTCAAAATCGGTTATCTCAAATTTCTGGTTATGTCAAACTGTTTTCTACGGTCCCGTTTTTTCCCTATAGTTTCTATATAGTTCGACTCCGCTTAACTCAAATTCGGATGTGTCAAATTATCGGATATATCAAACTAAATTCTTTGTCCCCACACGTATAAAACTGTTGAAATCAGTTTGTCTATCTCAAACTTCAAATTGCTATAAGATTCAAAATGGCAACAATAGTGATTTTCACACCTACCGTGAAACTTGCAAAGATTTGGGCGCGAGTTTTATCGCCAATTATCAGCAATCAGGATGTCAAGTAATTTAGAGAAGAGGTTAATCGATTATTATTTAATTAGCTGATTCAATGAACAACAATTTCGTTGATCAATTAACGCTGATTAAAGTGTTTCAGTTTGTATACACTTTAAATATGCAAAACCACACACACTTGCTGAAACTTAGTTTACAGTGGCAGATATAACAAGGAATTTCAGTCATTACCAGTCATCGTGTAGCAGGTAAGATGTTTAAGATTTACACAAACTATCCTTAAATTCGGATAACTCAAACTTCGGATATCTCAAACTATTTTCTACGGTCCCTTGAAATTTGACATAACGAGAGTTGACTGTATCTAAACAATACTTATGTGAAGCTGCTGCACATGTGCACTTTCTGCTTGTACACTTTAGCTTTATACTTAATTATAACGAATTTGCAACTTTTTTTCTACATATGTTACATACGAAAACCTATTAAATGGTGTCAGATTTTGCGTTTTGTTTTGTTTATAACCATTCTTTGGCCGCAGGAATATAAGTTATACTTTTTCTTGGGATTTAAAGTATACTGAGAACTTTCAAATAAAAACCATAACATTTCAAATGTCTTTGTTACTTGCTCACTTATTGCTTTAATCTATTTAGCTCTTCCACTGTTTGCATTGCCTTTGATGCTTCGCATTAACGACTTTTCTTGTCAACTTTGGTATGTTGTGGACTAGATTGAATTCTGGGCAAACTGTACCTGATGCCCACACTCTACTGATCATGAACCAGGTCTGGTATATTTATCTGTAGCTGTCTTACTTATTCATTGCTGTGATCTCTCTCTTAATGCTGTTCCCATAGCAGGATGCACTAAGTCTGATTTCTCTCAACTTATTAAATGCATTTCCACACACATAGCTTTGCTAAAAAACAGCTGAATGGTGAAGGGAAGGGAAATATAGGCCACTTTTTAATATTAATTGTTATTTTTATGATTCTAGCGTAATTCAAAGCATTTATTACTGTAATGAGTGTAGTATGAATAATTGTCATAATAATTATAAACCAGGTGCTGATTTCAGAAAACACATTATATTATGCCCCCTGGTAGCATAGTTTGTCATGATAAACCAAGAAATTAAAAAAAAGTAGCCAGTATTATGTTACTTGTCAGGGTCATGGCCTATGCTCTGTTCAGTGTGTAAACCTTCATGCCCCTGCTCTTTGTAGAAGCTGAGAAATATCCGACTTGCTGAAACAGGTTAACCATAATCTCTAAGTACAAAAAGGGGAGATAAACCAAGAAATTAGGAAGACGGAGTTATGTTACTTGTCAGGATCATGACCTGTGCACTGTTAAGTGTGAAAACTTTCATGCCACTGCTCTTTGAAGAACTGAGAAATATCCAACTTGCCAAAAAAAGGTTAGCCATTTCTCTAAGTACAAAAAGGGGAGATAAACATGGAAATAAAGGTAGCCAGAGTTATGAGTCATGACCTATGCATTGTTTAGTAAGTGTGTAAACTTTCTCGCCACTGTTCTTTGTAGAAATTGAGAAATGTCCAACTTGCCAAAACTAATTCTCTTAAGTACAAAAAAGGGAGATCAATCAAGAAATTAGGTAGCCAGAGTTATGTTACTTGTCAGGATCATGACCTGTGCACTATTAAGTAAGTGTGTAAACTTTCATGCTATTGCTCTTTGTAGAAATTGACTAATATCCAGCTTGACGAATCAGGTTAACCATTTATCTAAGTACAAAAAGGGAAAATTACCCATGCAATAAGGTAACTGAAGTTATATAACTTGTCGGGGTCATGACTCTTACACAGTTCAGTAAGTTTGGAAACTTTCATGCTATTGCTCTTTGAAGAAATTGAGAAATATCCCACTTGCCAAAACAGGTTAACCATAATCTCCAAGGACAAAAAGGGGAGATAAACCAAGAAATAAGGTGCCATAGTTATGTAACTTGTCATGTTCATGACTTGTGCACTGTTAAGTAAGTGTGAAAACTTTCATGCTACTGCTCTTTGAAGAAATTGAGAAATATCCAACTTGCCAAAACAGGTTAACCATAATCTCCAAGTACAAAAAGGGGAGATAAACCAAGAAATAAGGTGCCAGAGTTATGTAACTTGTTTGGGTCATAACCTGTACACTGTTAAGTGCGTAAACTTTGATGCCACTGCTCTTTGGAGAAACTGAGAAATATCCAACTTGCCAAAAAAGGTTAATCGGTTCAATTACTAGATGCTGGGGGGGGGGGGGTCATGATATGATGCTCACCTGAGTGCTGTAGACATTTGTGGCTATTTTTTTTGACAGATCAAAATTCTTTAAACAATCTTGATACAAAGCCACCAAAGGAATACATGACTCAAATATCAAAGCTCTAGCTCTTGTGCTTTCTGACTAGAAGATTTTCAAAGTTTTCCTATACAGCCATATAGGGAAAATGGCTATGGTAGCCATGTTATTTGATGGATAAAAATGTTTTGAGCAATCTTAATACAGGAACGCCCAAGAAACATATACCAAATATCAAAGCTCTAGCTCTTGTAGTTTCTGACAAGAAGATTTTCCAAGTTTTCATTTATAACCATATAAATGGCCACACCCGTGCTTATTGATGGACCACCCAAGGAACATGTATACCAAATATAAAGTCTCAAGTGCAAGCTCTTGTAGTTTCTGAAATGAAGATTTACACATGTGTACTTAATATCAAGGGACTAGCTCTTGTAGTTTCTAACAATAAGATTTTCTAAGTTTTCCAAAATAGCCTGATATGGACAATGGCCATGCCCTAGGCTGCTATGTTTTTTTAAGGTTCAAAGTCATTTGAATAACTTTGAATTACCCCTGCCTACTTAAGCTTCTGATTTTTGCCCAGTGGTTTCAGAGGAAGTGTTGATGGACGCATGATGCCACATGCAATCTTGGCGATCACAATAGCTTAGGAGAGCTAAAAACATGGTATTTCATGATCATCTGATGACTCCAAATATGTGTTGGCTTGAATAAGTTTGTTCTATCTTGCTTGATTTTTTTGTACACACAATCATTTTCTTGCTTAGTACTTACTTACTATGGGTATTTCTAAGGGACATAAACTCAATATTTCACATGCACCTCAGGCTGTCATCTAAGTAGGCAATAGTAAATGTAAAATACTCTGCTTACAAGCTTCTTATTCAGACAATGTACACCTAGTTTATATTTTGCGATATATTAGCTAATAAGGATAAAATGTATATTTTTCAGGATCAAATGATTTGAGTCCTGGTCAGAGTGAAAACTCATGTAGGGAAGTTTTCCATGTTTCCTGCGGTGCACCAGAGGTACTACCATGTCAACAATTGCTGGTTGTTGATTTAATTATCAGATTTTTTTCGAAGTGATGTACCTCAACAACAGAGGGATGGGATGAGATTAGTCAGCATTTTTGCCGATAGTGTGCAGCGACATTTCTATCATTATAGCACAGGGGCACTTATGAGGTGCCCAGGGAATGAACCTGGCAGGTCCATTATACTGAGTCAGGCATAATGCTGTCCCCTTAGTCCCGAGCGTTAGGAGGGAAGCCACAACTACCAACTTTAAAGTCTTTGGTTTGACCCGGCCAGGGTTTGAACCCTCGACCTCCCGATCTGCAAGTTGATGCTCTACCACCTGAGCTGTTGCGGCCAGTTCAAAAACTGAACAAAAACAAACACTATAAATAATACATGTATTAGGTGTACTAACAGCAGCAGAAGAATTATTGTAAAGCATCACAATGCTTTTGATTCTCCTAACCTACAAACGGTACATTTTTTACAAGTGGTAACCAACTGTTTGGACCAAAGATATTTTTTTCAAGTCATTGTTATAGGGCAAGTTCCTGCAAAATGCTGTTAATTGATGCCTTACATCTGTGTGAACAGTGATGCATAAGTCCGCTCTTGTCATTGAAAACATGTATTTCCTATCTGAACCAACCTGCAGGGAAAGCTATATTAAATGGAGAAAATCACATGACATCTTACTTTTGAGATCACTTACCATCTTACAGGCCGCCATCTTGAGAAAAAAGTTGCGGGCTAAAATATGGTAATATTGTCATCTGGGTAGTCTGCTCAGACTTTGATATCATTTTTCACTATCGTGCTTATTTATAGATTTGGAAAGAAGGAACATTTATAGCAATCATTTCACAATATACGGTACATATTCTGATTAACAATGTAGGTAGTGTTAAAAATAGCCTTCACTTAGACTAAAGTACAAGTTTATGCAGAAATTGTGCCTAACTTCCTCAACACAATGGAAAAGTATTGTTACATACATTTAATATAGACAAACTGTTAGATACCACGTTTAAGTATAGCATGTTCACATACATTCTAATGATCAGAGGTTTATATTTTATCCCATTACTTGTTGTGATTAGGGTTAAGCAAGTGTAATAGAAAAATACAGAATTTGAAATTTATGCAGTGATGAGTTGTGTATGTTAATGTAGACGTGTATGCCAATTTTCAAGAAAATTCTCCATCCAGTTTTGAATTTATGGATATTTTTTGTCTTCTAAGGGTTTTAAAAGTGTCTCATTTTTGGAAATAAGACAACACCAAATATTAAGTTATATTCTCTTCAGGAGAAGTGTTTTGCTAATGAGTATTATTTAGAAAAAAAATACAGCATTAGACAAACCAAACAAACATGTTACTTGATTGGCTTGACTCAAACTATTTCAAATATGTAATTAATTGTTTACAGACCCAACACATTTAAAACTGCTTTTCCCATTTTTTCTGCTGACTGTACTTCATTACAAAAAGCACTGAGCTCATGATAGCCACATGATTTTTTTCAAAGTTGCCCAAAATGTTCTTAGTATTTTAGTTGATGCTGGAAAATAAAAAAAAATCATCACATGGTTTTGATTTTTAAGGCTTTGTATATACCAGGTAACAAACTTGGAATAAAATTTAGCTCAAATCATACAATTATAATTCATTACAAAATATAATTAAAAAGTATACATGTTTCTTTCTTAATCTGGCAGAGTCATGCAGAAATAATTGTCAAAGTGAAAAAATAGAAAGATAACTAACCATTCGTGCCCATACCGGGATTCGAACCTCAACCCTTAGTTTTGAAGCATTTAAATCCTAATTTTGATACTTTTCAATTGAAGGTGCATTTTCTCTAACTTTAAACAAGTTTAAAGGATTAAAGGTGGAATCCCACAGTTTGCCTTTATCTAACACATGTAAACATTTCTTGTCTTCTTCTGGAGAATTTATGCATAACTGCTGAACATACCTATACTTTAGGTTAAGTAAAGGCTATTTATAACATTAATTTAGTTGTTAGACAGTGCAAGTCATAAAAATATCCCTTAAAATGCTCATTTTCGGTGAAATATGTTCGGTGAAGATTTCAGCTAAAAATAGATATTGACGTCAGAAATAATTACACGGATGTTAATGTAAAGTGATCTCAAAAGTAAGTGGTCACATTGTTTTCTTGTTTTGAAAACAGCTATCTCTGCAGCGTGGCTCAGATAGGAAAAACCTTTTTTGTAATGACAATTGCGGTGTTATGCTTAACCTTTCCAGTGGATGTAGGGGTACCAATGACCTTTTCAGGTAACATAGACTTTTTTGGTTATTTGAGAATAAAATCCTTGGTCCAAGCTGTCGGATACCACCTTTAAAGATATCTGAAATGATAAAACCTACCATAAAGGGTACAGTTGGGTATGGAGCCTGACCACTGACCATTGGATTGACAGGTTCTGTTTTGGTCTCCACTTATATAGTAGCCTACATTGCAGTAGTAGCTAGCAACATCACTGAACACATGGTTTGTATCCTGAACTGTCCCATTAGTAGGCGCAACAAGGCGACCACAGTCTGCAAAATACATAAAAAATATAATAAATAAAGTCAGCAAATCAATGCCTCTTTAGGTACAGGTAATATTTATGTATTTATATATTATAAAACCAACTTTATATTTGTTTGTTTTTTACATACATTGTAGCGACTAAATATGAGCCTTATAGCAACGTCCAGCTTTTTGGCGAAGGAAGACCCCAGACACATGTCTGGTACCACCAGTGCACCACATGTCAGCTGGAAGACCTCACATTAAGTCCTTCACCCCTAACAGGAATCGAACCCATGCAGTGAGAAGCTAAGCAGTCAGAGTTATAAATCAGCGACTCTACCACTATGTCATGGGCGCCTCTCACAACAAACTTTAAAAAGCTTTCAAGTGATCACGGACATCTGTTTCCAATATAACAAGTAATGGCACATAGGTTTTTTATAATATCACACTTATTTTTATATTGCCAATTTTGGCGGAGGAAGACCCAGAAAAATGTGTATTTAGAACCATTGGTGCACTACAGGTCAGTGGGAAAACTGCCTCACACATACATCAATATAAAGTTAAGTGTTGTCTTTAATTCCTTTCGACAATGATGGTTAAAGATTTACACAATCCACAGAAACAGGGAGCATACCCCACACAAAATCTTCTGCTTCTATCTTGTATAGTAAGTTAATTGCAAAAAACTAGGAAGTATCGTTTGTATAAAAGAACTGTAATCTAAGAAAACCAACAATCTAAAGTTTTTTTGTATTTTCTCGAAATACATCGCTGCAACCAATAATGATTAATACAGCGATGTCCTGCTGTTTTGGTAGAGGAAGACCCCAGACAAATATCTGGGCTAAACAACTGGTGCTCCAAAGGGCAGCTGCAGGACCTTCCCACAAGCAATGAGAGGCTAAGCAGTCAGAGAAGTTACAAGTTGGCGACTTTGGGCAGGGCACCCCCTACAAAGATTGTACATACATTACCCGGTACATGAACAAAAAATGTGCAAAGACAGCATGCTTCATTTACCTCAGTGCTGGAGAACTTAATGAAAAATTTAATTTACAAAAAATGGCCTTACTCTGCAAAAATCAACTGAAGGGCCTACTTTCACTGCTTCTGAGAAATGGCCCTTTATTAAAAAAAAAAGCTTCCCTTTTTCCTTATAAGAGGGAAGATAAACTAACCAATAGGAACACACGTTGGCACAGGGCTGCTCCAATTTCCTGACGCGGTACATGTTACATTTACAGTGGTGATGCTGGAGTTGCCTAGGAGATGGTGTCCCAGGTCACAGGTGTATGTGTAGATGTCCTCATATAGAGTTCCTGCCCCAATCACAGATCCAAGCGGGATACTCAAGCTGCGGGAACCACAGTCTACAAAATATGACAGCAAGTTATGACAATCACTACCACAGTCTACAAAACATGACAGCAAGGTATGAAAATCTCTCCCAGTCTAAAAACATGACAGCAAGGTATGACAATCACTACCAGTCTATAAAAAATGACAGCAACGTATGAAAATCACTACCAGTTTATAAAACATGACAACAAGGTATGACAATCACTACCAGTTTATAAAACGTGACAGCGAGGTATGACAATCACTACCACAGTCTACCAAACATGACAGCAAGGTATGAAAATCACTACCAGTCTACCAAACATGACGGCAAGGTATGACAATCTCTACCAATCTAAAACATGACAGCAAGGTATGACAATCACTACCAGTCTACCAAACATGACAGCAAGGTAAGAAAATCTCTACCAGTCTAAAAACATGACAGCAAGGTATGAAAATCTCTACCAGTCTAAAAACATGACAGCAAGGTATGACAATCTCTACCAATCTAAAACATGACAGCAAGGTATGACAATCACTACCACAGTCTACAAACTATGACAGCAAGGTATGAAAATCACTACCAGTCTACCAAACATGACAGCAAGGTATGACAATCACTACCAGTCTACCAAACATGACAGCAAGGTATGACAATCTCTACCACAGTCTATAAAACATGACAGCAAGGTATGACAATCTCTACCACAGTCTATAAAACATGACAGCAAGGTATGACAATCTCTACCAGAGTCTACAAAACATGACAGCAAGGTATGACAATCTCTACCAGAGTCTACAAAACATGACAGCAAGGTATGACAATCTCTACCAGAGTCTACAAAACATGACAGCAAGGTATGACAATCACTACCAGTCTACCAAACATGACAGCAAGGTATGAAAATCACTACCAGTCTACCAAACATGACAGTAAGGTATGACAATCACTACCAGTCTACCAAACATGACAGCAAGGTATGACAATCTCTACCACAGTCTATAAAACATGACAGCAAGGTATGACAATCTCTACCACAGTCTACAAAACATGACAGCAAGGTATGAAAATCACTACCAGTCTACCAAAAATGACAGTAAGGTATGACAATCACTACCAGTCTACCAAACATGACAGCAAGGTATGACAATCTCTACCACAGTCTATAAAACATGACAGCAAGGTATGACAATCTCTACCACAGTCTACAAAACATGACAGCAAGGTATGAAAATCAATACCAGTCTACCAAACATGACAGCAAGGTATGACAATCACTACCAGTCTACCAAACATGACAGCAAGGTATGACAATCTCTACCACAGTCTATAAAACATGACAGCAAGGTATGACAATCTCTACCACAGTCTATAAAACATGACAGCAAGGTATGACAATCTCTACCAGAGTCTACAAAACATGACAGCAAGGTATGACAATCTCTACCAGAGTCTACAAAACATGACAGCAAGGTATGACAATCTCTACCAGAGTCTACAAAACATGACAGCAAGGTATGACAATCACTACCAGTCTACCAAACATGACAGCAAGGTATGAAAATCACTACCAGTCTATAAACATGACAGCAAGGTTGACAATCACTACCACAGTCTATAAAACATGACAGCAAGGTATGGCAATCACTACCACAGTCTACAAAACATGACAGCAAGGTATGACAATCACTACCACAGTCTATAAAACATGACAGCAAGGTATGACAATTATTACCACAGTCTATAAAACATGACAGCAAGGTATGACAATCTCTACGACAGTCTACAAAACATGACAGCAAGGTATGACAATCACTACCAGTCTACAAAACATGACAACAAGGTATGACAATCACTACCAGTCTACCAAACATGACAGCAAGGTATGAAAATCACTACCAGTCTAAAAACATGACAGCAAGGAATGAAAATCACTACCAGTCTACCAAACATGACAGCAAGGTATGAAAATCACTACCATAGTCTACAAAATATCACAGCAAGATATGACAATCACTACCACATTCTACAAAACATGTCAGCAAGGTATAAAAATCTCTACCAGTCTATAAACATGACAGCAAGGTATAAACATCACTGGGAATGTAATTAATGCAACTGTTTGTCAATATGTCTTCTCATATTATATGATGACCTGCAGGTGAGGTGTTACAGTGTTTCTGACACTTACTCCTCACTTCATAGGTTCAAGTCTTAGTCTGAATGGTTTAAACATTTGTTAAGAGATACAGTACTGAAAATCATGAAATTGACAATTTTCCCGTTTCCACTCCGTTAAATAAAGCACAAATTAAAGTTACAGCTCTCTAAACCGTTTAAGAAGAAATATAACTTTTTGATCCAAATATAGATTATTTTGATTGGATATAAGTTATTTTGACGAATTTATCAAAATGACGTTATTTTAACTACTTAACCCAAAACCCTTATCTGACCTACTTGTCTTCGCCAGACGTCATATTCCGGAATAAACAAACCAGAAATAACTGCCAAATATGGTCCGCACACATCCAGTATCCTAAAAAGTAACTTCTCTGTGACGTGTGAATCCGCAAAAAAAAGCGTAATGGTGATACCATCTTAGAATTCAGACAATGACACACTCAATTTTTTAGAAACTTTTTATAAAGGCTTTATTATTGGATTATTTGTAGTTTTCGTATACATATTAATGAGTTCAAAAGAACATGTTTGCGACAAGAGTTCTTATTTGGAATTTTATCAATGAAAAATGAAAGCCATTAATGCAGATTCTCTGAAATTTGCACCTTGGATAATTGCACCCCCCACCCTTCAAATATAAAGACCCAGTGTTTGCCCCCCACACCCACTGCCAAAAATGAAAATGCGAATGTTTGCCCCCACCACCACCCCCCACTCCCTATTTCAGGCTGCGCATGCTATTACTTTGTCCTAACAAAATTCTTTAGTCCATTGATGATCATAAACATTTTAATAAAGGAAATATTTATATTTAAGGTATGGATTAACTATAAAAGAATAGGCAAGCTATTGAAATAGTACATTTGCAATAAACACGAGATGAAAATGTACTTTAGACTGTGTTCCTTGATGTGTCTTCCCTTGATTATTTACAAAAATAAACATCAAGTTATGTATTTTTTACTATAAGAAATCCCCACATCCACATTTCCTCTTCCTTAACGAAAAAAGAGTAGGGGGAGAAAGGGTGCACCATTGTGGGTACTGCTAAATATAGCATTAGGTCCTTTTATGAGCCGAAAAAGATATTGTAGACCTTTGTGTTTTGTCCTTTTTGTTGTCCTCGGGTTAAGTCATAAACCACACGACTGCCATTCGGTGATATTTTCAAACACAGCTGCATAGCCGATGCATGTGTTCTTGCGAAGGGGAAAAAACGGCAAAACACGGTCACACTTCCTGTCTACTAGACAAACAAGGTGTCATAAAACTGCCAATTAGCTTAATTAGTTGGGGTGTCTGCTCATGTCTTAAAATTGGGGATTGAATTAGAGTAATACTTTATGAAGGTATGAAATGGACCCATGCGCATGAAGAAACATTAAATGAATTTACAAAACGATATACTTTAAAATAATACATTTCTATCCTTAAATGGGTACAAAAATTAAGTATCCGGTAGGGCCCACTTTAGACCACATTTTGGCATAGAACATTCAAGCAATGAATGGGTTCTTGATTGGGTCACACCTTGTCATAATGCATAGCATTGTTTGTTTGTCTTATGTTCAGTTGTTTTTTATGTTTTTGTGTTATGTGAGATGTGTAACCTTCTTTCGGTTGACGTTTAATTTCAATAAGTAGCTTTAATTTGTATCACGCAATGCATTAAGCAAGTGTGTTCTCACAAAAAATGATAGGCGTAGTTGATCCGGGAACAAACCATGCTGCTACATAGTCATTAGCAATTGTTACTATAAATAATTGGATGACCTAGAAACGTTTGAAGCGGTAGTGAAAATAACTCTACCGTTACTAGCATTCCGATTTTTGCGTTTCTACCGTTTCTAGCATTCCAAGCGCTCCGGTTATAGCGTTTATACCATTTACACAGTTTCAAGCGTTTCTAGCGCTCCATTGCATTTCCATTTCGATAGCATTCCGTTTCCATTTCAACAGGAAACGAAAAAATGTTCCATTTCCATTTCTACTCTGTTATGTTTGTCAATTTCACGATTTGCAAATAAATATTACCTATAAAAGGTGATCTTTTTCTTCTAAAAACAAAGGGTCATCTTCACATACTTTTGTTTCATTTCCACAGTATACATGCACTTGTAGATTATCAATGGAGTGCTTTTAACTTTCCAGTCAATTTCACAATTTTATTAGATTTAAGTACAAACTAGGAATAATTCCAATTGTGGAGCCATTTCATCAAAAATTTTAAGACCATTTTTTTATTTGTCCCAAGGCATGTACATTTCTATTTTCTATATTGTTTCAGGCAACCTCATGTCCAAAAAATTTTTATTAAAATGAACTAAAAATGTTTAAGTGATCTTAAGACCATAATTTTTTTTTACAACTTTTGACAAAATGGTACCTACTGTTAATTACAGAGTTGCCATCAAAGTTCCTAATATTTAATGGTACACCATTTAAGGCATTGAAAATAGTATGCTTCAGTGGTATGAGAGAAGACTGCAATTCTACTGGAAGCTCAACAAGACCTGGTTGTGTTATTGGTACAGTGTAATCTCCATGTAATTAAGGCCCCGGGTGTGATCCCGGGCAGTCATACCAATCGTTAATGATGTCATGGCTCTCTTGTTAATGCTTAAGCATATATAAAGTTAGTTTGGTGTATGGTCAGAATGGTGTCAAATAATGTGACTGGTGTGGTTTCAAAAAACCCTAATGGGCTTCAACTCTTTTTCCCAGTAAATATCCTTACATAAAATGTACATATATACAACAAAATTCAAAGTTTTATATAACAATTTGTATGATCATGTGTTATACCTTTTCTTTCACAAACTGGCTGGGTATTATTCCAGACTCCTGGTTCCACACAGCGCCGCACCTCATCACCAGATGTCAAATTATATCCATGGTTACAGCTGTACGTGGCCACGCCTTCAAGCAGTGTACTGGTCACATTCACAATGCCATCAGTAATTTGGGGTTGATCACAAGCTGAATATAAGAAAACCATTTTTTTATAAGCACCTGATAATGTTGATATATTTTGGATTGGAAAGGTCCATTTGTTGTTTGTTATAAACTGTGATCTAATGCTGTATACATAAAATTTTGACATTTTTTTTTATCATACTGTGGCATTTCGACTCAACATTAATGATAAATCTCTTCCTGAAAACAGTTGAGGTAATTTATTAAAGTTATGACATTTAAAAAAAATAACAAATGATTTCATTAATAAGATGGTGTCTTGTAAAATAAACAGTAAATAAATTGAATAAAATATACAGGTTATAAAATAAACACTGCATTGTAAAACCTTACAATTAAGCACACACATTTTAATAGAATTTCAGGTTTTGCACGATATATATTTATATAATGCATGCATTTGTTTGTGTCCTAGGTATTTCAGTAACAGTATAATAATGTAATATATTTAGATTCTTACATTACATTACAGCTTTGTACTTGATAATCATGAACTTATTGCACTGATCACATATTATAATGCTTTGCATGCAAAATTTCTCAATAGTAAACACAGACTTAAGACTGAAATGATAACGGGATGTGAATATAATATGTCTGTACTCACAATGTGCTTTGAGTATCTGTGCGCTTATATTTCCCTTTAAGTATGTGTGTTATAAGACTGTGCTTCAGGTGTCTGTGTGTTCATATTTCCCTTTATGTGTGTGGTAACATTTTGGTTCGTTTGTCTATGTACTGGGTAGTATGTGCCCTTTAAGTATGTGCGCTAAAATTGTGATTCGGATGTCTATGTACTAATATTATGTTTTGAGCATCTGTGTACTAATATTTCCCTTAGAGTATGTGTGCTAACATTGTGCTCAAGGTGTCTGTGTGCCTATTTGTTTATTGGGTTTATCATCCCACCAACAGTATTTCAGTTATCTGGAGACAGTGTCCACTTGAAGCAGATATAGTGCTGCCTTCACTGTGTATAGCATGCCGTGAACACATGGCATGATACCACACCCAGTCACATTATCCTGACACCGGGCCAACCAGTCAGGGAACTACCCTTATATTTGCTTGAGCGTTAGCAAGGAAGCTATACCACTACCATTTTTTACGACTTTGTTATGTCGCGACCCATGATCGAATCCGGGGCCTCCCGTACCAGGAGCCGACGCTCTACCGATTGCGCTACCATGTCTGGTTCTGTGTGCCTATATATCCCTTTGAGTATGTGTGTGCTAAAATTGTGCTTTGGGTGTCTGTGTTCTTATATTTTCCTCGAGTATGTGTGTGCTAAAATTGTGCTTTGGGTGTCTGTGTACTAACATAATGCTTTGTGTGTTAATAATGGTCAAGATAGTATGTGCAAGTAATGTGCATTGTGCCGATGCTAATATTGTGCTTTAGGTACCTCTCTGCTAATAATGTGCTTTAAGTGTCTGCTAATATAGAGCTCTGAGTCCCAATGTGTTACTGTTGTGCTGGAGAGTATATTAATATTGTACTTTGGCATCTGTGTGCTAATATTGCTCTGAGTCCCTGTGTTCTAATTTTGTCCTTTGAGTGTCTGTATTAATATTGTGACTTGAGTGTCTGTATGCTAATATTGTGCTTGTGTGTCTGTGCAAATATTGTATTTGGGTATCTGTGCTAATAATGTGCTTGCTATGTGTGTGCTAATATTTTTGCTTTGTGT
Organism: Sinonovacula constricta; assembly: GCA_007844125.1. Taxonomy (NCBI): domain Eukaryota; kingdom Metazoa; phylum Mollusca; class Bivalvia; order Cardiida; family Solecurtidae; genus Sinonovacula; species Sinonovacula constricta. The sequence continues at coordinate 42,300,842 of CM017560.1, forward strand.
ATTGGTATGTCAATATCATGCTTTGCATCTGTTTGCCAATATTGTGCGTACCTCTGTGCCAATAATGTGCTTAAAGTGTCTGTGTACTAACATTGTACTTTGGTATCTGCCTGCCAATACTGAACTTTGATATTTGTATGCTAATATTGTACTTTGTTTGATTTAACATCCCACCATCAGTATTTATATTGTATACCAACATGTATTAATAGTGTGCTTTGAGTAAATATGTGCTGATTATGTGCTTTGGTATCTGTGTGAACTTGGGTAAGTATGCTAATACTGTGCTTGAGTACCCATGTGCTAATAATGTGTGTGTATATATGCTAATATTATGCTTGAGTACCTGTGTGCTAATAATGTGTGTGTATATATGCTTATATTGTGCTTGAGTACATGTGTGCTAATAATGTACTTGTGTATATATGCTAATATTATGCTTGAGTACCCGTGTGCTAATAATGTATGGGTGTATATATGCTAATATTGTGCTTGAGTACCTATGTGCTTATAATTTACTTGTGTATATAGGCTAATATTATGTTTGGTATATATGCTAATATCGTACTTTGTGTATGTGTCAATAATATGCTTTGTGTCTGTGTGCCAATACAGTGGTTTACAGATCTATGTTTTGAATGTCTAAAAACAAAAAACAACAAGATAAATATGCTATTATATATACCTATGTGATAGCAGTGTGTAGGTTCTGGAGGGTCCCATAAACCATTGGCCCTGCACCAGATCACCAAGCCTCTCGATGTTGTGCCACTGACGTAATGGGTTTCTTTACAAATATATCCAGCTGTTGCACCATACGTTGAGCCACTAATCACAATGATGCCATTACTTATGGTGGAGTTGACAGATCCACAATCTAAAAATGATATTTAAAGATACATTAAGTCAAAATAAAGATACATTAACTCAACATAAAGATACACTAACTCAACGTAAAGATATATTAACTCAACATAAAGATTTTACTTAACAAAGATACATTAACTCAACATAAAAGAAGACAAGAAGATGATCTTTAACAAGGCTGCTGTCATTAAAAATAAAGCAATGCATCCCATAAAGTTAATATGAATAATGTAAGTTTTTTAATTTTTAATTGCTAAATGGTAAAAAAAATAATTTGTGTGCCACATGGTCAACACATCACCAGACCTCAAAAATTGGCGATTGTGCAACTTACTTTTGATTTCTCTTATGAATTGGATATCTCAAATGACAAACTGATTGTCAAGTAAGGTTTAAGTGACCTTATCTAAAGTTGTCTTAAAAATACCGTCTTTTTACGTATACTGGATAAACTATCCTACCAACAGTATTTCAGTTATATCGAGACGGTGTACACTTGAAGAAGCTAAAGTGCTGCCTTCACTAAGTAAAGCATGCTGTGAACACCTCGTATGATACCAAATCCAGTCACATTATCCTAAAACCGGGCCAACCAGTTGTGAAACTACCCTTACATTTGCTTGTGCAATAGCAAGGTAACTATACAATTACCATTTTTAACGACTTTAACGACTACGGGGCCTCCCATACCTGGAGCCGATGCTCTACCAATTGCGCTATCAGGTCCGATACCTTCTTGTTTACATTCTTCATCACTGCCTAACAGACTTATGTGATGATAATTACACAGGTTCTCACTAAGATTTTAAAAACAGGAGTCCATTAACAACCTGTCCACAAAAAGTCCACATTGTTTGCGTGTTCGCTGGCTCAAACACATATTTTTTTAATGTGTTCAGATGTATGTATTGTGCCAGTCAGAAATAACAAGAGGTGCACACTAAATTGAACTTCTATTTTGTACATTTTGTAATAACTATTCACAAGAGTTTCATTAAAAAACAATAAAATAATTTGTTACAAGCCAACAGTATTGTTTGATACATGCATTTGAGTCAGTAAATGCCAATAAATGCCTGAAAACACAAGATGTACCTGTTCAGCCCGAGAGTTTCAGTGTTCCATTTTATCATTTGGATGGATTATAAGTGTCCTTCTTTGATAACCACTCTCTTATCTCATCCAAATAGATTTAAATGATTTAAATATATTTATCTCTGTATCTTTATTTTACCTTTTCTTGTCATGTAAATATTTTAATTTATTCCTCCTAACTGACTGTTTTTCCCATTTTCAGTTTTTAAAGTTTATTTGATATTGTGCACATAAATAATACAAATAACAGCTGATTACTTTCAGACATATTTTGAATTAAGTAAGCACTGCATCAAAAGAATTAGCTGTGATTTCATTTAGTAGTTATTCTGCTATCTATGGTTTTTGATTCAGTTTTCTTACATAAAATAAGGCTTTATTCAAATATATTTAATAAAATCATTTTTGATTATTTGTATTTACACGCGAGATCACATTTATTGTTATCACTTGATGTGATTTATGCATAATGTTTTTCATTATTATCTTAAATATTTCTCATATTTACAACACAGGTTTATTTATGTAAGTTTGGTCATAAACGCAAGAACTAATTACAAATGGTTCATGATTACATTTCTGTTGGCATTATGTTGTTTAAACGATCGAAATAACATTTTAACATTCTCAGCTTTCTAAACAGAAATATAACCTTGACAGTGAATTATGATTGAAGAAACATGCTTTATGTTTGGTGAGGCAAGACCTGCACAATATCCATTTGACCTCATAAAATGTTCATTGCTACAACATTTGTAAGCATGCAGCAAAGTATATGGACTTGAAATTGTTCCATTTTCATTGCATATTGTTACAGACTTAATTTAAAGGTAAAATCACTCATGCTCAATAAACAAGGAAACAATGCCAATTTTACTCTGTGTTCTGACTAATGCCAATGCGTTTTGCCTCTTAAATAAAAACAGTGAAGCTTACAGTATTTCAGGTATCAAGTGAGATAGGTTAAATAAAATAAATTTAAATTAGCTTCGAAATTTATTAAAGCTGACTGCAGTAATACATAACAGTAGTATCGCGTATCAGCTGCATTAATTAGGAACAATTATTCTGTCAATTAAGAAAGTGAGATCTTTTGTTGTACGTCAGTAGGTGGACCAATGATCTTTTTGGCATGGGTGCATCCTAGACAGGGATTTGCTGAGAGTGTAAAACGTGCAGAAATGGAGAAGTTCCACCTCAAAACATTGTCTGTGTTACCCCGACAGGCTGTATGATTGTATGGTGCTGCGAAATCTGTGTGCGAAAACTCGCAGTACATGAACATTCAGGAAAGTCACATGCATAAATACGCAAATTGAAGTATTTCCGTGAACCCTGATTAAGATAATATTAAAATGTTGATGGATAAGTTTTATCACAGCTGTTTGTCCGCCTGATGACTACGCTATACAGCCTTTTGTGTCACTGGCAGTTAGCATTTCTTTGCAGTAAACGGAAGTCCGGAAGAGTGCAAAGTCAGTCTATTATTCAATTAAAATATTATCAAATTTATTTAAATTTACATCTTTCTGCAAAGATTAACAATTATATAAGAAGTGAAAATTAATACTGTCTAATTCCATTCACTCAAACACCTACAGGGCTGAGTTTGCAGTTCAAGTGAGCCAGCAATTCGATATATACACATGAGTTCATTTTTGAGTAAATTGGAGATTCTTTTTCTAGACACCATCACAAACACTTAGGTACCATTGAAAAAAAGTCTAGGGGGTGGTGCGCAGTAATCATACCTAGCTGCCGGACTAGTACCCCTTATCTAAATCTCCATTATGATCCTTGCCTCTTCAGAGCTTAGATACAAAAAAATTCATGGGTCCTTATACTGATATGATAACAGACACATACAGACTTATTATAAAATCTTTTATTTGTGATAATTCATTGGCATTTTTAAGATGTATGCCCTAGATAAAATACACATTTGAGATAAAAAAACTGATTATATAATCTTAGTTTGTAATAAATAAAATATCTATATATCTGTGACAAACAAATGGCTTGTAATAATGCATTTTTACAATAAACATCTAATATAAAATACATATTTGTGGTACATAATTGTGACAATACAATCTTAGTCATTAATAAATAGCAATATCTATATATCTGTGATAAACCAATATTGGTTTAAATTTTGCATGTTGTGCCCAGGTGGGCTAAAAAGTCATATACACGTGCCAGAAGAAAGCTATCAACTTACCAACTGGGGTACAATTAACTGCAGTATTGTCCCAACCACCTTCCAGGCAGGTAGATGTGTTACCACCAACAAGGTAATAGCCAGTGTTGCAGGAAAACTGAATAACTGACCCATACAGGGTTCCATTTCCGCTGTAACTGCCATTTCCTAGTGCAAGAGGAGCGGAACAATCTGGAAAATAGAAAAAAATCCTCTCTGGTCTAGTTTTAGCTTCTTGTTCCTTCTTAGAATCAGTCCTGTTCTTGTTTATCTAAGCAAAAATGTTCAAGAAATCTGATTGCCAATTGGGAACCTTCACCATTTTTGTAAATGGATAATGAACATGATAGATTTTGTTTGGTTTGAAGATACACTACAGAGAAACACTTCTGTTCCATTGGCAATGTCCAGCTTTTATTGCTTTAGAAAGAACTTAAGAAACATGTCATAACACAAATACTGGCGCACCACATGTCTAGGAAAAAAAGAAGCAATATTAAAGAATTGAGGCTTTTTTGCTATTGTCTGTTTTGTACAGCTACAGATTGGGTAGGGACATCCATGTATTACAAGTATTAACTGTAACAATCATGCTTATGTGAATTTTCGTAAGACAAAACCATGTTCCTTATAAATAAACACAATTAAATCTTCTATTCTTTGTCCTATAATGTCAACAATATTGATCAGTTTAAGAGCAAAAATACTGAAAAGTCATTGCCAGTGTCATGTGTGGTTATATGGTTAGGGGTATAATTATCTTACTGTAAGGACCACAGCTGAACTCTACACGAGTAGTTATATGGTTGGATCATAGCTAGACTCTACATGTGTGGTTATTTAGTTGGTTCACAGTTGTTCTCTACATCTGTGGTTATATGGGTGGATCATAGCTGGACACTAAAGGTGTGTTTATATTGTTGGGTCATAGATGGACTCTACATGTGTGGTTATATGGTTGGATCATAGCTGGACTCTGCATGAGTGATTAAATGGTTGGATGATAGCTGGACTCTACATGTGTGGTTAAATCGTTGGATGATAGCTGGACTCTACATGTGTGGTTATTTAGTTGGTTCACAGTTGTTCTCTACATCTGTGGTTATATGGGTGGATCATAGCTGGACACTAAAGGTGTGTTTATATTGTTGGGTCATAGATGGACTCTACATGTGTGGTTATATGGTTGGATCATAGCTGGACTCTGCATGAGTGATTAAATGGTTGGATGATAGCTGGACTCTACATGTGTGGTTAAATGGTTGGATGATAGCTGGTCTCTACATGAGTGGTTTTATGGTTGGATCATAGCTAGACTCTACATGTGTGGTTATATCGTTGGATCATAGCTAGACACTACATGAGTGGTTAAATGGTTGGATGATAGCTGGACACTACATGAGTGGTTAAATGGTTGGATGATAGCTGGTCTCTACATGTG